>JAHSUH010002562.1:0-512500 GCA_025388415.1 Cynanchum wilfordii
TCTAGTTTGAGTGAAGAAGAACATCTGAAAAATACATATTTTTCTTTCTTGTGATTTAGTGGCTCTGTCAGACATGAATATTTTAGCTTTTGGATTAGATGGGAGAGCTGGTATATATATATATATATATATTGTTGTTTCTAGAGAGTTAAAAGCTTCAGAGAAATTTGTTTGAAAATGTTTCTGTTTTCTTTCTTTTCAATTCTTTTATGACCTTTTAGTTTGTTCTTATAGAATTCTGGTGGTGGATTTATACATGGATGGCCATGTTAGTTATGAGGAAATGACTATTGCTTGGAGGATAAAATTTTGTGTACTAACCAAACTTTTAAATTGTTTTTCAAAATTTCAGTTTGTATTATGCAAATGTCTCCGTGGGAAATCCAGGCACATGGTTTTTGGTAGCGCTTGACACTGGAAGTGACTTGTTTTGGTTACCTTGCAATTGTCGTAGCTGTGTTGGTGCTTTGGTGACAAGATCTGGACAAGTATGTTATTTCATTTAGAATTTCTTATTTGAAATGAAAAATAGAGAATCTCTTTGGTCCCCTGTTGATATGTTCTTTTGAATCCAAAAGAAAGAATTTCCTGATGTTACTCTCTTGTTTATTTGTCATTCTTTGTGTTAACAAATGATGGCTTTTTTTTTTTATCCCTTTTGTTCTTGGTAAATTTGTCAACTAGTTTCTACCACTCGAACTGCTATACATGCCCTATTGCACTCTTTCTTGGCGTGTATTATTTGTTGAGGCCATACGTTTTATTTTATTCTTTTTGTGGAAACAGAGAATAGATCTTAACATCTACAGTCCAAATGCATCATCAACTAGCATGGTAGTTCCCTGCAACAGTACTGCATGTGGTGCAAGGAGGGCATGTGCAGTCTCGCGTAATGCTTGTGCTTATCAAATTAGTTACCTATCGAATGGTACTTCATCTACAGGAATCTTGGTAGAGGATGTTTTGCATTTAGCCACAGATGATAGTCAGCAGAAAGCTGTCAAGGCACCAATTACATTAGGGTTGGTATTATTATATAGGCACCTAAGATCTTAAAGTTCATGTTCATCCCATTTGATACTATGTTTTCTCTGCTTTTGTTGTTCCTTCCATGGCTGGATTAGCTAGTTTGACTAAGAACTCAACCTCGTCCTCTTGTCTTTTCGGACTTTTCATGATGTATCATCATCTTCTGTTTCAGCTGTGGGATTGTTCAAACTGGTGGATTTTTGAATGGCGCGGCTCCTAATGGTCTGTTTGGGCTAGGTATGGATAATATCTCAGTTCCTAGCACCTTAGCAAGCAAAGGTCTTGCTGCAAATTCCTTTTCCATGTGCTTTGGGCATGATGGAATTGGAAGAATGGTTTTTGGAGATAAAGGGACCTCAGATCAAGGAGAAACACCATTCAAACTTCATCAATCACAGTAAGTAATAATCAACTTTAATTTGTATACATGGGTTTTTTATTAGATTTTAACCACGAATAAGGCGATGAACTTATTTATTTTCCCAATCTTAATTCTCGTATCAGCCCTACCTACAACATCAGCATGACACAAGTAGCAGTGGGGGATAATGTCACTAATGTTGATTTTTCTGCAATTTTTGATTCTGGCACTTCATTTACATACGTGGATGATCCGGCTTTTTCTGTCATTACACAAAATGTAAGTCGTATCATAACACCGCATTTTATCATTATCATCGTTATGCATTCAACACTTACAAGACTTCTTGGTTTTTTTCCAGTTTGATTCTCAAGTGCAAGAGCCACGCCATCAATCCGATTCCAGTATTCCTTTTGAATACTGCTACGATTTAAGGTCATTTCACTGTTTGGAAAACAGTTCTTTCCCATCTTTCTTCTTTTATTGTGTATTTACTGAATCCTCATTTTCATACAGTCCAACACAGACAAGTTTCGAGGCTCCCACGTTGAATTTGACAATGGAAGGTGGAAACAGATTCTTTGTTACTAAACCAGTCGAAGTATTTAGTGTTAAGGTACAGCTTTTTACAGGATTTCATCATATATATATATATATAGTTCAGTCTTTCTTTTCTTCGTTTTTCTCTTGAGTTTGTTTGTGATAACGAATGATGATCTGCAGGGAGGTAGGAGAATATTTTGCTTAGGTGTTCTCAAAAGCGGGGATTTCAACATCATTGGACGTAAGTATACTCTTTGTCATTATTAAGGTTGTCAAGATAGTCAGAATGTTTTTTATACAATGTAAACCAAATAACTCAATGGCAAGACAAAATTTGTTTTGCTTTTTTCAAGTAGAATTTGCTTTTTCAACATTTAAGAAAGATGGTTGATGTTGAGTACACTGCTTGCTCATTGTTTTCCAGAGAACTTTATGACTGGCTATCGTATAATCTTTGATCGTGAGAAAATGGCTTTAGGTTGGAAAGAATCTGACTGTAAGTTCGCTTTCCCTGTTCTCCTCCATTCTTGTCCCTCTATGTTTTTGTTCACTTTTTATGTGTGCATGAATTCTCAGGTTATGATGATGGGAAAACTGAGAATGGATCAAATACATTTCCAGTAAACAGAAACTCTACTGAAGCTCCTTCACCTTCATCTGTTGTGCCAGAAGCCACTTCTGGGGAAGGAAATGGTTCTCCAGTGACTACATCAGTTCCACCGCCACCATCTTCAGGCAATGCGGCGGCATCCACCATGAATTTCTTAGGCTTAAACTTCTTGTTAATTCTTTTTGGTTTTCTCAGCCTCAATTTTTGATAGTATTCTTTCTCCCTGAGGTTCAGCTTTCTGTACCATAATCGAGGAACACATTATTGTATTGCATCATTTTACCATTACAATAACATTAGTGTAGTGATATTTTCACTTTGTTGTCTGAACCCTTGTATAGAGACCATATATTCAAATTAATATAGAAGAATGGTAAAATAATAATTTGGATTTCATCATCATCACCATCAATGTTAGGTGAAATATTGTTCTTCAGCTTACCTCACAAAAATTTCAGTAGCATGCGGCATATTATAAATAGAATAAATTACAGCTAAGAAAACGCGCAAAGAAAACAAAATTTACTATCAACCCGGTAGTTTGGGGAGTTGATAAGTAGACTCCTAATGTTTTCTCCAGGGCGAATGGTCGATGTTTCGAATCTCTTGGGGTGGTTAGTGGCATGTTAAAAGCTTCAAGTAAGAGTTGAACACCGCAAGCGCTCCACAGGCCGAGTCCAGATTAGTCTCACCGAAAAGGTGGGGACATGGGCGCCCAAGTGGGTACTAAAAAATAAAAAGAACAGTGCTAACTATAATCACTCATATCTACTATATTTTTGAGAATTAACAAAATTTCCATCTTACTGATGTTTCTATGGTACGATATTTTGATAAAAAACCTACCATAACAACGCGCTCTATTTTTCTTGCTTCTCCTTAAACCGTAAGACATTCAATTCTATAAATTTCCCTAAAATTAACGTTTATTAAGTTAAGGTATGAAATTTATTAAATTATTAAGTTAAGGAAAAATTTACTAAATTATTAAATTAAAGAATGAAATAATACAAAAAAATAAAATAAGGATGAAATCATAAAAATTATATAAATTAATAGACCAAATTTGCCAATTTGCCTTCATGAATATCAAACTCTTCTTTTATTTTTGGATTCCATATTTTCACTTAAAAAAGTTTCATCTTTTTCCTGTTATTTTTCTAAGTCTTTCAATGGATTCCACAAGGTAATAATGGAACTGCATTAAGCGAAACAAACATACATAAAATAATGGATATTACATTTGATAAATAACTAATGTATTCTTAAAAAAAAAAATAGTAATTTATTTCCTAAACATAAAATAATATGGTTTTTTGAAACTGTATAATTTATCAAAATTTTTCCTAAACAATTTCTCCACACCTAACTTAACTTTTCCAACAAATCTTACTCAAATTGTTGCTGTAGCGGAGGAAGACGGCCAGTCATCCACTAGTTGAACTACTAGTTGGCTTTGGCATGTTTCCGCTTGCTTTCTTTTGTACTCATACCATTATGAGATACCTGTTTTGACTTCATCTTTATTGATTTCACTAAAGAAGATAATTCATGCTTCTCATTCTTTGAGGCGAGTCCATCGGGTTCTGAGGCATCCTTAACTATCTTTGCTTCATCAGATATCGGTTTAGATTGCTCTTTCTTCTCTATATTTTCCCTCTCACCCTTCTGTTGCTTTTGTGCCATCTGACGTGCATAAGCAGCACTCCTGGAATTATATAGATAAAATTTCGTGAGGCACAATAGATATAGCTCCAGGAATATAGTAATGAGAACTTCAGCATACAATAATCATTATTGTTATTATTATTATTATTCTGGGGTAAGTTGGCATTTCCTAGAACAATGAATGATAGGTTATCAGGAGGAGCATATAAAACGAAATTATGAAAGACACACGTTTGCCATATTAATAAGGCAAAGACTGAAGCCTCCAACTTCAAAACAAATAGCAAAACATTGGATACAAAATCGGAGAAATACCTTTTGAACTGAGGGTCTGTTGGATCCAAAGCAAAAAGATGTGAATTGAAGAGAGGGGCAAACCGAGGATCATCATAGTCAACAGCAGGTAGTTTTCCCTCATCTGGAGCTTCTTTTCCTCTTTTCCCCTTCATTTTTTTACGTTTCAAGTTATAACCCTTCAAGTTTGCATCCGTTCCTTTGTCATCAGCCAGCAATAATTCAAGTTCTGCTCTACTGGCTTCAGCCTCTTTTGCCATTTCTTCATCCTGCTTTTCTTTTTCAGTGTTTTTACTTCGATTTTTCTTGCTACCTTTTGCAACAGATTCTTCAACAAAAAAGTCATCAGATACTTCAATAGGTTCCTTATCTGAGTCACTACTCTCATCTTCTGAGGAATTTTTGGATCTATTTTTCCTACTCTTTTTCTTTTCTCGTCTCTTTCGGAGATATGCCTCCCAAACAGATTCTGATTTTCTGTCTTTCTTCTCCAACATGCGTTTACTCAAATCTTCTAAACCAGTATTGAAAGTGACTTCCATATCCTGATTCTCCTCTTCATCCTGATCACTTCCCTCTGAGCCATTCCCAGACTGGAGTAAAGCTCGGTATAAATCCTGTTTCTTTTGTTTCTTAGAAGGCCTATCTTGTGCAGCATCCTCATCAGTAGAATCATTACTTTCCCCCTCATCTGAAGCCAGAAACTCTTTCAGCTCCAACTCAGCAAGCTGGAAACAAAGAACTACATCAATACTTGAGCAATAAAAGAAGAATATAAATAAAACACCACCCTTGGGCTATGGTAAATTCTCTTTCTTGTTTATATTTTACTATTTGGTAAGAAGCACGTGAACTTTCTGTATGTTCATTCTGTTTTTTTTTTTTTTGGCCCCTCTCCTGTATTAACTTAATGTGTTAAAGGGGTTTTGGTGGCTAGAGGGAAAGTAGGTGGTTGCCTATGTCAACAACTACCTCACTATTTCCCTGTACGATCTGGCAATTCAGATACATTATGGAGATTCTATAGAGCTAGTGCATACCATGTAATTAATTAGATACCTAGGAGCAAACAAAGTACATATTTGGTTATTTTCAGCTTATTAGATTGACATGAATGAGAACTCTAATAAATCTTCATGTTCAGATTGATTCAGTTATTCCACATTCCTAGATATGATGAAGCTAAATTATATTATGTTGCAGTAATGCTTATTTGGGGTGACAAGAAGACGTGTTCAAGGTGAAGGAATTGAGGATATCAAGTGATTTTCAGTCAGTGGACAGTTAGAGAAACAACAAGCATATAATGTATGCTTCTTTTTTTTTACAAAAAAAATAAAAAAATAAAAAAATAAAAAAAAATAAAAAGAGAAATACTTGGTCAGTATTGAGTTTTCTTTTCAAGGTTTTTGCACGCTGTGGCTCATCATCATCCCATGTCAGCTGGATTTTACTGTGCTGGAGTGCTCTAGTATGGAAGTCTACACCTTCAAAATCTCTTGGAGCCTAAGGACAAAATGTACATGGGAAAAAATTAGTAGTTAATCAAATCCCAGCTGTCATAATAAGAAGGAAAAGGCAGATGACACTAGGCAAGATCAAATTAAAAGATTGATGCATCCTATCCTTAAAAGCAGGAATAAGTTGCAGTAGAAAATCTATCCTTAAAAAGAAAATAATTATTGATTGCACTCCATTGCAACATCCAGGCTCTGAAGTTAAATACTATTTCATAATACCACTGCATTCAAAACATATACTATCCAGAGGTCTTTGATATACTTGAATACCTGAAGTCCCATATGAGCAGATCATTCCAAAAAGAGGAAGAAAAGAAAGGAACATTCAAAGACATTGTCTACCATTATTAGACCAAGACAATTTGGTTTCAAACCCAGAACTAGCATAAGCAAGTGCCCTTGTATGATATTCTCTTTTAAGAAGCAAGATAAGACAGGACACAATACAATAACAAAAGATTCATAAAACAATAAACTTTGTTGAGGGTAAAAAGTGATATATACTTCAGTTGCAACATCACGGGGCTGGTGCTTGAATTCCATGGAGTCAGGAATGAACCTTAAGTCTAGCTTTGTAGATGATCTTTCGAACTCAACCCCATCACAGGTTTGGTAGAGGTAATCTGCAGTAGCAACTGAATCACATTCCACCACCGCATAATAGTATCTGAGAGAAATTTAAGAGATCAAAACTGGCATGGACATTAAGTAGGCAATCCTTCTAAGCACCAAGGAAGAAGTGAACAAGCAACAGAATTCATGAAGAAAAGAAGCTAAAGACGGGACAAACAACAAAAGATCATAGCTGTCTGAGGCATCCAGCAATACAGAATAAATTTAATAAATTAACAGAAACTAAAATTAGCAGTGCAAAACTCTTCAACAGTCACCAAAAAAGGAACAAAAGGGCTAACAGCATAGTAAACCTGTCCCTTCTATAGAAAAGGCTTATAGTTGCCTTTTCAATGTCAAGAATGCATTTCAAGGCGTTCTCTTAGCATTTTTATCCAAGTTCATGCAATATTATTTCATTTTTTTCTCACATCATCTTTTTGGCAATTACAACACCTAATTAAATACAAAATCAAATGCAAAAAATGTAAAATTTCTAAATTCAGATATAAAAATATTTTTAGATAATCACCTTAGCCTGCTTATTTCATAAGCACGTAATTTCTCATTGTCAATCTCATCATCATCATCATCTTCATCTTCATTGTTCTTATCTTTGTCCTCATCAAATAGACCAACTGGACCATGAATTGCCTCCTCTTCCATGCATTTGAGGCCAAACTCAGATGGATAGATAGACACTGACTTGATATGACCATTTTTTGGGATAAAAGAGCTCAGCAGCACATACAAATCAACTGCCTATGGAAGAACGAACTCATTTTCAGCAGAGATATAGACAAAATATAGAAATGTGTATAAAAACCACTATTACAAAACAAAGAAGAAAGCATTTGACTTTGAATACAAAGCCTTCTTATTCTTCAGATTTTGATGTCTCAGCGTGCAAAAAAAGATGCAGTATCTTAATTCCTTCCAGCTGTACAGTATTCCACAACTTATTCCTCTGGGATCAGTCTAATATCCTCCACATGTATCACCTCCTTGCCTAAACAACCCTCCTCCAAATGATTTTTTTTTTTATTTTTATGCCTTAGGTATAAGTCTCTCACAAAGTGTTTATATTCTAAATTCTCCACCATATTTTACAATCAAATAAAAGAAAAACACTATCATGGAAGCTTGGCAATCTAAATAGATCTCCAGGACAACTTTATCCAACAGTGATACAAGGATTCCTTTCATAAAAACTTCCTCCTCTCTCCCCTCTTAAATTTTTTCCCTCTGTCAATTAGGCAAATTACAGAGACAACCCTGCTCGCTAGGTTGTCCCTTATATCACCTTTGATGACTCACCAAGTAGGGGCATGCCAAATATGCAATTTGGGGGGGTATTCTAAAGAAAAGAAAAGGGCATCTCCTATTGTAGTTACTATTTGCATATGGCTCATGTTACCATTGACTCCTAAAAAACTCTTAGGCCCAAATAAGGAACTAACCTGTATCAAGTCTTCCTACTCACATTCAGAATTGCTTTCCTGACCATTCAAAAACAGCAAAATGTTGGACAAAATCCTTAAAACTTCTTACACTTTCAGCATACATTGAGAAATACATGTAGGCACTTCTGAAATGTAGTGGACCCCACACCTTTCTAATTCTAGATCATCCTATTCTTACACTCATCTTTATAAATTTGTCTCAGACAAATAATTACTTGATTTGTCTCAACAATTTCCTATATTTCAGCACTATAATTTTGTGATTCAAGAAGTTAGATTCTTAGTTTTACATCCTAAAGACTATGAATCATAAAGAGAGCAACTTTAGGGCACCAGATGAAAATAAATGATGTGTACATGGAAGCCACATTTATATTAAACCAGAATGCATAACACATTACTTTGAGCTCCGATACTCACCTTAACCTGGCTCCAATCCATATTAACAACAGCAAGTCTATGTGTCTCTTTATCAACTTCCGGTATGTTCTCCTCCTGCTCCACAGGCCATAGAAGAGGCTTAGCATTTCAGCATCCACAAGAATAACATCACAATTTTTTTTTTAAATTATTCATATCTACCTGAACAAGAGCTCCTTCCTCCTCTTCATACAATTCAGCATCTTCTTCTTCGTCTGAATCTGTGGTGCTTGAAGAATCATCATCATCACTCCCCACGTCCTCTGATTCAGATTCTTCTGATTCATTTTTCACCTTCAAGTTCTTTTTCTTCCTTTTATCCTCTTCACTCTCTTCACTGCCGCTACCCTCACTTTCATCATCTTCACCCATCAACTCCTCACTATCACTCCCACTCTCTTCATCCTTGAACAATTGCTCAATCCGTTCAATCTTCTTAGCTCGTTCTTCTTCTTCTTCCTCCTCAAGCTGATAATAATGCTTCAAAGATTCAGCACCCGTGTCCTTCTTCTTTGGCTTACCTCTCTTATCAATTGTCGCTTTCGAAGAAGCGAAATTCTTATCAGTAAACATGCGATTAAACCTAGAATCAATAGAAACCTTTGCTTTATTCTTCGGAGCCTCCATAAACCTAGGGTCCGAGTGTACAGATGCGAAACGAGTATCAGTAATGATTTCGCCCCTGCTTTTTCCATTGTCGTGTTTACTGCCGCTACCCTGAGCACCGTCGCCAGAGGACTCAGCCACAATTTTCTCCTTGTTCTTCTTATTCTTGCTCTTTGACCCCATTGATGGCGTAGTTGATCGTCCCAGCTCAAACGAAAGCAGCTTACTTTAGCTTGAATGTCAGAAAAACCCTAGTTTCAGGAGGGAAAAGAAGTTCGAGAAGAGATGGATCGGTTCGAGAACTTAGATCCGGTTACCGTTGGATCCCCCTAATTTTTAGTTTGCCAAGACAGAAATCCTAATTCTAATTCATATAATGGGCTTTTCTATGTCAGCCCAACATCTTAATGGCCCTGTAAATTTTCTCCTCTCTTTCTTTTTAAGGATTATCAAGTTTATACGTCGAACTAGATCATTTTTGGAAACTTGGTATAAGGGTTAAAGTAAGATTTTTCTCTAAATAAAGAATTAGAATTTGTATTAATCGAAGTAGTAACTTTGGATACCCAATTGTGATCGTCATTGATCCTTAAGCTTCGAAAAATTGTAATGAGATTAAGTTGATAAGGTGTTACTTAAATTGAAGTGATTCTCCTTATTTAGATACTTTCATCTAATTTTTTGAGACTTGTTGTGAGCGTTATATAAATATATAACAGTTAAAAGTAAGATTTTTCTCTAAGTAAAGAGTTAGAATCTGCATTTGTCCAATAGTAACTTCGGATACCCGATTGTGATCGTCATTGATCCTTAAGTTTTGAAAATGTGTAATGAGATTAAGGTGATAAGGCGATACTTAAATTGAAGTGATACCCCTTATTTAGATACTTTTATTTGATTTTTGGATAAAAAAAAATGAGTTCAACTCATCTTAAAGATGACCTTGTGTCACATTTTAGTGTGTACCGACCCCATGGATCCCTCCCCAAATCATGCACAAGTTCCTCCTCAAAGTGACAAGAAATTTGGTTCCCAAAATGAGTGATGGAAGAAATTATTCTTGAAAAGAAATCCAATTTAATTCGATTATAATAATTTATTCCCAAAATAGAGTATGACATGGTTGGATTCCGAGTTAGAAGTGAGTCCTCATAACTCAAAACTCAAAGCAAGCAATCTGATAGCTAGAGGAGTTGATAAGCGGACTCCTAATGCTTCCTCTAGGGCGGATGGTCGATGGTTCGAATCCCCTGGAGTGGTTAGCGTCATGTTAAAAGCTTTGGGTCAGGCTCTAACCCTCGAGTAAGAGTTGAACTCTGCGAGCGCTCCGCAAGTTGAATCCGAATTAGTCTCGCCGAAAAGGTGGGGACACCGAGCACCTCAAGTGGATACCAAAAAAAAAAACTCAAAGCAAGCAAACACATGACAATTTTCTTTTTTTTTTTTTTTTTTCTTTAACAATATTTTACATATATTAGAATATAATTATTGATCATGTTTGAATAATAGAACCTCTTGCCCTCAAATTTATTTGTACTCTTGAAAAAAAAAAATGATCTTCAAACCAAACAAATCCATGACTCCATCATGTTATTGATTAAGAAATCTTATCCACACATGAACTCATGATTTCTTAAACAAAATTCACATAACACCATGATAGCATCTGCCTTTTTTTTTCTTTTCCAAAAGGTAAAAACCCTCATACTCTAGATCAATCTCTCTCTCTCTCTCTCTCTCTCTCTATATATATATATATATATATATGTGTGTGTGTGTGTGTGTATATATGTGCAAATGGTGAAAAACTTCTCGTGACTACCCCTATGTAAGTAATTTCACAACCAAAGAAGTTAGAAGAAGTTTGCTATGTAATTAGTTGATTTCAACTTACAGGATTGTATTAGTAAAAATTCTACACGAAAATAAAAAGTTACATAAATTTGTTAACTTTTTTAAAACCCTGATTAACTTCGTATAAGTTTTGAGTTATATAATATTTAAATTTAAATTTAAATTTTGCGTTAAATATAATTATTCTAACTTAATTCAATTACATAAATTTGACACGATACCACTTATAACTACTCAAATAACAACATGATGTGACAACTTCGGCAACCTCAGGCTAAAAGATGCTATTATACAAGTTTACTTTTATCTCATTTTTCAACATCCAGCAGGAACAAGCACTTTACATGATGACACAGTAATTTTTCTACAACCTTTCCTTTTCCCCTGCAAAGGAACAGAGAAAGCAAAGTCATTTTTTAAATACTACGAGAAAGCCAATATGTTGGTCTAAATAGAAGAAGCTTGATTTCTTTAAGTAAGATTTCGAGTTCAAATTTTATGTATGAAAATATAGTTGTTGAGAAAGTTTATCTAAAAAAAAGTCTGACAGAATTAAATTTCGAATTAGTTAAAGTTAAAAATGACACTAATTACTAAGCGAACAGTTCACAGTAGGAGGAAGCTTAGAAAACACTACTCCCATTGATAAATCAAACATTTCAAAGATGCCAATCATAATGTCTCCTTTCTCTCTCCCCCAAATATTTAGTATAAATAACCTAAAGAAAACTCCAACTCCATCCATGCAGCATATAGCTACTATGGCTTTGTTGATCATATCATTCATCTTTTTTTCACTCTTTGTCCATGGAAATAATGCACTTAGTTTCAATTACTATGACAAATCATGCCCAGGTGCTGAATCTACAGTTACCAAGATTGTCACTAATGCAGTGAAGAAAGACAAGACAGTTTCTGCTGCTATACTCAGAATGCATTTCCATGATTGTTTCATTCGGGTATTGTTAAAAAAGATAAATTTAATTCTTCTTCATCTGTTATTATTTTCGGTGTGACTCTATATATATATATATATATATATATTGGTGTTCCAATTAAGGGATGTGATGCATCTGTGCTGCTGAATTCAAAAGGAAAGAACACTGCAGAGAAGGATGGACCTCCTAACAAATCATTGCATGCATTTTATGTCATTGATGATGCAAAGAAAGCAGTGGAAGCTCTTTGTCCTGGCATAGTTTCTTGTGCTGATATCTTGGCCTTTGCTGCAAGAGATGCAGTTGTACTCGTAAGTTAAACCACATATCTCAAGAATCCTTTTTTATTAGCTTAAACTTTTAAAGTATATATAAATTTTAGCATGATAAGTCTCGAGTTAGAAATCTTACTATTACTCACTTTTCGTTGATTATCAATTTAAACTTTTAGATTATGTTAAAAAACAAATTAAGCTAATAAACTTATGGTTTAAGGATATTTAAGTAGTTTGAAGTGCTATGGTTGGATATATGGACAGACTGGAGGACCATACTGGAAAGTTCCAAAAGGAAGAAAAGATGGAAGGACATCAAAGGCTAGTGAAACTACACAAATGCCATTCCCAAACTTCAACATATCCCAACTTCAACAAAGTTTTTCCCAGAGAGGACTATCTATGGACGATCTTGTTGCTCTCTCAGGTACTAACTTCAATATATATATATATAGTCAATTCTAATTCCATGTTAATTCATCTTTTTGTTTTTTTATTTGTCACAAACAATAAATCATTCATTTAAAAAAAAAATGTAAAAATTAACTTGTTTGTTAGTTAAAAAACTAAAATACCCTTTTATTTTACCTTTTCTAATAAGAATGATTATTCCCTCGATTTTTTTTTTACTAATGGAGACAACAAAACACATCATTAAAAAAAAATACAAAAATTTGTGTTGTTAAGGTTTAAAAGATTAAAATATCATTTAACTTTAATTTCTTCAATAAAATTAATTAATTAATATGAGTCATAAAAAGAAAAATATCAATAAATGCAATTTGATTTCCTATGTGATGAATATATATATATATAAAAAAATCTCAATCTTTATTTTTTTTGTTAGACCATCTGGTTTTCGGAGCCATCACGACTCCGACTAATCCAGATTTGACCTGAATTGCGTCTTCGGAGTTTAACTCTTACTGGAGTGAAAGCCTTACCCCGACTCTTACATGGCGCTCACAGTAAATGTCAAACGCTCAATCTCGTGTTGCATTCACAATGCACCTTCCCATGGCTTGACACAATAGGGAAGTGCATTGTGAATGCTTGAAGTTCAAAACTCATGTGAGTAGAGTCGGAATGAGACCTGCCTCGGAATAAGAGTTGAACTTTGCAGACGTAATGCGATACTAGATGATCTAATAAAAGAAAAAAAAAGACAAAGTAACTAAACCGCCGCTTATCTATCTATTTCTCTCTTAATATGAAGGTGGCCACACATTAGGGTTCTCCCATTGTGCATCATTCCAAAGCAGAATCCACAACTTCAATGCAACACACGACATAGATCCAACAATGCATCCATCTTTCGCAGCAAAATTAAGGAGCATTTGTAGTACCATAAAGAATGCAGCAGGAACAACCATGGATCCATCTTCAACAACCTTTGATAACACGTACTACAAGCTGATTCTGCAGGGAAAAGGGTTATTCTCTTCAGATCAAGCTTTACTCACTAACCAAAAAACTAAAGATTTGGTATCAAAATTTGCCACTTCTAAAGAAACTTTCTATAAGGCTTTTGTGAATTCTATTATCAAGATGAGTAGCATTAATGGAGGTCAGGAAATTCGGAAAGACTGCAGGGTGGTAAACTGAACTGAATCAAAGACAGGTTTTTTTTTTTTTTTTTTTTTATAATATATATATTATATATATATATATATATATATATATGTTTGAGAAGGATTTCTATATATATTATTGATATTTTTTGTTAACTGTTTGGAGAAATTGGCTGTTTTGGTTACTTTTATTTTGTATTATTAAGTACTTATTTTCAATTGAAAATAAAATAGGGACTTAATAGTAAAAGAAATTTTATAAAAACCCATTTACAAAAATAATATAAGTACTAAAACTGAATTAAAAATTAAAATTTATATGACAGCTGTGGGATTTGAACCCACGCCCTTTCGGACCAGAGCCTAAATCTGGCGCCTTAGACCACTCGGCCAAACTGTCTTTGTGTTTATAAAAGTTCAGTTTACTATAGTACACATACATAGTTAACAGAAATATACATATAAAAATAATATTATTAACTCTTTTCACTTCCAACCATATTTAACAATCAAATTCTATGATAAAAAAGATACAACAAAAAAAAGAGGGAAAATATATATATATATATATATAAAACGATAGCATATAAGATCTTATGAAAATTCATATCCAAATATTATATATATATATATGTATGATTTACTAAGAGAAAAAACCTTAAACAAGACAAAGGAAAACTTATGATACAATTTGCATAATAATCTTTGGAAGGCTAATTTTTAGGCCTTCACAGAAGAAGCTTATCAATCTCATGAAACAATATGGTCAGAGCGAAAAACAACTTGGCAAGCATCCACGATGATTCTCAACATTATGGGATGTAAAGAATGCTTGATCCTGCTCAATACACTCTGAATAGTTTTCAAGAATTGTAACTATCTCTTCAAAGTCTGGTCTTTTCTTTGGATTCTTGGACCAGCACCTGTTTATCAGTTGCCTCAGTGCTCGGGGGCACGTTGATGGCAATGGTGGTCTTGCATTCTGCATCCACGAGAAAAAAATACATTATCTTTACTTGATTTTCTAACATGACAAGTAAAAAAAGACTAAAATGGTGTTTCTATACCTTCTGGCATACTGCATATGCTGCTTGTTCAGCAGTTAAATCATCAAAAGGAGTCAATGAGGTAAGAAGTTCCCAAAGAATGATGCCAAAACTGTAAACATCAACTTTCTTTGTGTGTTTTTTTTCCTTAATCATTTCAGGTGCCATCCAACGATACGTGCCAGTGAATCCCTTTGCACTGCCACATTGGGATTCTAAACATGAAATCCCAAAATCAGCAACTTTGACACACATTTCCTCGTCGAGGAGTAGATTTTCTGACTTGAGATCCCTGTGAAGTATGCCCTGGGCATGAAGGTATTGCATCCCATGTGCGATGTCAAGAGCCAGCTTCAAGACTAGTTTGACAGGAAGTGAATGTGGCTCTTGCTGATGTAGGAACTTTCTCAGGGTACCACCGGATAAGTATTCAGTGATGATACAAAACACAGGGGGTTTCTTACATGCTGCGATAAACTGCAAACTCGAAGTGGAACACAAGTAAACAGGGGATTATACTAACAAAAATGATTTTCAAAACAAAAAGAAAAAAAGGGAAAAATCTGAAGATTCAGTGAGCATTAAGCTATTTCTCAAAATCAGCACAAAACACCTGTCTTTCTGCAGTCAGGTGAAACAGAGACTTGAATCAGGAAACAATAATCGAAGTAATTTCTGCAGAAGAAATTAACTCTTAAAAGTAGAGGTCAAATATTGACAAACTTATGATATGCATCAAATACTCTATTATGCACTAGAACAACAAGAGTGAGACCAAATCACTTATGTCAAAGAATAATGGTAAACGATTCAGATCCGATTTTGATGATCTTATAGATAAATACATGTTAGAGAAGAATAGCAGATGGTGACTCTATACGTCAACAAGCCCTATTATCTCTATAGATCAATTGAGTTTTAGTTACCGAGATGACTTTACATGAATCTTTCCGGAAAGGGGTAATGCAACTTGGATCTATGAAGCTGTTTTCTCTTATGAGCTACCCTTGATTTCTTTCCAGAACTAGAACTATTGCTTAAGCTACAACTGCTGGCATCACTTCAAAATAAATAGCATTCTCGAAATACATTATTATTGTTTTTCTTGAATAATGATATATATACCTAACTTTCTCAAAGTCAGAATTTTGCAAGAGAGAGAAAACTTTGACAGGAGAAGAAGGAAATTCATTGATATCAGAAGCAATTATATTCTTGCCTAGTACTTGAAATGGGGTTAGGTTTTATATAACAACAGACAATTATCAATTAGAATACGAAAACTTGGACAAACAGCAGCCAATATTTCCTTACATATATAAATGGTTGATTTGCAACCTTTTGTTAGCTATGCACTTGAGACTTATCCCAGAATTTATTACACAATTGCTCTCATATCTTATTGGCTAATGTCCCTTTAAAAGCTTTATTCAAAAAGACAATAAGGAACCAATTTATCCCACATTGGTGATGAACAAACAAAATTTGACCAAAACAACTTAAAGGTTTTTATAGTGCATTTATCAAACAGAAGTCACCATTATCATTATTTAGCAGCATTGTTGTCTATGTGCCAGCAAGAATTAGAAAAATAAATCTGTTAATACTAAGAATTAAGGGGGAAAAGGTAAGAAACAAACTGAAAAGAGGTGGTGGTGGTAAAAACTTACTGTGATTATATTGGGATGCTTTAATCTCAGCAAAAGGGAAACCTCAGATGTGAACTGCTTTTCCAGAAACAATGCCAAGTCTCCATCTTCTTCAGGTTGGCTAATGAGTTTAATAGCCACATCCCTTTGCTTGTAAATTCCCCTATATATCCTACTGTGTCTTCCAGAAGCAAATTTATTCCCTATGTACAGTTCGGACATGTCTGCACTCCATTCCTCTTCTCCTTCCCCTTTTATCTCAGCTCCAGAGGACACAAGGTACTTAGACCATGACACAGCCCTTCTGTACTCTCCCAATGAGAGCCTCCTTTCTAGCTTCACATTGTTAGCCACAATCTCTTTGAACCAGTATAAATGAAAATTCTTCATGGGTTTTTTATTAAACTCAAAAAATTCATCTAATTACTAAATTCTAATAGCATATCAAATTCAAGAAAAGCACAAGAATGAAGAGAAAAAAGAAGAAGTTAATGATTATAAAAACCCTTAATTATATAGCTAGATAGATACTTCATTTCCATGATTTAGGCACTACATTTTAATGTCTTTCACCAATATCCTAAAATTCCCAGCTAAACACCCCTCCCTCAAACAAACCCAGAGACACACAATCACATACCACAAACCCTTTTGAAAAAAAAGAAACCAATCTTCACCAAGATGCAAACTTTTCTCAAGAAAGAAAAAGAAACATACAATGAACCAACTCCTAATGCAGCAAAAAATTCATAGGATGAATGAATTACGCAAAAAGAACAAAACTTTTTCCTACTTATTCACTGCTTATAACCATTTCATGAACTTGTACCCCCAAAATAACAAAGAATCAAAAAGAAGTGAAAAACTCATAAAAATATAAAAACAAAAAAATGGGTTTTGTTAAGAAGTAAAAATTAATGGCTTACAAACATAAAGAAAGATTCAGAAAATGGTAAAGAGGGTGGTAGCTGAGACAGGTTTTTCCTTCTCTTTCATTGTTTATGCAGTTAGGAAAACTTGGGTTCTGAGGAAGGCAAGAACAGAACAGAACAGTAAAGGTGGTGGTGGTGGTGTGGTATTAGGAGTATAGATCATTAAGGATTACAAGAGAGAGTACAGTACAATACAATACAATACAATACAATGCTATAAAAAACATTCATAACGTGGGAAGATCCACTTCTGAGGAGACATAAGGGTCTATAATGATTATGACCTTAGCCCCTTTTCCTTAGTTGGTTACCCCTACTGTTTTCTTGAATCTCAATATTGACACCAGTCCTTTTCTCTCAAATTCAATTTCCCTATTTTTTTACTAAAAAGATATCTACCTTCTTGGGTATTAAGATTTCTTTAACCCTATCAATTCATCAAAAAGTTCATCTTTTATTATTCTTTTTGATAAAATTTGCAGTGATAAAGAGATTTAATTTGCTAAAATTTAGTAAAAATAAAAATTTTACTGGCGAATCGATGAATAAGGATTAAAATTGATCAATTTTTTTTTTTTTTTAAGAAATAGGAATAAAGAAAAGTTAGTTTTACCTTAGTGGATCTAATCTATTTGTTTCGATTTCATTAAAAAAGAAAAAGAAAAAGAAAATCCTAAAACTAAATTGTATATTGAAAACTTAGTTTTGGCGGTCAAAAGGGTTAAAATAGGAATTGAAACGAAATGAGAGGGTCAAAATGGTAATTAGAGTCCACGTGCCTAGTCTGTCGGGTCACGACGAATTCCCTACTACGTTACATATTACAACAGAAACAGACGGTTGGACTCTCTCTCTCTCCCTCCGGGTTTCTACATAAAAAAATATATACACTGTAACGCCCAAGGTTAAAATGGTAATTTTGTCCAAGTTAAATATTTATATTTTATCTATTTTTTAAAATAAATTTCTCAATATTCTATAATATTTCCGGATAAGCTTCCCTAATATTTCTCAATTTATAAAACTCGAACTTAAAATCTTACTAATTTAGGTTTAGATAAAATTTTTTTTTCGGATGCTTGTGACCTGGAGTCTCATATCTCTCCTTAAGAGATTGATTGAGTTGTTATTAAGCGCCCTTTTACTTAAATGACGCGTCGTGTGAAGTCCACTTGAAGTGGGCCAAAGTTGTATATAACACATTATCCGTACAATCAATTGACAATTTATTAAGCAGAAGCCTAAAGTGTGCCAAAATAGATTGTTGTGATCGTTTATTGTTACGATTCATGATCCGGACCCATAAATTCATACTTGCAATTTATAGATTACAACTATTTGATACTATTTTTTATTATATCAATAAGATATTTTGAGTATTTAAACTCATTTTTAAAAATTATTATACGTTTATTTTAACTTTGAGACGAAATATCATAATTATTATAATATTTATAAATCACTTGTCTATGTTAAAAGTTTTTAACTTTTACGTATAAATTGAGTTGTCAAATAAACGCGTTATTTTGAAAGAGAAATATAGTATTGGTAGTTAGGATGGCAAAAAAGGAGCCCCCACATTCACAGCGTTGCGTTGTGTTGGGAGAGAGAAAGAGAAACATTTGCCGTAGGATTGATCCGTATACGGTCTCTAAATCCACACACCAAATTTTGCTTTAATGCCATTGCCAGTACTGATTTTGTGTACTACTCCCTATTCCACTTTTTTCTTCTTTCAAAAAAAAAGAGAAAAAAAAAAGTAATAACTTAGTTGATTTAGCTTTTCTTATTTACATATTTTATCCGACTTGTCAAATAAGAATCCGAGTTTGACACATATTAGAGACGATTTTATATTATAATTTCAACTATATGTTGTAGTATTGAGAGTCTCCTACATCGGATCTCTCTCGGATTAGGATACCGTGTCACAAAAAAAGAAAAAAATGGAAAGGTGATAACTTAGTTGGTTTAGCTTCCTTTACTTAAGTGTCCCAAGTGAGGATCCGAGTTCGACAAATTCCACAGATCCTTCTCGGATTAGGATATCGTGTCACAAAAAAAGAGGGGAAAAAATGAAAAGTTGATAACTTAGTTGATTTAGCTTCCCTTACTTCGGTGTCTCACCCGACTTGCCAAGTGAGGATCCGAGTTCGATACATGTTAGAGATGACTTTATGCCACAATTTCAATTGTATGTTGTAGTCTTGGGAGTCTCCCCACACGGATCCCTCCCGAATTAGGATACCGTGTCACAAAAAAAGAGGGGAAAAATGGAAATGTAATAACTTAGTTGGTTTAGCTTCCCTTACTTTGGTGTCTCACCTAACTTGCCAAGTGAGGATTTGAGTTCGACACATGTCGGAGATGACTTTATGCCACAATTTCAATTGCATGTTTGTAGTTTTGGAAGTCTCCTTCCACGGATCTCTCGCGAATTAGGATACCGTGTCAAAAAAAAAGAGGGAAAAAAAACTTGTCGTCAGCATAGAAAGCCATTTATTTTTGTTTGTCGGTAATATGAGAAATTTTAGATGAGTTTTAATTAATTGAACTATTGCACTTGTCACGATTCTGCATATGAATTCGTGGATGTGAGATGAAGTATTCTATTCACCTCTTCAAGATAAATCAGTGGAGGTCCAAAATTCTAAAGGTGAGACTCTTACTCACTCATATGATATAATACTTAGTTTTTATAGTTTGGGTTAATTACTCCCTTTTAATACTAACTATCATGACTTTGATTTGTGAGCTTGTGGCAAAATTATGGGTTTAGCAATTGCAGATATCCCGAGTTGATAATGATTACCTAGGGTCATGCTTGTATTTTATTTCACATTTTTACATATTTATATTTATAATACTGAATTAGGTATCGCATATTTAGAAGAGTTCAACTCTTATTCATTATATAAGATATCAAATTTATGATATGATATATTTCAGGGGACAAAAAAATTAAATATATATATATATATATATATATATATATATATATATATATATATATTAAATCTATCACTGTTATTTGTTCCCGTAGGTATGATCATAAAATCTTTACCTAAATGAATCAAACTTAACAAATGACGATCTTAACATATATATATATATATATATATATTACGATAGAATAATAAGATTCCTTTTACAATGGGACAAGAAATGGGTAAACAACAAATGCTCCTTTCTTGTTCTAATGAGACATAAAGTTAAAAAGTTTATTTTATTTTATTTTTAAGGTAGAGAATATGGTAAGAAGATAAATCAGTTAAATTAGATAGTAATTGATCTGCATATCCTGTTTTTTAAAGGTGTAAAGTTGACCGTTTCATCCCAATGCATTCTAAATATATATATAAATATATATATATATATATATATATATATATCGATATTTAATATTTAATATTAAGAAGTTTTATATCATTTTATAAGACATAAAATCTTGAATACGACTTAATATTAAGTTAATGATATAGAGATTTGCGACTTAATTGCTTTTATATTCTTATTTTACAAATTCTCATATTGAATTATTGTCCGATTTAAGTAGTAGAACTTTTTCGAAAGTGAATATTCTTGTGTTTTACCAAATAAAGAGAAACAAAATTTAGCAAATTAATATGCAAATCATCAATATGGCATCAATTTATGACTTTCCCCAATCAATAACTTCACCCAAACAATTTGTTTCCAAACCATATAAAGCACACCATAAGTAGAAGGTTTTTTTAACAAAATAAGCGCAGTTGAATTAATAGTTATTTCACCTATCAACATAAAACATTTTAATATATATATGAAGTTATGGAAAGGGTTAGACTTTCCTCCAAATAAGAGTTAGACTCTATAGACGCAAATAATGTGATCCGAATCTAAATTAGTTAAAGTCATAATAGCTCCGAAAAAAAAAAAAAAAAAAAAAAAAATAGAAAGGGTAAGACTTTCCTCCGAGTAATAGTTGAACTCTGCAGGTGTAACGCGAATCGAATCAAAACTAGTCGAAGTCGTGATGGTTTCGAAAATCGGATAATCAAACAAAAAAAAATATGAAAGGAGTAGGACATAAACAAAAAACAAAATAGGCCCCTCTGGCTACATGATTTTGTGCATCTATTTAATTTAAATGTTTGGCACCAAACTTTCCAAATTGTATGAACCAAATAGTACACCAAAAAGGACATTATCTACCTCAATAATACAACCCTTTGTACCTTCTTTCTTCTTCTTCTTCTTCTTTATCTAACAACTAATTATCAAACAAAATTAATCAATCAATATTTTTAAAGTTAAACTTCATCACATCTATTTTCCATTTTTTTTTATTAGATACGTTATATTGTATTACAAAAAAAAAAATATTTAAATTCATAAATAATTAACAAGAATTGCATGGTGGTGGGATAAAACTATTTTAATTAGTTAATTAATTAACAGAGACAAGTCATGTGATTGTCTACGGTAAAGTACGGCCTAGTATGTTCTTGTCCTTCTTACTAATACTACTAGTAGTAAACTATAATATATATAACTTTCTGTCATTATTAATGATGTTTTAACAAATGCTTAATCATCATTAGTACAAATATATGTATGTATATATATATTAAATGGTGGTTGAGGAGGGAGGGGGGGGGTTGTTTTTTTAAAATTCTTGTGCATGAACATGGGTGATGATGGACGCCATGTGCATTGGTCTATGCTTTTTGGGTATTTGAAATTTTTGATAAATTTTAGGATTGGGTTGTCTTCATCGACATTCTGGAAAAAAAAAAAAAGTGTCCTGATTAGTACACGAGAACATATTTGGCAATATGACAATGATATAAAGACAAACTTATGTTAAAGACAGGGGGGTTTAACAATTGTGTGTATATATGAAGATTATTTAGTTTTTTAATCTAACGACTGGTTAGTTTAAGTAAAAAGATTTTAATTTTTTTAAAATAGAGTCTCGAATTTAAATATTATCTATTGATAAATAAGTGTTAAGAAAAATCTTTTGAGAGAAAAAAAGTTTAATACGACTCGATTTCAAATTAGCTAGAACTCAAAATGACTATTTAGTGAATGAGAGGTTAAATTTTTGGTAATTTGATATATTCATCGACTAATCTGGGAGGGATCTGTAGAAAGAGACTCCCAAGATTACAATTACGACATAAAGTCGTCTCTGGTGTGTGTCGAACTCGGGTCCCTCGCTTGGCTAATAAATTTTCCCAAATAATTCGTAAATCTAGATCGACTAATTGTTCTTAGATAGTACCCGCACTTTGTAGATATTTTCCCGATTGCAAAATGTATCGAAGCATTAAGTTGTAAAAAAAAGCGGAATGGTGTATTTCTAAAATTGGATTTCATATTCGAATGAACTTCCTATAGGATCTCCGCCCCTTCAAAACCGGATTTGAAAATTTTCCTTCATCCGGCTCAAGTAAGTACACCAAATAAAGAGAGGGTTCTCATGTTCAAATTCTAGAAAACCCAAACAAAACAAAAGGATCTATTCCTTACTCAAATTCCCAAACACCTAAGTAAGACAAGCCACTAGATTATCCACCTTTTCACCTCAAAATTATATATATATATGTATGTATATATTTCATTTTATTACTTTTTGTTTGAAATGAAATAACTTTTTCCTAACATTATCTTTACTAGTAAATGACATATATATAAAGTAAAATCAATTATTCTAAGTGGTCTAAAAATCATATCATATCATATCATGGTGAGGATTGAATGTGAATAAATAAAGACAAACCCTAAAGCATGATAATTAATTGATAATAATAATAATAAAAAAGTCACTCACTACACACACACACACACACACAAAAGCATGATTTGCTACTAATGAAAAGAATGCAATACCAAACCCCAATTGCAAATTACCTCAATTTGTTGACACATAAACACACATATTGCCCACTCCAAAAATGACAACTTCTAAGTTGTCTTCAATTATTGATCATAATAAAATTGTTGACCAATCAAATGCCTTAGTGGATGGCTTATGTCAACAAAGATTTCAAATCTTTCAATTAATTATCACCACAATTACTAATCAAGTTTTTTTTAAGGGCGTTGTTTTTGATAAATAATTTTAGAAAGAAGTTGAAAATGTTAGAATGGTGGTTGATAAATCATTTCTACAATAATTTTATGGATCTAGATGATGTGTATATGTATATATATATGTATATATATATATATGTATATGTATATACCCTAATTTTGGTTGATTGATATTTGATTTGAAACCAAAAAAGTTAAGCAACATTTGGGGCTAGTTATTCTAGGCCTTGAAAGACCTTCCTCCCCTCAAGTCATGTTGCTTCAATTCTAGGATCAAGAAAAATATTTTGCAATGGACTTGGGTTAAAAGTTTTATATAGTGAAAATGTGATAGCTTAATTGATCTGGCTCGTAGTGTCTCACTTGACTTGTCAAGTGAGAAATATGAGTTCGACACATATCGGACATAATTTTATACTGCAATTTTTTCTATATGCTATAATTATGAGAGTCTTCTGCCACAAATTATTCTTCTTGGATTAGTCGATAAAGCATATCGGGTTAAAAAAAAAAATTACCGGATATCATGGTTAATGAAGACCACAAAGTATGGGAGTGTATTTTCTAGCCCACAAAGAGGGGGAAAAGAAAAAATAAAGAAAGAAATCAAGTTTAATTTGAAAGATAGGTGTCATGTTTTCAAGAAATGTTATTGTTAGTCTTTTTAACAATCTTTTTTTTTTTTTTCTTAAGCATCCGTATCCGAACCTACACATACCGACTAATCCGAATTCGGTCTGGAGTACACTCGCAGAGTCCAACTCTTACTCGAGGGTGAGAGCCTGACTCAAAGAATTTGAAACCTCGACCATTTTTTAACAATTATTTACCATTTAAATTAATCAACTCTAATCAATCTCAAAGGTTTTATTTCTAATTCGAAAAGTTTCAAGACAAAATCAACTAATAAACCAGACTTAAGTAAGATTCACAAATTTAGAAATACAATCACTTAAAATTCAACTTCAAATATTATTTATTTTTTTTTATTCCTAACAAACTTAAAAAAGAAGGGGAAATAAAAAAGTGCATGCGAAATATTCCAGCCGGTATGCGTATCAAGAATTAGATCTCAACAGGAACTTAAGCATACATACTTACATATATATATATATATATATATATGTATATATATGAAAACAAAATCTTGACAACCATCCATTTGGATTTTATTCGTATATGCAGAAAGATGATTCTTGAGTTATAATATACACATCATATAAATACAACTCTTTGTCCCCATTTAATTTTATGAAGATTGATATATATATATATATATATATATATAATTTCAAGTGGAATAAAAATTAAATTCTATTTTCTGTCTACAATTCTCTTTTTATTCACTTGATAAAAACTCTAGTGCTGTCAAAAAAATCCTACCTAATCTAATGATGAAGAATATCTTCTTTTTTAATGCAGTGTTAAGTGGTAGTAGTCTATATTTACCACAAATAAATGAAGGAAACTGCATTACTGCTGCTCTCCAATGGCCTTTCTTGGAGTTCTCAAGTATTCTGCAAGGCAAATATGGAGCAAGAATAATGCCATTGTTCTGTTGAATATAAAGACTGAGATTATGAGGTAGAATACCACTAAGAATATAGTCGTCCAAGCAGAATCCCGCTGAAGACAATTGCACCAAACCACTTGTTGGATACAAATCTAGGTAAAAGAGAGAAGAATTAGCTTAATGGATCAGTAATTCGGATATCAGAAGCATAAAAACAAATGAACCTTTACCTGCAGAAAATGTTCAACCACTCATGCAAAAAGTAAAAATACTAAGAGAAACATAACATATTATCTTGATGAAATTTCTACTCTTTTATGCAGCACAATGTCTAAATGCAAAAAAAAATCACTCATCCAACCAATTGATTGCAGACACAATCAGTCTCTTTAATCAATACTCACTTCTTGTTGCAATCGGCACGGGAGGAAAAATTAGCAGTTCCAATTTGCCAAGCTAAATGACCAGATGCACCAACCAAAAATGCATAAAATGGCCATCCTGCTACACTCAAAGAATAGAGGGATAAGCCATTGACATTAATAAATTTGGATAAAGAATACTACAGGGTAGAGATAACAGAATAGACTAATCAGTGAAAGGAGAGGGGCAGTGGCATATAAAATACTTAGTTGCAGCTGCGTTATTATGAAGGATTATAAGCCAAGGAAGTAATTACCAATATCGGCATTATAACCACTTAGAGCAAGACTGATAATGCTTGCAACTCCAAAACCTGAAATCCATTCTTTTGTAGAATCACCAAACCTCAAGGCTGTTGATTTGACCCCAACTTTCAGATCATCATCCTTATCCTGGAAAATTATAAGTGATAATCCTTCAAGCAGAAAGAAAATATATTTGAAGTGATATTCTAAATAGCAAGTAAAGGTACTTCAATGTGATTCAAACCACAAAAACAAGCATACCAGACATTGTGAGTATTCTACTTTCCTCACACAGAAATACTTCCTTAAAAGAATTATGCAAATAAATGATCAGTGACCAAATCTTCATATAACAGTGAGGTACATTCAATACCAAGAACAATACGTTCAACACATCCTTAAGTAACATTTGAAAAAACAAAATACTTCCTAACTTCCTGGAAACTTATTGGCAAGTTATCTGTTAGATCCCAAAGAAAAAAATAGCATTTGTTTAATGTAGAAAGTAGTAAATCTGTGTTATGGATATTTAGACTAACCTGATGTGCATATATTGTATCATAAACAAGTGTCCAAAAGACACCAGAAACGTAAAGTGGCAGCACAATGGAAGGATCAAGACCTCCTCTGACAGCAGCCCACCCTAGTAAGGCTCCCCAGTTAAACGTTAAACCAAGATAGGCTTGAGGCTGCAACAAAGATTTAAACTTTCAGATAGAACAAAGTGAATGCCAGTAAAGAGACAAAGGGAGAGATGCTAGAGGAGTTGGGGAGAAAAAAGAATACATTGAATGATAAGGGTAGAAGTGCACAGAAACATTACCCAAAATGTCACTCTCTTCATGAGAGGATATGAAAAAACGAGGAACAAGGATGAAGCCCCTAATATTTGACTGGAAGAGTAAGAAAGCAAAGAAGTTAATAAAACTCTGAAAAAATTGTGGAGCTAAGTCTCCTAAAAATTTAACATATCTTAAAGAAATTGTAAAAATTTCTCCCGGACATAGGGCATGCTTTCCCATAAAAGAAAAAAATAATTACATGCAATATGCTACAAACAGTCGCAAAACTATGCAGTCCTTTGAAACTTGAAACTGAAAAACATGCCATCTGTAAAAGACTACTAACCTGAAATTATTAAGTTGAAGAAGGATCCCAAGACCTAAAAGAAGTTGAAAACCTAGAAAACAAAGCCCTTTAAATGGTGTCAAGAGGCCACTGGCCACTGGCCGCAACCTTGTACGCTCTACCTGCACTATATCATTAGAAGAATAAAGGAACCATAATAGATAGAGGACAAGAAGAAAGAAAATAATAAACTTCAACTATTGTGCATACGTCTTGTCAAACATAAGCAAATGATCTAAGAAGGCAGACAACACAATTTCTCGGCATTTGCAGAGATAATGAACCAAGGACAATTCCACAAATAATAAACTTTTCTTTTATCATACCGACAACAGTAAATTCATAGTCTCTCCAATAAAAATTAAACATGGAACATCTAAAGGATATGTAACTATTTCAACTATGTTCCCAGCTGAGGTCCCATATAAAATATGTTTTTTTCCCATCAATCATCTCGTACAAATTGCATATTTAGACTGGCAATTTATTTACAATCCTGCTTCTATACTGTATAGATATTGATTCACTCTCACAACTCAGAGTAAGCACAATATATATTCCCTGTGGGGGGAGAAAATAGAGCAAATTATAAATGTAGAAGGGGAAAATTGCTCAATTAGAACCAACCAGAGAATCAAACCATTATAGCAGAAAACAAGAAAAGTAATCATCACCTTAGTATCGATATCCCGATCAAGAAGATCATTGATTGTGCAGCCAGCGCCGCGCAAAAGCAAAGCGCCACAACCAAACAGCGCAAGCATCTTCAAATCAGGTAAGCTCCCAGGTTCGGCGGCCAACGTAATTGACCAAAAGCATGGCCAAGCCAATAACCAAGTCCCAATTGGCTTGTCTAACCGCGCCAGATGCGCATACGGCCGCAATTTCTCCGGCAAATACAAATCAATCCACGTCAAGACTCCCTCTTTCTTTTTACCATCGTTGTTATCCTCGTCGGGTTTCGAGTTCGCAAGCGTCGAGAAATGATGTAGCTCAGGTCGGGCAAGAGAGTAACCATAGTAGTAGTAGGTTGTATTTGGGAGTTTGGAGGCGGTAAAATGGTCAAAAAATGAAAAATTGGGTGCCTTGTCCGCAGAAGCCGTCAAGGCGGGAGAGTGGTGAAAGATGGAAACGGAGTGACGAGAATGGCGGTGAAGGTTACGGTAGACACGAGAGAGACGGCGATACAGAGCCATAAGTTTCACAGAGTCAGGCGAAAGAATACGGAGGAAAACGGCGGCGGTCTGAACGACTGACGGCTTACATATTATTTTTTAAAAAATATTAGAGGAAAATTTTATGATTCAGTCCTCTAACTATTTTTATTTTTTTGAATTGATCCTAAATATTTTAATTTAAATAAAATTAGTTTTTTATTTTCTTAAATTAATTAATTCGATTAAAATTAAATAATTATTTTTGAAAATTATTCATAACTCCATATAAATGATGGATGAGTTATATAAAAATTCTAACTTCTATCATGTCCGAAACTCATGACCTCTCATGTCGATGGTGCTACCAGTTACGTCTTCTTGACAACAGTTATATTTATTAGCAAAAAATTATTTTATTATTTTTTTAAACCAGCCTATTTATAAATTTTAATTTGTAATGGAGAATTAACACTAAAAATTACTGATTACTAATTTGCCAAATTTACTGATGCATAGATATTCTCATTTATAATTAATTAAGAAATACACACACATATATATATATATATATATATATATATATATATATATATATATTATATAAAATGCAATCGTCATTGAAAGAAAAGCTTAGTTGAGTTTGCAGTATTTCTTCGAACATTTCTCAGAGCAAGCGCGATGTTCCTTTTCATCTGTGACCAAACAAGAAGAAATGTCAGTGTAAAAATCCAATATTTTTTCATCAAAAAATTAAAAAAAAAAATGGGATCATCCAATAATTAAAAAAAGAAAAAGAAACCTGAAGAAAATTTGCTGCAGAGGTTAAATGAACAATGGAATTTGCAGGAATGGGGGGAAGAATGATCCAAAAAAAGCTTATTATTATTATTATTGAGTACACCTCCGCACAAACGTCTGCAACGTTGAACACACAGAGAAATACGAGGAGCCTCGCAGAGGGTTCCGTTTATGCAGTCATTGAAGCATTTCTCATTCAAGGCTAAAACGCTAAATTGTTGAACAAGAAAATTAGGCATCAACAAGAAGCAAAGCACCACCACCACACCATAACTTGAACTTCTCATGGCTACCAATTAAATCTTCTAAAACAGTTTTTCTTTTTTCTTTCGTTGAGGTGGTGTGGTTGAATATTGTAATATATATATATATATTTTTTTTTTTTTAGTAAATATATATATATATATATATATATATATAGAACTAGGTAGGACAACTTTTATGTATTTATTACAAAATAACGGTCGAGATCTTCTAATATATATTTTTAATTATGGTTAGAATCGCCAAAATTTTTAAAGTAGAAGATATATAGAAGATTCTGATTATCTAATTTTTTTTTTTTTTGGTAAATAATTCTGATTATCTAATTATATATATATATATATATGTATGTATATTTTTATAACAAAAAATATTTTGAATGAGTTTTAATTTATATGTTGTGTCTTTTAAATATATCTATATTTAGACTAATATCTATTTTTAGTCGAGTAGGTGTTTAGAACAAATAAGTTCTGACGAGTTAAATATAATATAATATGGTTCTCTTTTTTTTTTTTGCACGGCGACTACCAACAGGATGAACAGCAATTATATCCCAGTGCCTATCCCCCCCACTTTTATTATTTTAAAATATGAGAGGGAAAAAAAAACCATCCCCAATAACTATGATTACACGTATATATATTTTCTGATAAAATTTTTATTATTTTTAATTCCCTTAGCAAGATTATTAATAAAACTGAGAAGAGTATATTGGAAAGAATAGGAAAATAAAAGGACTTCCCATTCTAAAATTGGTGAGTTATACAAATATCGGCACAGTGAATTTTGGGGGAGAATCTTGAATCCATTAAAACTGAATCAAAGCTAACACTCTCAGCGTTGAGGGTTTTTTCAACTCGGCAGTCTGCAGCAACGATGTCTCCTCCAGTCCCTTCTAACCTCTTAACAGGTTCTTGCTTTTTTTTTTTCTAAAAAAAAAATTCATTTTTCCTGCTAGATTCTTGATAATTTCCTTGCCCCGCTAGTATTTACACACGTTCTTGATCAATTCTTGCATTGTAATTGGAAAAAGATTCAATTTTTTTTTTTTTTTTTGGGCAGATGATGTTAGCTTACTTATGGTGTTGATTGATACCAATCCTTATTTCTGGAGCTCAATGAAATCCAGTTTCAACTATGGAAAATTTCTCACCCATGTAATATTCAGGAGCCTAACTTTGTTCACTTCCATTATTCTTTTGCATTTGGGTTGTTTTGGGATTTCAGAAACCTTATGGAACTTGATTGAATGCCAGGTGTTGGCGTTCTTGAATTCGATACTATTGCTCAACCAGCTTAATCAGGTGGTGGTGATTGCAACCGGGTTCAATTCTTGCAGCTATGTGTTTGATTCATCTGACTCTCCGACTCTTAGAGCAGAGAGCATGTTAGATAAATTAGAGAACTTTGTGGCGAATGATGAGTCACTGAGTCAGGAGAATGACACTGTTGATGGGATTGGTTCCTCACTCCTTTCCGGTGCCCTTTCCCTTGCCCTGTGCTGTATCCTTGTGCAATCTTTATTTTCCTTGTGTTTTTGTATAATAGAATCATTCATTAGTTTGATTTCTTATATAATGGGTATAAAAGTTGGCATCTTTGGTAGAAATGTCTGGTTTCTCTATTTTGTGCACATTAACTCTTGGCTGTCATGGATGAGGCTTTTTCCACATAGTAGAAAATCATGAAGTCTTATGCTGCTTACGTTGCATTGTTAAGAATTATTTGCTTTTGATATTTCTGGAAAATTTGTTTGGCATGACCAGAATGAATAACAGATATACAGAAGGTATTTCGGTCAGGGCCACTCCACCCACAACCTCGGGTGAGTTCTGTAGTTTCATTGTTCTTTGTGCTATGTCATTTTGAAATGCAAGAGAATTAGGTTGATCATATCTGTTCTGCAAATTATTCATTAATAAGTGATACGTTTGACCTATTATTTGATAACTCGTTTTCTAAGCTTTATAGATAAAAGATTTTGGTTCTCTATGTTTCTTCTTATTAGTTATTTATCACATTGTTGATTATAAGTCTATCCCGCTGAAAATTACGTGTCAAATCTCCTCTTTAAGTAATCTACTTAAATTGCTGACAGTAATGAGTTTTGCTAGAACGATATAAAGCCGTTTGTGGGTATTTTTTCTTCTGCAAAACATTCTACTGGTACTTGACCACACACTTTCTAGTTTAACAGTATTCCTTTCTGGTCTCTTTTCACCTCTGGGCGGTGTGCAAGTTTATGTGACCTATCTGTTCTGTTTAGAACCATCCATGGCATGAAAGTTAAATTTTTCTTTTGCTGATTGGAATTTATATAACCTTTTAGCAGATGTAGAAGAGTTGACAGAATTTCTTTGTTATTATTTTTTTATATATATTTCCTCGATATGTAATCTGAATAAATTCTGGTTTGGATCTTAGCATTTGCTAATGAATTGCTACCTAATGATGGCAGATATTGTGCTTGCATGGATCTCCAGATGGGCCTGGACAGTTTGTTTTCTTTTATCTATTGTTAGTTCATTTAATCTTTTCTTCTGCGATGACTTTTCTTACCCGAAGGTTTTTTCATTGCAGATATGTTGCTATCATGAATTCTATTTTCTCAGCTCAACGTTCAATGGTAACTAAGTTAGCAAATCCTTTACATCATATTGAAGATATCTGCAGCATATTTACTTTCATCAATGGAATTTGAAATACCTGACATATCGTCATTACACTTCCTCTTGCAGGTGCCAATTGATTCATGTGTTATAGGATCCCAACATTCTGCTTTCCTTCAGCAGGTCCTTTTTCCTCCTATCTTAAGCTCAGCTATCCCTGGGAAGAGGAATGGGATTTTTTAAACCGATATTGTGCTAATAAGTTCTTATGATGAATGAGAGTAGGCTTCTTACATTACTGGAGGCGTATATCTGAAGCCTCAGCAGTTGGAAGGACTTTTTCAATATCTCTCGGTAAGTATTGTTCAATATCTATTAGTATCGTCTTCCTTTCTCCTTATTTTAATGTTCTGCTTTGAGCAATGTTGTCTGCCTGATTACAATCTCTCTTTAGAATATGCATTTGTTAACTGCTTAAACTTTCGGTTTTGCAGACAGTATTTGCTGCTGATTTGCATTCTCGCAACTTTCTACAACTTCCTAAGCCCGTTGGTGTTGATTTCCGTGCCTCGTGAGTAGGTTTACAGTTATTATTTTTCAGCATTTTGATTTTTCACACTTCCATTCATGTTGAGTAACACCACTTCCTGACCATCTGTTATCAAAGTTCTGCTGAATTCGTGTCTCTGCAATTGATTGCACTGAATTTTGCAGGTGCTTCTGCCACAAGAATACAATCGACATGGGCTTTATATGCTCTGTTTGCTTGTCAATATTCTGCAAACATCACAAGAAATGTTTCACATGCGGGTGAGACTGAAATGTTCCTACTTTACAATGTTTTATTACTTCTTCTGCTGATGAATTCAGGTTATATCTTTGTGAAGTTAGCATGTTCCTCCCAACAAGAAAGTTCTAGAAAGAACTGTTGATTCGTATTATGATTCATTCACTTTCAAAATGTGCAGATCCGAGTTTGGAAAGGCTAAATCTCAGGATCCCTCATTGTCAGATCGGAAAGGGAAGAATCCATCAGGTAATTGACACCAGTAATTCCCTAAAAAATTGCGTTGGTTTTTCCAGACAGCAATGATCTATCTATCCAAGAAGCATCCGGCCAACGCTTCTTCAGAAAACTTTTGATGGGAGTGAAGTGAAAGATGGATGTTGACTGACACTTCCGAGGTTCAAAGAATTCTTGAGCAAGAAACTATCCAGATTCTGGAAAATCAAAGCCTGAAATTTATGATGTCTCAAATCAGCATCATTTTGGAAACTAGCTGATCTACTACTACTGTAATGGTACCATCTGAGCCAACACATTCTAACTTCATTTTCAGTGCTTTGTCTGTTCTGCCTTGTAATAGAATTTTTTGCCTTGTTGTAACTTGCAAGATTGATTGTTAGTATAGTAATTATTTGTTGTATGATTTGATTGGATGCAGACCCATGAATGAATTCTTGCACTACTGCCATGAGACAAGAGAGGATATCTTCCCACATGGATGCAGTACTAAAGTTATCTCTGTTCATAGCATTCATTAGGCCCGTCTATATATATTCTTATGATACGAGTGCTTTGGAAGAATTGGAAAGAGTAAAGATAGAGAGAGAAATGTATAAATGAAAACAGATGATCTTTTATTATTCTCATAAATTTTGGATTGTTTACTTAAACTCCCTCTACAATGGTAAAAAAGAAGAAAAATATAATACATGAAATATTACAATGCCTGTACATCTTGAGGTGAGGATACATTCTAATAGGGGAAAAAACAAAGCAAAAAAAAATGTAAAATACCATTTTTTTATAGAGAGAATTAAGAGGATTCACGGTTGCAGAGGCTGTAACCACATATGATAGAACTCACAGCAAATGCCAAAAATGCCAGAAATGAAATGCTGATAGATGCAGTAGCCATCTCTGTGAACTCATCTTTACCCCAGTTTGATACCCAGTCATCCACCCTGGTTGCTGATGCAGATGATGCTGACATCAATAGATATGCAAGCATCTGCAAATTATAACATTACAGACATTATTTTCAATGATGAATACCAACAATTTATTCGTTTGATTTCTTTTAAGCAAGGTATAAGATTGTAAATAGAGAAATGAGTATTTAAGAAAAAAAGATTCAACTCGACAAAGAGCTTGTCGGAAAAGGGTTCAACCCAGCCGGATTCTAGTGACTACTGAAAATCGGGAGATTTTAGGGTTTAACAAGTAAGATAAGAAAACTATAAACTCCATAACAGAATTAAACCTAACAAGCTTTGGCTATTTCTATCTTTAGATAATAAATTAGACATTATAATCCTTCATTGCAAAAATGATGGTGCCAGGGTACCATTTCCCCATTAAAGGAGACATGAATAATGACTGGTAAGGGGGCAAATAGTATAGTGAACAGAAAAGTGCTTGCCTGATCCATAGCGAAATCAAAGAAATAGCGGAAATGGCTGGAAATGACATGTTTTGCAGTGACCAAATGGTAAGCAAGATCATATGCTTGGAATCCAGAATACACAAATCCAATAACGTTAACAGCTACCAAAAACCTGATTCAACAAATTGGAAAATTTTCACTAAAAATTCAAACATAGAACAGTGCAAAAAGGTACTAAAAGAAACAGAACAGAACAGAACAGAACAGAAAAACCTGTATTCTCTGTAGCGATCAAATGAATCCCCACTCCAGCCCTGAGTTTTATCAGCAGCCATGACAGAGAAAGAAATCAAGCACAATATCACTTCAGAGATCCTAAACCCTAAAGCTGCCTTAGTTACCATAAATTCCCTCTTCGACCTCCACAATACCGACGACGACGTATTATCCGTCCTCGCCCTGGACCTCCTGTCTCCCCTTTCCTCATCACCGTCTCTCATCTCCACCTTCTCTTGAACTCCAGGCTGAACCCCATCCGTCATGGCCCGATTAAACACCATCATAGGCGGAGGAGGAGGAGGTGGAAACACATCCTTCACTCTCCCGGCAGCCGGAACCGCCGGCGGGGGAGTAGGCGGCAAACTCAAATTATCCGAGGAAAGCTTTTTCAGAGACCTTAATGGAGAAAAATACTTGTCCACAGCAACAATAGCTTTAGAATTAGAATTGGAATTGGAATTGGAATTGGGATTGGGATTGGGATTTGGATTAGAATCAGAAGGGGATTTGAATATAGGATCATCGGAACGAGGTGAACGGAGCGGTGAACGCAGAGGAGAATGGAAAGAATCGTACTGGGAATCAGCATCAGACATTGACATCGATTTATTGCTCTTGATACTGTCACTCTTGAAAATCTTCTTGGCAGTACCACCGTTATTGTTGCTTTGGGTGTGATTATTGTTGAGAGTGTATGGATTTGGGTGTGGGTTTTCCATTTCTATATAACAAACAAATATATAATATATATATATATATATATATATATTCTTGATTTCTACTGAGAATTTCTGAGTTGAGGAGAAAATTCGGAAAGTTTGAATTTTTTTGAGAGAGAAGGGGGATCAAATGGAAAGAAAGGAGGGAAAAAGGATGAAAGAGAAGAGAAGAAAGAAGGGTTTTTGGTTTTTGTTTGTTCTTTGGAGTTTCTTGAAACTTTGGAAAAGAAAATATACTCTCTCTCACTGGACTGACTCTGCAGGGACGGGGACTGTGTGACTGTGTGTGGAAGTAGTGGGAGCTTCTTCTACGTGGTGAGTTTCAATTGGGTGTTTGACGATGGAATACTATAATACTACATTATTGATTATACTATGCAAATCAATTAACCTATTTATTTCTTTTTTTTATGGTAAGTTATTTATTTCTATTTATGAAAAAAAAATATCTTCATAATTAATTTCATGAAACTTATGAAAATTACTAAAAATGTCCCAAAATTCTTATAATTTGCCACAAATTACAATGAACATTTGTTGTTCTTTCAAAAAATTTCAACGTTGCTGAATTTGTGATATTCATAGTTATGAATAAAATTGTTATTACTTAATATTATCTTTCGTCAATCAATTTACTTTTAAATTATGTAAAAAAAAAAAAGAAAGAAAAGAATTTGAGTCTTTCAATATAGGTGGTGAATCTTGAGGAAGGATTAGAGATTCTTTTCTTTCAATTGCATAATAATGACTTTTATCATACATTTCTTCATTTCTTTTTCCTCACAAAAAGAATATATATACACACACATACTACTACATATATAGAATGAATTAACACAAAAGAAATTAGCTTTTTGTTTTGCAAAAAAGAAACAAGAATATATATATAAATATATATATATATATATATATAATTTCAAATTTACAACTATTTCACCATTTTGACACAAATAGAACAAAATAACATCATTCAACAAAACACACCAACATTATAGATAATTTTATGCTGCAAGGAAAAATATCAATAAATATTATGTGAAAAAAGAAACAATTTCAAGAGATATCGTAAAATTAAGTAATATAAAAGTTATTATCCATTTGGGGAAGGTTATTTGTCAATGTGACAAAGGGTGTATATCTCTTTGATTAAGAAAAAGAAAAGTCAACTATTTTGATTAAATTCAATAATGGGGACTTCTTCACTAAGCAAAAACATGCATGGCCAAAACACACACACACAATATATATATATATATATATATATATATATATAATAATAATATGCATGATATGTATGTATATGTTTAAAAAAAGAATGTTTTTGAAAAGGAGGGTCAATGAGAGGAGGAGTCCCTTCTTTTGATTTGAGTCATAAATTAAGATAGTTAGGTATATAAGCTTGTCAAAAGGTAGAGCCTTTAATACCTTCATTGTGTTTTAAAAAAACCAAAGAAATCTTTATATAAAGTAAAGTAAAGTCTCCAATAATATCTTGCTTTTGCCCTTTTTTAAGGTCTCTTTCATTCTACATTTCTCACCACCATGGCAAAATTTAATGCAAATTCTCATCTCTTTACATTCTTTTTCCTTTCCCATGGAAAACTTTTGTTAGAATTTCTAACCCTTCTAACAAATTAAGAGGATAAAAAAATGTTAGTACACAAAATATTTAATAATTATATACACATAACATTTTTCATTTTCTAGAGTGAGTTTTTTCTTTTGTTCTAAAGTTTTATGAAATAAAAGGGAGGGGAGGGGAAGAGGGGGTGGGGTGGGGGATGCAAAAGTAAATTACTCTTAAAGATGAATTTATGGATTGAAAGATCTGAAATGACCAAATTAGCCCCCACAGAGTGTGTGTAGAAAAAAGGAAGAGAGCTTATGAAACTTGACAAAAACAAGTAAAAGATGGTACAAGAGAAAAGCAAGTGGAATCACTTTATGGAATTTTTGCTTTGGCAGATCAAATCCTCAGCTTTCTCTTTTCTGCTGTCTGAATTAATTCCAAACTCACAAAGTTCCTCCTCCAACTTATCACTATAGGCCCCCCACCCCCACTAGTCTTTCTACACAAACTAAAGTTCATTGTGTACCAATCTACCCCTTTTTCACTTGTCAAGAAAATCCTACATACATACATACATACATACATATATATATGAATATTTATGTAAATCTTAGTTTGTGTCACAAAGGATATCACAGAAGATCCAACTAACTTTATACCAGAAATGGGATAGTATGAAATGGAATGGAGGGAGAATTAGTGTCAAATGCCAAAACTCAACCTTGGTTAAAATGCATAGGTAACAAATTAATCATGGTCAGATTTTTTTGCATAGAATCCATCCATGTGAAATGTTCATGCAACTAAAACATACAAGGAAAGCATCTCATCCCCTCCTCCAATCCAATGTTATCCCCATTCTCTGTGTGTGTTTGTGTGTGTGTGACAAAGAAACTAACACTTGCAATATTCCTTCTCTCCAGACAGCAGAAAAGAGATTTTGTGGAAGAGATTCTCAAGCAATCTGCCATATGTGATGATGCACAGTGAGAAAGAATCAATCACACAAAGAAAGATCTTTCAATATCCTAAGGTGCAGTTATGCTCATTTCCATAAGAAAATCTATCATATTTTTCTTTTCCTTTTAATCTTAGTTTTGAAATTTATATTCTTGAATTTAAAACATGAAAAAGCTCAGTGTTTTTTTATTCTTAAAGATGAAATATGGTACAAGCAATAAATCAGTGCAAGAGAGCTTCAGAAAATGCTCTCCTATTTATTCAAAAGACTGGGGAAGAAAGACTGCTCGTAGACATTAAAGAAACAAACAAACAGACAAAAGAAAAGTTATATAAATACTCTTCTCGGAGTTTTACTCTATGGATGGTCTAAAGTGTATATCAACAGCCATGAAGAGGACTCAATCGGGCAGTTTCAAACGATTGAAAAGGACAAGAAAGCTTTGCTCAGGCACCACATACAGAAAACCAAGATCAGCCCCTCTCACATATGGACTCATACCCTACAAAATTAAGAATATTAAATGAAAAAAATAAAAAGCACCATCAACCTGCTTAGATTTTTAAACAAGAACAACTCTTTTTCATTACCTTGCCATTGAGTTGTAAAAGCTCCCCCTCAACCCACTTTGGATTTCGGAACCCAAATTCAGCTATCCTTCCTTGACCTTTGTAACCAGCAACCTAAAATACTATTAAACATCAGACCACTGTACAATCACAACATCTCATTGTAATAGTCCGAGAAAAGGATAAGAAAGCTACCAAATAAATATGTAGATGTGGAATTCTATCAAAGAGAAACCCAGATCCACTGATTCACAAGATCATGCATGTAGCATTAACAAGAAGAACTTACCACTCCTAGTTCATCTGGATACATTCCCCTACTTGTAAGGCGACTTCCTTTTCCAATCTTAGCACGAAATGTGACCTAAAGAACGAAGATTCTATGAATTAGTATGAATTCCAGATGACAATAGGAGTAATGCATGAACAAATAGTTAATAACCTGGCCAGCAGGAACATTCAGGTCGCCTGTTAACTTTACTGCTTCAACATATTCAAAGAACTCCACATCAGAAGATTTCTCTGCATCGTCTACATTCCAATTACCATATTTGCGCCTCAATTGAACTACCTCAGTACCATATGGTCCAAAGGCACCAACATATAGACCTGTGCCAAAATGAGTAGGTCAGATTAGAGAGGTCATATCAGACAAGAACCTGCTTTCTGCAGTGCAACATTCAGAGAACTCTGACCCTGTGGCACCCTAGCCCAGCCAAACATACAAAAGAAAAAGGCCACCAGAAGAAAGCACATAAGCACAGAAAGACATGCCAAGTGTTAAGGAAAACTCACCATCGAATGGATCTAAATTTCCTTTAGATGTGGTAATTCGACTAAAGTTTGTATACTTAGATAATTTGTTGCGCTTCTGTGCCTGACTAACAGCAAGCTTGACTATCTCCCGTACATCTCTAGAAACCTGCAATAACAAAAGTTTCATTACCTCGGTTCATGGAGAGCTTTAATATTAGACAGAAAGGAAAACCAGCACAAAAAAAGGAGTTGCATCTGCTTAATTCATCTGAATTTAATGTCATGTCTTTTCCAGACCTACAAAACTTTTATGACAAACTGTTTCCCAGATAAGGAGTCTTCATAATGATTATACCTCCATCCTGGATACTTAATTGTTATTTATGATTTGGTACAGCAAAAACAATATTCAGGCAAACATAGATAATCTCACACAAGTTGTATGTCCAGAAACCTTTATTGGTCCAAGGTGAAACTGAACCAACTCAACCAGATCAGCATCTCATTAAACTAATATTTATACAACGTATTAGTTACATCCATTGTATCTGGCAGATCATATGTTATTGCAATCTATGTGTCTCAGATATAAAAAGAGTGAAATTCATAGAGTCGTCAATATGGCACCTGAATCAGCACTTCCTTTGGAGACTTACAGAAAAGCAAAAAACCGAAAAGGAAACAAATCTATCTGTTCTTTTTCACACTTACCTTTGGAGAAACTTTATCAGAACTCCAAAATGCCTTTGCCACTTCAGGAGGCATGAGTTCAGAGACGCCTTGAGCTGCTACAGCCGCTATTCGGATTTTGGAAGCAATATTTTCTTCAGCGTCATTATCTTTAATTCTCTTAGGAATATGCAGCACAAAAGAGTCCTTCTCAATATCTCTGATCTCAGCTGGAATGCGAACATGTTCATCCTTGGAAGAACTTTCATCCCTATTGTGTACAACCCCACCAAGGAAGAGTTTTGTGCCTAAATCCTTTTCATCATCAGCTGAGTCACTATCCCCTTCATCTATTTGCTCAGACTTCATGCTTTCCAAATTACTATCTTCCTCATTATCACTTGATATGGTGGTTTCCTTGTCATCTTCCATGAATTGCTCCACAGAATCACTTTCCTCTGCTACCTCTTCTGCAACATTTAGCTTCATCACTTTAACTTTTAGCTCAGGAATTTTATCTTTGAGAAAATTTATTACTTTATTAATCCCCTCCTCTGCAGCCTCCTCAATATCTATATTTTTCTCATCACTTTTTTCTCCTTCCTTTTCACTTACTTCCATTTCAACAATAGATGCATTATCAAGTTCGACAGCTGACAAACTTTTTGTCAATTTAGAATCAGATTGGCTTGAACTTGAAGAATTATTCTTGACTCGCTGCAAAAAGACCACCTGAGATGTACGATAGCAATCAAAGAAATGAGATGTGAAAGGAATTTTTTTTAGGGGAAAAAAAATCCAAGGATGAAATTTTATGAAGAACTATCAACATCTAATGGAGCAGAAGCTGTCAGCAGAACCAAAGTAAAAAGAAAAAATACAAAAAGCAGCCTTTATCACTAGCACATGTAAATCAGATATATACTACTGATGCAACCACCACTAGGTAGCTAGAACACTGCTTATAAATTGAACGGTAAAAATTGATTGGGAAAATATGTATGGAATGTCAAAGGAAGCTATGAAATCTAATCATTTATCAAGTGATTGACAATGTAAACTAAAGAAAATTATTGAAAAAGTAAAAGCACCAACACAGTTTCTTTGACAATTTTCTTCCTTCTAGCTAGCTTAATATATTTCCAATTCTAAAGTATATAAAAACTATATTATGACAAGTCATTTTAATTTAATTTCACTAGTTATCCCATTAACCTTAGAAAATGTTGACGTAATAAATAATTGATAATGAAGGCAAAAAATTCCTGATAAACTCATTTGCAATCACTGACATATGAATTTCATGAACTAAGTTAACAGACCAGCTAAGAATGTACACATATTTAGCATTGCATATTTGACCATTTTCTTCATTCTAGATGACTTAATATGTTTCCAATCCTAAAGTATATATTAAATTATAATGACACATAGCCATTTCAATTTGATTCACCATTTATTCCTTTAGTCTCAGAAAATGTTGGCCTAATAAATGATTCAAAGAAAAGGTAAGGAATACCATATATAATAATTCCCAATCATTGACTTCTGAATTTCATGAATTGAGATAACAGATCAAGCTAAGAACATATACATATTTACTTATCAAAAAAAAAAAAAAAAAAAAAAAAAAAAGAACATATACATATTTAGCATATCCCATAGAATGTCCAGGAATATAATATACAGAGATCATGCAGAAGATGGTCCAAATAACAACAACTTGAGGAAGACAATCAATTTCATATACTAGCACCTCTGCAATTTAGATTCTTAGCTGACTAAGACATCAAGCTCATTCTCATTCTCTGAGACTCAAGTTTTATAAAGTGTAAACAAATTAACTAGCAGCAAGATATTGATGCTACAATGTAATGATGGTTACAGATATATAATCCACAACTTGAGAAAGACCATTACTTCCACACACAGCAACTACATCAATTAAGTCTTTTAGCTCATTAGTCACCAGGGAAAAATGACTGAACTCACTCTCATCACAAGAGATAGGGCAAGCTTGACAAAGAGTAAACCAATTAACTAACAACAAGATACTGATATTTTAAAGCGTCTAACCCTTAATAATTTGTGGAGAAAAAGAAATAAAAATAACCTGCATCGTGTAGTTCTCATCAGCATCTTTCACCACAAAAATTTCAAAGAGTGGAGTTCCAGGAGATGCAGTAATCAGTTGCCTGCAGCGACAATAGCCTCATCACTTGTTGTACAGCAAGTACATATGCAGCTAGGTAAAACTGTGTACCGTTGACCTTTTTCGAAAATATTACCTGGGACTATAAGTTTTGCCAATGAATCTGCCCATTTCAGGAGTTACACGTACAATTCTACCAAAGGGATCATCAGAATCTTTTGAATAACCAACCCACCAACCAACCTGAAAGAACAAAAAGGTATGCATATTATGAAGTGAGATAAATGATCATTTCATTCTCACAATTTCAATGCATGCTCTTGTTTATGGTCATAGCATCTGAGGTGAGTCCTAAGGTTAACACATGGAAAATTTTCTGCCTCAATTCAGGTATGGGCAATCAAAGAAAAATCTATCTCATGCGCATTCTCAAAGACAAAGATCAATAAGCTGCTGCTGAGAAAGAAAAACTTTGCATAAGTTAAAAACTCTCAAATAAAACAATAACAAAAAATTCAATATCCAATTTAAATGAAGCACTGAATGTTGCAAACTGTTCTTGAAAAGGGTTCCAAAAGCTTCATCCACAAAGAAAGGAAACTTTAAACATTCAGTGGAAGTCTAAGCTTGAACCTATTAGATAAAAAATGAAGAACCAAGCCGAGCCAAGTGAATCTCAAACTTATGAAGTCAAGTTTTCTTGATATTTCTGTGACCTATAGAGGTCAGCTTGAATGAAAAGCTTCTCTACAACTTGAGGCCAGTAACAGATTGAAAGTTGAAACCCTGCCAAATGTTACATGTAAAATTGGAAAAGAATCTAGAAAATAATACAGCACCGTTTATTGAAAGCTCAAGCTTGTCTTCCAAACTGAGATTTGCTCAAGAAAATGACAAATAGGGTATCATCTTAGATACTGCAGCTATTCTGTCTGTTATTAATAATATAATTCTCTAAACCCCTTTAGGAACTTACGGTTTCTGTTTCCCCTTTTAGTTGAATTTCTGCTTGGTGCATCATCAAAGGTGTTTATCTGAAACTATTGCAGAATAAACATATGTTCATGTTTTATTATTACCTAGTCGAAACCCAATGTACCATTAAGAGCAATATTCAGCCCTAAATTACTCAGAATGGTAATCCAGATTTCAAAATCATGCAAACTTTTCAGTGGTTTCTGTTTACTGGTCTAGTACTACAGATTTAAAGGCAAATAAAAAAAATTTTTTTAAAAAAAAAAGGTTTAGGATGGGTAGGATTGTACCCAATTTTCCAAGTCCAAGGGTGTAATGTGCACAAAATAAAGATCAAGGTAGCAGTTATCAATAAAAGCCAAGTTCAAAAGCTAAATTGGGTTTTTTAAGTTCAAAAGCTAAATTGGGTTTTTAAAGTCCAAAAGAAAAGTTAGATACAAGCTTTATATAGGAAGAAAATTACAAGTCCAGTTAAAATCACAACTAAAGGCTGAAGAAGACATTTTGGGTAAGTAACTTACCAGTCCACTTCCAGTATCTCGACATAATTTTGAAGCATCATGATAACGCTCTTCATTTATAGCATCCTAAAGAAGAAAGTATTCCCAATCAATATACAATGAGCTAAACAGTCATACAAAATTCAAATATTACTATTACCTTTAATTGAGACATGATTGCAGATATGGTATCCTTTGATGTTGCTTCTACAATGTCTATCTTCAACTTTGCAGCTTCCTCAAAATCTTCCTTTTCTACAGCGTCTTCTAGTTGAAACTAAAATTTGCAATCAGTTAAAACAAAAAAAATTATTAATTTTGCAGCTAATTCTTCATATATATATATATATATATATATATAATATGAATAAACTACGCAGGCCTTTCTTAACTATCTGGCTCGAGTCTTAGTGATAAAGATCAACTACAATAGTTAGAGACAATTTATAGTATGAAGTCAAAAAGAATAGAACACATTCCTAAACCTTTTCATCTATTAAATCATAGATCACAAAAGAATTGGTCTTGTTTGAAAATATAATAGGTGAATAATTATAAGGAATTTGCTTCAGCCTTTTGAAAAGTGGTTATAACTTCAGGAAGACAAATATCTATGTAAGATTTGATATTATTATATTGAGGACTTAAATGGAAAACAATCTGAGGAAAGATTTTAGGATTTCTCATTAACAAAGATTAAATTAGATATTGAAACCTATATACATATCATTATCAACTAGAATTCAACCATCAGTTGAATGAGTCCTTGCAACAAAAGAAGCTCTTGAGGATTCTTGGGGGTTAGAAAGAAAGTGAGACTTAAAAACTAACTTCAGCTCGTTTAGATTACTCTAAAATTAAGTTGGAAATAATCTATTTACCATTTGAACATCTTTAAACAGAAAAAAACACAATAGGCCACTCCACTTTCCCCCCAAAAAATAAAAGAACGTTAAGATTTGGCAAAAAGAAAATTGACAAGAAAAACCATGAACTACAACGAAGGTTAAACAAATAACCTTTAAAACAGAGGCATAGCTATCGGCTTGTTCAATCTCAGCAAAATGACGAGTCCACCTATTCCAATCCCACTCTGAAGCAGAAGATACAGAACCATCACCGTTGCTACTGAAATTAATACTGAAGGAATTATCACTATTACTGGTGCAAAGGCAATAAAATCTTGAATTCTTCTGATTCCTCAAAGAAAGAACCCTTCTAGGAACTCTAACAGTAGCGGATTTTTTACTCTTTCCCAGAAACCTATGGTCTGAAAATGAAATGATTGACGACGACGGCGATGATGATGAAGGAGCAGAAGCAGAAGCAGAAGCAGAAGAAGAAGCAGAAGAAAGGGATGATGGCCTCAGTTGATGAATTGGGACAGAGTGCCCTGTGGCCGCCCAAGTGTTGGCCACTGCCATATCTGCCCGTTTTACTCCTCCCTGTCTTTTCTTGTTTTGTTGCTCTCAAGATTTCAGTTTTTGTTCGTGAATTCTAAGGTATTTCTCATGTCTGCTGAATATTTGAAGAGGGATTGTTTTCAAGAAGGTGATGAATATCTGCGGTATGGATAACATTTAGGGGATAATACCTTAACCAAAATCCTTATAGGAATTGGGTCAAATCAAATCCATTCTTTTTTCTTTTGTTTCTATTTCCCAAAATTGCCAACTTTCACCTGTTTTCTTTTAATCAAAACTATTTTTTTGACAGTAGGTTGTGAAAACTATGTCCTAAAATAATGTTTTATGTATATCAAGCATATCTTTTTAAAATATATACAAAAATTTGTTGGTAAATTGTCATTTGGTGTCAATCATTTTCTATCTTTAGAAGCATGAGATTGACAAGTGGACAAGTAAATTTGAACAAGTGGTGCAAATTAACTTCATCTTCAATGTGAACTTCCTTTAGGGACAACAAATGAATGGGTAGCTGAGGGTTACACATTTTACATATTAGGGAGGGGATCTTCCTTTGCCCTTTTGGCTTTTTTATGGGAAATTGACATTTTTGCCCTTTAACATAATTATCTATATCAATTTTAGAAAAGAAAGGAGTAACATTTCAAAGTAAACCTTTTCTTTCTTGTGATGAGAAAACTAAAAAGTTTACAAATTTGACAATAATTGGAGGTGAGGGAGGAAGCCTAACCAGTTTGGCAAAATTCAGATTACCTTAAAACTGGCATAGATGTCTGTCAATTAATCAATACAAGGAGAACTGCTAAAAAGTGCAAACAAAAAGTCAGTTTTCAGCATCTCCACTTCTCAGAAAGTTAGCATACTTTTCTCTTGCAAACAAGAGAGCCCTAAAAAATCTGGCTACTGTTGAGGGTGGTGCTGCCGCTGCTCAATCACCACCTGCTGCTGTACAGGTTGTTCATTGACTGCTCCACAAGGAGTGACCGGTGGTGGAGGTCCTCCATGCTCAGCCATTTCCACGTCAACATCTTCTGTGCGGATAGGGTGGAGGAGTCCGTGTAATCTTAGCCGATAGCTCTGGCTAGGAGTAGGTTGAGTTCGAGCATATCTTGTGGCTGTTATAATGTTGCTGGATGATCTTTCTGCCTCGGATCTTATGTTAGAAAGCGCACTGAGATCAAGATTTGGAAATACAGAACAACGACATCTGGGGCATTTTACATTCAGTCGAAGCCACTCGTCAATACATTCCACGTGGAAGTTGTGAGCACAAGGAAGGCCTCGAACCTGCATCAAGAAACCTCAGTCAAAAAGGGTGGTCTTATATTTACTTGTTCATTTCCATACTCGGCCTCAACTGTTCCCTTCCAAGAGTGTGATACACTCATGATATACCGATTATTTGGGGGAAACCAGGATCAACGATGTTATATAGGGGTCAGACAAGAAATGGGAATCCTTGGTGAGATTAAGTAAAAATAGCGAAGAAAGAGATACCTCATTGCCCACATGGAACTCTTCCAAACAGATGGGACACTCACTGCAATCAGTTGGAACTGCCTTCAATCTGAACTTGGGAAGCTCCTGAATCAGTGCTTCAACAGCTTCTCTCTGAAATACCAGAAGAAATCAAATCTATGTTAGACAAATGGAGCAGTGCACACATGAAAAGGCTACATATACCTATCAACCTCAAATTATGAATCATAGAGGCAACAAGGATGGGAAATGCAAATCATGCTTTGCAAAGAAGATGAGGAGAGCAGTAAAGTAGTTTTTTAGGGCAACAGTATAAGCTATTGAAGGACCACTTTCCTATTGATACATCCAATACCATCAATTCAGTCTCCTTACCGATAATAATACCACCCTTTGAAAGCTTTAATGCAACAGCAAATTAAGATGAAATCATTTCCAAGTCTTTTTGACCCTAGACATTACCTGAGCAGCAGTCAAATACAGTCCAGGCTGATATGCAGCAGCATCTTGGCCCATTCCTCTCATTTCCTGGCCAGCTGCTTCAAAAGCCCAATCCGGTACTCGAACCATGTCAACCAAAACCTGGTATTCAAAGCATTCTTCAGTACATCAAACAAAAAGGAAAAAGTTCTTTCATATGGTATCATAATAAGGATATCATATGTAAAAACATGATTACATGTCAGTATAAATGATCAATCATCAAATAATTCGTTCAGAAATTCACCAATGAATAATACAAATTTTTTACATTGGAAAGGTAGTCAACCCAATAGTAAAACATCATCGCAAATGAGGAAGGAAAAACATTTAATTAAAAAAAAAAAAATTAAGACATTAGACTGCAAAATCTATTAGATATCAAATCACAAATTAAGCTTCAAGCTTGTAAGTCACATTTTCCACATCGACAAAATAGACACCAAAAGCTTCAGAAAAGCAAAGTTGCATGGTAAGAGTATAACTCGAGAACCAAATAGGTTATATTATAAATTTCATTACGTCTACTTATTCTTTTATGAATAGTTCATGCATCAAGAAGTCGAACTAGCTGGTAATAAATGCAGAACATATGATTGAATATGAAATAATATACACATAAACATAACTGCTAGAGGCATTTAGTGTAGTCTCCCATCCTAAGATTAAATACTTAGCAATTCAGTGTTTTCCATCAGATAGAGAAGTCTACTCAATAAACTTGATAAATGTAACTTAAGCTCCTTTCAAATGCTTAAAATGTGAATAGCAGTATAAGATGAATATCCATCAGAGACTTGATACTAACTGAAAACACCGCAAGGAAATACCTCAACTATGCCTTTTTCTTTTTTTCCCCGCCAGTAAATGGAAGCAATTCAAGAAGCCGAGTTAGCCACAGTCCAACAGTCCAAGATGAAAATCTAGATCTATTTTTAACAAATGTAATTTATAATTCTTGTGAATATTAAGCAACCCATGTTTTCTTTTCCTTTTTTCTAATGGACATTGCACATCCACCATTTATTTCCCCTCATGTCATCCACTGGATTATTTCCAGTAGTATTGTAGGATCTAGAAAAGCAAAAGCCATATAGTTGTACAATATGATTAACACTGTGTCCCCCCAAGAAAGCATATGAACAAATAAATGAGGATGGCATACAAGAAAATATGAGGAAAACGGGCAGAGAGCAGTTAAGCATACTATGCCCACCATAAACATATACCATAATATACATACAATTGAATATGATACGCAATGCAATATGAAAATAAAATCAGTAAATGAAAGTAGACAATATGCTTATCCACACTTACTCCAAATTCTGAAATTGGAATTCCCTGTTGAGCACGTAAAAGATGTGCTTGCCTTCTTGTCAACCACTGCAAGTACAGACCCAACATGGTAATCACAAGAGAGCAATATGCAAAAAATTATACCACATGACAGAGAGATGGGCAAAGTAATAAATATATGGGATCTCCAGCACTACCTCCCCCACACAGAAAATGAAAATGCAAAAAGCACAGAAAAAAAAGAAAAAAAAAAAAGAGAGAGAGAGGAAGAACAGAAAAGAATGGGTAAAATTACACGATTAGGAAATAATTAATTAACCATATAGAGAGAAATATGTTCAACTACAAGAAATACAGAATTGGAAAAGACTGGGTTAAATCTTATTAAAATTTCTCTGTTTTTTCCTTTCCCCTTCAGGTTTAAGCCAGTATTAAAAATAACATGTTTCATTCCTTAGAAATACAACTAACCTTTCCCATTGACGTGCAAGCTATGCAAACAAGTCCACAGTAGCTGAAGAGCAGCCAAATAAGGAAGCCCCATTTCTGACCTTCTTCAGGCAACTGAAAATGTGTTAACATTATATCCATTCTGAAATAGCTGCACAAAATACTACCCCAATATAAAATCATTAAGGATCAGATGCTTACACAATTCCTAGCAGTAGTAAACCAGAGTGTGCCAATAATAGTCCAGACCCAAAGAAAGGGATAGAGCAACAGCGAAAGAACAGAAAGAACCACCAGTCTCCCACAAAAACGAGCATATCTTTGCTGCCAACCAAAATCCCTAAAATACCCATAACACAGGAAATATTAAGAAGTCTAAAGCTCATAGCATATGCTTTGCAGTTAAAGCTTTCAAGGACACATACAAACCAAAACGACGAGAAGATAAAGTATTATACACATTGATACAGAATCGATAAGCACAAAATGAATCATTTGACATATCGTGATACGAATTCATAAATCGTGAAAGATAGGTGCCTTACAATCCCATCCCAGCTGCAAGACCATTGTCGACAAACATCAAGAGCCGAAACACAAATACAGTGGTGTAATCCACCTATTCCAACATGACAAACGTCTTTTCTTATCAATTTGTCAATTTTTGAAAAATCACTACCTATTTTAAGTAATTATGGCACCCAAAAAAAAAAAAGAAAAGAAAAGAAAAACCTACCACAATCCAGATATGCAACGGATATGTACAAAGATGGTACCTCTTCCAATTAATCGCCACAATTATTCTAACAATCAAATAATTAAGGAACAACTGAAATCCTTTCACACGGACATTCAAACTTCAGAAAAAGAAACAAGGGTTAAGAAAATGAAAAAGAAAAGACCCCATTTTAAGAAAAAAAGGACTAAATGGAACTGAAAGAGGCCCATATTCAAACAAAACTCCTAATTCACAATTTAAAAAAGCCCCAAAACTTTATAAAACACTTCAAGAGAAAGAAAAAGAAATTCCCAGTTGGAGTCATTAAAGGATACATACTGGTAGCGAGCATTGACAAGAAGAAACCATCATACCTGCAAGAAAAACCCACTCTTAACAAACTCAAAACCATACCATAAACAACAATCCCCCGCCACAAAGAGAAATAACATAAGCAACAAGCAAAATTAAAAAATATTATTACTTCAATTCGGAAAATATTTCAGATTAAAGACATAAAAAAAATAAAAAAAGAAGAAACCAACCACTTAAAATCCACGCCTCTGATCGCCATTGAAGAACGAACTCAAAAACCCTAGTAGTAGTGGTACACCAAAGATTTATTACTGATTCTCATTTCACTCTGAAGAAAAGATTTAAAAAAAAAAAAAGGAAAAAATTCTAATCTTCGACACATAATGAAAAACGTACAATCGACATGAATGACTTGTACGTAGATGAAAAGGGAAATCTAGAGAGAGATTTTGTACGAATCTGTACACTTTATTTTTCTTTTTTGCTTGTCTTTGAACTTCTATTGTGTGGGAAAAAAGTAAAGTGTCTGCAGTAGAGAAGATGTTTGAGGTGAGGTGTCAATGGTGGATTTGACGGAGTGTTGACGGAGGTAGACATCACGGTCGTTAAATTAACGCCGTCAGAAATAAAGAGAGAGATTTTGTGGTTGGGGGATATAAATAGCGAGAAAATGGATGCCACGACGGATTATATTATGTATTTAGGTTATTGACGTGGCGGAATTAGGTTTAGTAAGGTGGAACGTTCCTTTTTCTTTTTCGATAAATCTAATCAAGACAACTTTACTCGTTAAGTGCATTCGATATATATATATATATATATATATATATATATATATAATTGTACTTAATTTACAATTGCTCAAAAAAAAATCAAGATTTTTTAACAAGAAATAATATGTACATATAAAAATATATGCAAGGAAAGCAAGATAAAGTCCATAAAAGCGAATCTAAAATCGTGTTCAAACTCTAACTTATATACAAAATTGTTTAAAGAATTTTTTTCACAAAGTGACAATAAATTTAAATATAAATTAGTTTAAAAGTGTGTTTCATAATTTGAAATGAAGCTGAAAATACCATTATTCAAAATGTAGTCCATTCTATATTATACTGCAAATTTCTATTTAGTTGATCAACTACCGTTGCCTGCACAAAGGCCAAAGCCGACCAATATCACACCTGGCCTGGCATACATTCTTTTTGAATTCTAATACAAGCATGCTAAACCAAATTATTCACAATGGGTGGGGGGTTGGTTGGAAACAAAAAAAAAGAAAAAGCAAAAAAAAGAGCAAAGAGCTTAACAATAACAATAACAATAACAATAACAATAGGTTGAAATCATGTTTCATGTTTAAAAAGTAACGTGATGACAAACACCAGAACCGTTTGAAGTATTGAACATATGTATCACACCCATCAGGGGCCTCAGAAGACAAAAGATATAAAGACATTACACAAGGAAAAGCATCGTACAAAAGCAAACTAAAAGAAGCTTCTCTTCTCCTGCCCAGACAGAAGAATACCCCAAGTTTCAAACTCAATTCCTATAATAATATTACACTAAACTGGAGTAACCACCACATTTTCGGCCAATCCTCTCCTGCCAAGTGATGTGCCCGTTGCACAATGATTTTGTTACCATCTCTTGTTATCACTGCAAAACCAAGAACCCCTGTTATCTAAAATAGAATACATATATACACGTGCACCAGACAAATCCCAATCTGCTAGGTCAAGGTTGCAGGGGCATACAGATTATAACAAGAACCATGGAGAGACAAGCAAAGTCTAAATAGAAAATGTTTTAAGCCATGCAAATCATAGTTTACTCTAATTTTCTCTATTCACTTCTCGAAAATTTGGGCATTAGGCCCACAAGTAGTGCTTTGCCCTTTTAAGTGTACCTGAGGTTGCTGCATCATCTGCGGCTGCTGTTGTGGCTGCGGTGGATAATTTCCATATCCTGGATATCCAGCATAATACATGTTAGGATCCTGGGCTGCTGGGGCATATCCATATGCTTCATATCCAGGGGTGTATCCATAATAGCCACCACTCCATTGGCTTGGGTCAGCCTGAGGCTGAATATTTAAGAGAGCGTCAAGCAAAAATTAGTTTCAGCATAAATAGAATTGAAAACCTCTAATAACAAGAACCAGTTCATTAGACCAAGGTACATGAAAGAACCTGTTTGTTTGAAGGACTACGGCCCCATGAAAGTCGAATATTTTGTCCACCCAATGGGGTACCATTTAACATACGAAGAGCTTCCTCGGCACAGCTTCTGTTACAATCAATCAATATACAGACCAGAGAAAGATTTGAAAACACATTTAGATGAAGTCCTTCTATGAGAAACATTACTAGGAGAATCCATTACCTATCAGCAAACTGAACAAAACCGCAACGCTTGCCAACCGGAATTTTTACATGAATTAACTGGCCATAGTTCCCGAAAACCTGCCTCAGATGCTCATCTGTGACAGTGGTGTCCAAGTTCCCCACAAACAACTGCAACAGAAACACTAAACAGATAAGAACATGCTTGCTTGTAAAGCAATGTAACATGAAACACTTACGGTTGTATTTGATGGATCATCTTCATTTTGTGAACCTTGAGTACCTTGATATGAAGCTGACAGTGAGAACCAATGATAAGGAGAGGTACAGGAAAATTAACTTTCAGCTAAGTCATGAATAGCATGAAGATGGTAAAGCAGTTCCAAAGATGTAACCTCACGAAATAACTTCAGGTGCAATACTTTTCAACTTACTATAAAGGCAGGCATTAGGTATTTGCAGTTTCCACAAGATGGGGCCCTTTCCACAAAAGAATAAGAACACAGCAGACAATGGACTCAAAGGCAGATATACATATAAAGAGTATAGTTCCGGCATTGAGGGTTGTTCGCAAGCAGCAATAAAAACCTACTGGTATTGTGGGAATCTCGGAACCAAGAAGAGCAAAACAAGAAACCATGGGAAGACCTTTTTAGAGTTAGTGCATAAAGAAGGCACCATATATAATGAAAAACCTTTCCCTGGCAAGGCAGGAGGAATTTGAAGGGTGACATATTGTTCTTCAGTAGTAGCAGGTAAGGGGTTTTTGTTAATTATGAAGCTTGGACAAAAACCACTTAAGCAGAGGGATATACCTATATTCCAGAACAAAAGGAGAGTAAGGATGATGTCATTGGGTTCCCAAAATAGATATTAAAGAAATTTATGGCCACACTTCTAAGATTTATGCAACAATTACCAAAACTGTTTAATGCCAGAATAGCAGTTTAAACAAAAAAAAATGTGGGCTCAACTGAATAGTCAAATAACTCATCAGTAAACAAATAAGAATAAAATCCAAGTACTTACAAAACATAACAGCAAAAAAGAAAATGAGTGTGGTAACATACAAGGACACCTAGGATTATTAATGCACAAAATTTGGCTAAAAAAATGAGATAAATGACAATACAATGCACAATCCACAATCTACTCACGGCAATGAAGCCTTGAGGTAGATAACATCTGGCTTCTGTAAGATATTAATAACATTCAGTTCTGCTAAACTTAATGGGAGGAAAGGATTGCTTTCCTAAATGGCCATTTGCACCACACTGAGATAAAAAGACTAGGTAACATTTGATGATTGCCACCAAATGATGATTAGATAGTTCAATAACTTCTATTTTTCTCTACATACTGTTCTAAAACACATTTTAGAATAATAAATTGGAACAAAAGACCAGAGGACAATTAGTAGGTGCAGCTTAGTGGTAATGTGGTCCCACCTATGACTGATAGGTAATGGAATCAGCAGTCCAAACTTATTCTACCTGTTCTACAAGTCCATAACCAGCTTCACAACTTTACAGTCTACTAATCCTACCTGATAAATAAAGTTTCAAAAACTGACCTTGATTTTTCATACTTACAATTGAAGCTTATCATCATAAATAAATAAATTATTAATAAAAAATAAAATGCGGATAAATTAAACTAGAGCTGAAGAAACTAGGTTGATTGAAACTCAAGGAAAGACAGCTGCTGCTTCTTAGAACCCAAATGGTGTTAGTAGGACGAATTGGTTAAATAGTAAAGGTAATGAAATTTGATAAAAGCTTGGAAATAAAGGGGAACTCGAAGGCGTCAAAAAAGAAAAGCTGTAGTAGAATTAACTCCAACTCTTAAAATAAAAAATTAACAGACGCAAGGTAAAACTGACCTACGCAATACCAGGCACTAAAAGGGTTATCATATCAGCTGAATTAGCTCCAGGCCCCAAAATGATAGAGCCTCCCGAGACCCTGCTTTGATACAACCGGAGTTTTATGAGATTTAGCAAATTTTAATATTTCAAATCCAAAAAATTAAATGACTTCTAAGCCGGTGATTATCTTCAAGAATTCAAGAGCACAACTGAAAGTAAGTGATCCTAACAGCAGCCTTAACAAAGTGACATCAGTAGATTTATACATCATCCCGAGAAAATAAAATCCAGCTATTCCTTGAAAGCAGGAAATTCTAGAACCAAAAAATAACTGCATAGCAAATGAGAAACTGCATATCTGGGACAAATTAGCATCAAAGTAGATGTATAGCCAAATGAGATAAAAGCAAGCAACCAAAAATAAATTGTGGAGGTAATGCATACCTGTTGACTGACCACCCATTGTTTTCTTGTTAGCTGCAGGACCAATTCGCATAGGCCTTGTTGAACAAAATCTTCCATTCATCTCAGTCATAGCACGTAACTGTTCATTTTCATCTGCAAACTTAACAAATCCATAACCTTTTGTGCGTCCTGTAAGCCTATCAGTAACAACCTTTGCACCCTTAACTGAAGAAAAGACAGCCCTAAATGTTTCTTGAAGCATGTAGTCGGTAACATCACCAGCCAAATCACCAACAAAGATTGTGTAATCAGGAGAGTCATCTGAACGCTTTTCACCTGCACCCATGGATGCCCAGTTCAATCTAAAATTTTGTTCAACATTTGGCATCAAACTGCCGTTGAAAGCCTGCAGGCTCCTTTCTGCAGCAGCATGACTTGAAAACTCAATGAATCCATAACCCTCTGATTGAGCAGTTTGCTTGTTACGGATAACTTTGGCAGACACTATCTGAAAATCAAAGAGTTGATGAAACTTAATAAACACTTTCCTGCTAAAAACATAAATCTAGAAAGAAGAGGAGAAAAAGCACCCCAGTGAGATATATGAAATGCTAAACAAAGCACATGCAGCATTGAGATAGAATGCATAATTTAGAAAACATACAGGCTATAAATCAGAAATAAGCTTAAAGTATTGATGTGCAAACTTAGATTAACAATTGCTTATAGATTAAAGTATTGCTTATAGATTAACAATTGCTATGAGTGAATAGAATACCAAATAGGGACCACTTCAAAAAGTATAAATGAGCCACAACATTCATTATCTGAGACTACGCAACCCAAATCACATCATCTTCCAGAAGCTCAAGATTCAACAAACAACCACATCACCCTTGGACAGAGATATCAAGCATGGTATATACATTAAACTCGATTCTTGAAATTATAATGACCTAAATAAATAATACTTAGTTCATCCTCAAAATATTAACAAAAAGCAGTAAAGTATTTAGACTCCATACCTCGCCAGTGTGTGCAAAGCAGTTCATGATGTACTGCTCATCCATCCAGTACTGCAGATCTCCAATCCATAGACTGCGGATCCCATCAGCAGCATTGGGGTCAGCAGAAGCAGCATTGTACTGCTGTGTTTGCTGTTGCTGAGGTGGAGGCTGTTGGTAGTAATACGCAGCAGATGGTGGCTGCTGCTGCTGTGTTGGTGGTGGAACCTGGTACGGTGGTTGAGGTGGCTGTTGCTGTGGTGCCATCCACTGTTGTGCCTGCTGTTGCTGGTACTGTTGTTGAGGTGCCATTGAAGGTGGTACCATAGGTTGCATCATACTTAAATATCAGTTGGTACCTGACATGAATGGAGATGACATATATCATTAACAAACTCATCAGTATCTGACATCAAGAACCTATTAGCAGAAAGGGTTCTACAATTAATATTTTCTATCCAAATTTTTCTTCCTTCAATTCTACGTACAGCAAATCAAAACAACCAACAGATACCTCCTTTTCATCTTTCTACTACAAAAATTCTCTCTCAACAAATCATATCCAAGAGCCCCTATTTAAAAACAATTTTAGTTGAGAAAAAACTTGAATTTCTTACTTCCAAAACAAATTATCTGAATTCAGTTTTAATTATTGACTTTAAAAATTCAAAATTATATATCAGATACTGTTTAAAACTAGCGGAAAACCATATAAAGCTGTCAATAGATGCATTTAAAAGTGTGTAAACAATGCCGGTATTGATTTACATTCTCATATGAAAAATAACTCAATAAATAATGCATTCGTGATACCTAACACAGAAAAATAATTTAACATAATCCAAGAAACGAACCTTTTAGAAGAATAATAATAATACAACAAAATAAACGTAACAACAATTATAATAATTTCCCCAAAAAAAAAAAAAAAAACCAGATTTAAAAGCCTATTTCACATTCCAGATTCAGAAAAAGAAAAAAAAGAAACAGAAACAGAAAAATGTCCGCGTTATCTCCAAACTTCCAAAACGATTACAAAATTTGTAGAAAAACAATCGAAAGGCAAGACATGAAAAGAAATTACCTTGGGATGAACTTTGGAACCAGGCGAGGCGGTGTGCGGCGACTTGGCGAGAAAGGAGGGAGAGAAGAGGCGTTTAGCCCTTTATTAGTCTTTAGGGTTTTCTTTTTTTTTTTTTTTTTTTTTTTTCTTTCTAATTTATGATTTTATTCGTCATAAATAAAAATATCTAATTTAATTGAAATTCAACTTCATATTAACATTTTGATAAGTAAATTTTAATATATAAAATTGCATCAGTTTTATTTATTTATTTCAATAATCCTATTATAATTGGATATAATTTGTAAGTTTTTTTTTTTTTATTTCAATACTCCTATACGATTTTTTTTTTGGTCAATTTTTTAAAAATTTTATCAAATATTAAAATTTAAATGGATAAATTCATTATTAGGAATGTTTCACTTGTTTTAAAAAATTTTAAATCTTTATATTTACAAATTTACATAAAATTTTGAAGTGTAAATAAATAAAGAATAAAATTAGTAAAGAATCCCTGAATAAAGAATAAATAAATAAAACACAATTATGGTGAATTGAAATTTATATTCATTAAAAAATAACAAATCCAAAATAAATTAATCAACTAATTTTTTTATAAATTAAAATATAAAAAAAAAAAAAAAAAAGAAAAACAACTTTCATGAAATATTGGGACAGGAGATATTTATTTTCTGAATTCTTGAGCATATGTGAGAAAATATACTCTACAAATCACAGATAGTTTAATTCTTGAGTAGTGTCAAGGATTATAAGTTACAGATATATTACCAATTCTTGAGTTCACAATTTTCAAGTACAATTTGGAGGATTCAAACATTTGTATACACCAGATGCAGGCTGCTTATACTTAGGTATACTATTGACATCCACAAATCTGACTTCTCCTGGTCCAAATGAAAGATCCCTATGCCTGCAAACACCAACAAAAATTGAATCACACAACTAGTATTTTGATCATAGATACAGATAAGGTATGTATATGACCTGCATGATTTGTTTGAGTTATGCCAAAAGGAGAAAATGGTGTAAGAAGACAGCTTACCTACGAAGATCAAGCCCGACTAAACCAGCTTGTAGGATTGTTAAGTTATCAGAATCTGGAGAAACTATAATGATGGTGTCTCCGGAGTATTGAGTTTCAAGGATTGACATGAGCTGTGTAACGCGAACAAACACATCCGACACACTCTCATTGGGTGTCCCATCATCTATTGGAGGCGGTTTGATGTTTGGTGACAGACTATCTGATGCATAAACCTGTTCCATTCAAACATGGCTAACCAAACTTCCATATGAAAGAATGTAATAAACCTCATCCAAGTTATGGTTCATCTCAAATCGAAGTTAATATCTCAAAATAAGGCTCATTTTAAGTCATCAAGCTACCCTTAAAATTTAATGTGACCTCTTAACAATGTAATGATGAGCAACAACAGATAATTTGGGATTTGGGAAATGTAGAAACATATATAAAGATCATTACACATCTATATCTTACTTCTGAAATGGAAGCTAAATTCTTCCCTTCATATGCTCCCAATCCGCGAGCATCCAGGAAACTGTACTCGGGGACTATATGGCTGCAATCAACAATGAGAAAGATGAACAGTTACTACTCATAACTAGAAATCAATAAAATACACATTCCTAAACAGAGTTATACCCTGTCCTAACATTCAAACTCAAAATCCACATGAAAAAAATGCAATGATGTCACATAATAAGCTACCTCCTAAAATTGTAACATTTGGATACCTTCTACTGACCCCATTAACAGCAGCAATAATTTCAGCAGCCTGATAAGCCCTTTGTGTAATAGAAGGCCAAACCCAACAATTTCCTTCACAAGCACTCATGGACTTCAGTGCTAAAGCAGCTTTTACTGTCTGCTTTTTCCCTTCCTTAGATAAACCACTATCCACTGAAGTTTTCGCAACCGGGTTCGTATTAATAATCCCCAAGCTCTCATATTCTGATTCTCCAGCTCTAACTAGAAAGTACCTGCAATCCTCCAAAATACCGCCATAATCAAAAATCACATTCATCCCAGACCAACAAATAACGCTTAAAAACTCCATCATAACCGAATTTTCCTCATAGTCATTCATCAAGCATCTAGGGTGCATAAAACATGAAACAAATAAATTCCTCTTAAAATCCTCAAGAAAATACCAAACCCCAATTCATCACAAAGTTCCTAACATAATCGGTACAAAAATTCTAAAAAACGCAAACTTGAAATGGAACCGAGACTAATTAAGTCTTTCAAGTTGTCTAATTAAGTTAATAGTACCGATTGCTAAGCCGAAACGGGGGCATTTGGAAGAGCCCACGAGCATGCGAGACCTGTAGAGAAAAGGGATTGAAGTATTCATTTATTCGAGGAGAATTGAAAAAAGGGATTACAGTGAATGCAAGGGAGGTGAAGAGATCACGGCGGTGAATGGGAGGCTGAAGCGGAAATTGGGGAAATTTTGGGTTTGGAGGCGGAGGAAGTGGTGGTGGAAGTGATGTTTTGGAGGCAAAAGTGGTGGTGGTTGATAGCATTGTTCTAAAACGGTTGGAATTTAACTGATTTCTGAATTTTCAGTTGATGTTATCTTTATGGGAATAGCAGACATGGAAATGAAGGTTTGATTTTGCTAGGGTTCTTCATTTCATTTTTTTCTCCATATTTCTTTTTTCCCCAAAGAATTTCTAACTCAGGACCATTCTACAATTTTAAAAAAAAATTATAAAAAATTAAATTGATGATTCTCGATAAAATGTGAAATCTAAGTATTATACATAAATTATATCAAATTGTATAGTTATTTGAAGTTATTATTTTGATTAATTTAAATTTGACTCAAATTATGTTTTCAGAGTCTAACTCTTATTTAGAGAAGTCATCATTCTAATTCTCATACATGATCCATGATCCTCACTGACAATATCAAACTTGTGACGTCGTATAATATTTATAAAATTTTTATCCACTTATGACAAATTAAGAGCAATTTTGATCTTTCATTGTGCAAAATAAGTTAAATGGACATAATTGTGGGAATTGAAGAAGAAGTTATCACTTTCCATTATATTCGATAGTCATTTCGAGTTTCAAGTAATTCAGAATCGAGTCACATTAAACCCTTCTCGGAGAAGCTTAGATAAAATATAAAGATACACATATATTTTCTCATATTTGAAGTTTCAAAATGGCAATTTGTTCTTGGGTTCCTTTTTTTTTTTATACTCACTTGGGGCGCCCGGTATTCCACCTTATTTGGTGAGACTAATCTGGACTCGGCCTACGGAGCGCTCGCAGAGTTCAACTCTTACTCGAAGGTGTGGGTCTGACCCAGAGCTTTTTCAACATGGCGCTAACCGTCTCAGAAAATTTGAAACCTCGACCATCAACCCTGCAGGAGGTATTAGAAATCCGCGCACCAACTCCCGGCCTAAGCTATCGGGTTATAGGGTTCCTTTATTGACAATACTTGGCATGAGGTGAAAAAGAGAACAGAGAAAGGAGTTTGTCCACTTCCTTTGGTTTCTTTTTCTTCGTTCAGAAGACACATAGTATATTGTGTTATTTACTTAAAGTGCTTTGGACGTACAAGAATTCCAGCAGGCTTGCTTTGCCCTCTTTCCTTTTTCCTTCTTGTGTTATGACTTCTTTTTCTTTTTTTTTATGCTTTGTTCTTGAATAGACAAAACTTTGCTGCTTTTGCAATTATAATACATTCAACAATAACATGTTTTGTTGAGAGGAAGTTAAATTTTTATTTTCAATCATATATATATATATATATATATATATATATATATATAATTGGTAAGTGATTTGTGAATGATATACAATGAACTTACAAGAAAAATATGGGAATGGTAATGATGCTTAGTTGACAAATGAGTCTCTCTAAATGATGACCTGCATGAACTGTGAAAGAATCTCCGGTGTGTCAAACTTGCACAAAGTCTATCTGGAGGAGTAGTCTTCGGAATGACCCTTTGACGATTAAGTTAGAGACTGTAGAAAAATGGATAAGACAGGAAAATAGAGGAAAATGTTTAGAGAGAATATAGTAAGAAAGATAACAAAGTTTTTAGAGTTAGAATCACTTAATCTAGTGATGACCTTCCTTAATAATAAACAAGGCGAGGAACTTAGTCGCATCAAACTCAAGGCAAGGTTGATGTAGCTCGCTCTTGGTCAGCAAGGTCGACGAAGAGCATCCTTAATAAATAAGGTGGAGCTATTAAATGTGCATTTTCTCCCTTAGATGTATTTATTTTGTCTTTAGAGAATGTTTTCCTTTCAATACATTTTTTATTTGACTCTTATTGGGAGCATCATATAATAATGAGGGTAACAAAAATCGAAGTTTAAGTATACAATTCAATTCTAAATTAATATAAATATATAATAGCTCCAAATATTAAATGATGTTGCAAAAAAAAAAAAATATATATATATATATATATATATATATATATATATATTTCATGATTAGATCTAAGTAAAACCACTATAAATAGTTAAATGTTATAAATATTTGGACAAATGTAAAAATATAATATGTTTATATCAATTTAAATATAATGTTATATGAGATTATGAGTTCTCTCAATTAAGATAGTTAAACTATAAATACAACTCAACCAAATTAAAATTAATCAAAATATTATCTTCGAATATAAAAAAATATATATATCAATTGAATGTTTTCTCCGCTTCAATTATTTCTTATTGAAAATTCATTTTCATTTATATGCTTTCACTTGGTGGAACTTCCATCATAACTTGCAGCACATGAGAATTTACACCATTGATGTAAACAAGAAAAGAAAAAATATATGAATATAATGACTTGGTAGCTAGACATATATATATATATATATATATATATATAGCCACCTAAGCCAAAATGCATGCAATTCAATGTACGATTTACTCATGTGTAGTCCAAAACGATCAAATTAAAGCATGTCTGAATAATTTCTTGTCTGTAGCATTTGGCAGATTCGTGTAAAGAAAGAAAAGTAAAATTTTCTTTTTTTGAAAAAAGGTCACCAAGCTAGACTTGATCAGCTTTCATTTTGTCTCTATAAAATATAATATATGTATGTATATATATAGAGTTATATCACGATGTTAAGTCCTTATTTGACACTAATGAATAAACATTTTTCTAAATATTACACAATATCACAAATTTAAATCCAACACTCATTATTAACAAATTTAAGTTCAACTCTCATTGTTAATTGCCAAGTAGGTGAAATGGGCTCCACTGAAATGCCAAACAACTTGAAAAAATGTCACGTGCCAAAATAGTATTTCCGGGCTTAACCCTCCGAGATTAAGTTAGTAATTTTTTTTTGGAAATCTTTGCAAACTACTAAGAACCCAGAAGATTAATGTTTCTTAGTGTTCTTTAATGTATTCTTTGAGAGTGTAGAATATGCTCTCAAATTCACTATTCTAGAATGTAGTAATGAATAATTTGTATTGTATTTTACATATGTTATCATTTATATGTGAGGGTTATAGCCAATAGTGATGATACACTTGGAAAGTGTGCACTATTCATTAGTAGACTTTGAGAATGTGAACAATGTCTTTTTCCAACCACTTGTCAGAGTCATTTAATGCCTTTGTATCAGAGTTTACTAGTCTATCAAATGTCATGTTGTTTGCATAACTCTTCTATCTGCTAATCAAGCCGAATAGATCAAAGTGGGTCTTGGCCTAGTCGACATGTAATCTCCACCTTGTTCTGTCCAATTTACGTGATAATCAGCCTCACTTCGATACTTTCATTAACAAAGTTAAGTCTACACTAATTGTTATAAGTACTAATTAAAAATTAAAGTAAAACATTAATCTTTTAAATTAAAGATTATGAATATAATTTAATGTAAATCTAAATTAAAAAAAAAAAAAAAAAGTGATGATCTAAAAAGCCCTTCTCTGGTTTCGCGTCACTTGGAATCAATCAGTGATCAGTCAGTAGTAGTGCTCTGCGCAGTGCACTGAGTATAGTTTTTCTGCGCATGACTTAGCTTAGATAATGTGGTCCGCTATTCCCCAAAAACAAAAAAAAAAAAAACCTTGTCAGTATAGTCACTAACACAAGTGCACTACTGACTTATGTTTTGATTCTGTTTCTTGATTTCCCTATTCTCAATTTATATATATATATATATATATATATATATATATATATATATATATTAAGCATAAAAAAAGAATAAGCCCCACCAACTAGGAATAAATTATTGGATTCTTTCTATTATAGTCTTTGAACAAATTCAAACATTCAAAAAGAAACAGAAACAGACGTTTTTTAAGTATAATTTTTTTTTGTCTGCCTTTGTCTCTTTCTCACGACTATCTAAGAAGTGTTCTCCTACACTAATTTTCTAGTTAATTCTCTGTGTGTAACTACTTTCTAAAAATAATATATAGAACATGTATGCATATAATCTCTCTCTCTCTCTCTCTCTCTCTCTCTCTCTCTCTCTCTATATATATATAGACTGATTATCGGACAAAGACTAGTATTTAATCACTGATCTAAGGTAATGAGACAAGAAAAGATGCTGTACTCGAGACGTATAAAGTAATGGTCTTCTGAGCCTTGTCATCCTACTCTTGGAATAAGATTAAAAGTTTTTTTCCAATTAAATTCTGCCAACACAACTCGAAATGCTCAGACTCAAAATGATCAGTTCATGAAGTAATGACTTAAAGTGTAATTTTTTCGAGTAAAAGTTTTAATCAGAATAAATTTAAATTACTTCAAGCAATTAATTAGCTCTGAATACTGATTGATCTAAAAAAAACAATTGGATTAAATCCCTTTTAAAACAAGTATCCCAACATTCATTTCTTTCTCCATTTTACAAGTATACAATAAAGTTGACTGTGTTATTGGAAAGCTTTAGATCTATCTGCTCCTTTTTTTTGGATTGAGATTCTCTACCTATATATATATATATATATATATATATATATAGCCTTCTTGTTAAACTAATCTTTAAGAATCTATATGGCAAATCTTGCTTAAAAAATTCACATATTTTTTAATTTCCAAAAGAGAAAAAAAAAAGAAAGAAAGAAAAAACCCTAGGGTAGACAACTGTGGAAGAGAAGACAATAGTGCATTTGTTATGTGAGTACTATTTATGTCCACATCTGCTAAGAAACCTTCAAACCAAAAAATATAGAGAAACCAAAAAGAAAATAAACTCTCTCTGTCTCTCACTTTCTCTCTCTTCTAGTTTGAAAATGGACAGAAGAGTCAAGCAGCATATTTTCTTGATCTTCTTGTTCTTATCAGCCTTGTCTTTCACTGTAAGTACTTACAATTTTTATCTTCTTCTTCTTCTTCTTATATATATATAGTTTTGCTTCCTATATACGTTGTCTCATTCCAATATTGTTGTTTTCCACTCTTTATATATATGTATGTATGTATGTATGTATAATCTCATAATTTGTCATATATGTGCATGCATGCAGGTTTCATTGGCAAAGACAAGTTCAAAAGAAAATCCCTTAACACCAAGAGCTTCCCTCATCCGATACTGGAAAGAACGCATTTCCAATACTCGATCAATCCCGAGTTTCCTTCTCTCCAAATCATCCCCACTTTCCCTCGTCCATTCAGCATATTTCACCAAACTCGCCGCCCAAAATGACCTCTCCTTCTCCTCTTCTTTCTGCTCAGCTGCAAATCTGTTCTGCCATTTTCAAGATTCATCAGATACAAATTCAGGAAAAGATGCAAACTTTGCTTCCTACACGAACAAAGAATTCCGTAACTACGGAACATCCGGGCTAGGAGGTGTCGACGCGTTCAAGAACTACTCCGACGGTATAAACTTCGCCAGCAGCTCGTTCACGCGCTACAGCCGCAGTTCAAATGCACGCAAAGAGAACTTCGCCAGCTACGCTTCCGACGGAAACGTAGCCACTTCGAACTTCACTTCATACGCCGCCGGTGCAACCGGCGGCTCAGGAGTTTTCAAATCCTACTTGCCACGCGTCAACGTCCCGGATAATCTCCGTTTCGCATCGTACGATTCAGACGGTAACAATCATAAGCTGTCTTTCACTAGCTACGTGGACGACACGAATTCCGGAAACCAAGCTTTCACTAGCTACGCCAAGAACGGTAACGGCGTACCCGTTGACTTCACTAGCTACGCTGACACGTCGAACGTGATAGGATCGGGCTTCACGGGCTACGGCGAGTTAGGAAACGGCGGTAACGATTCGTTCAAGTCGTACGGTAGAAATGCAAATAACCCTAGTAACAATTTCAAGAATTACGGCGGCGGAGGAAACAGTGGAACCCACACTTTCTCTAGTTACAGAGATACGGCTAATGCTGGAACCGACACGTTTCAGTCGTACGGGAGAAGTTCGAGTTCCGGGAAGACCAATTTTCTCAACTACGGGAAATCTTTTAACGAAGGAATTGACACTTTCAAAGAATACGGTAAAGGAGCTAAAGATCAGTCAACTGGATTCAAGATTTACGGTGTGAACAACACTTTTAAAGATTATGGTAATAATAAAAAAGGTGTCACCTTTGCCGGTTACACAAAGCCGGGGCCTAGTGGTACTAATAAGGGTAGTTCCGTAAATAATTGGGTTGAGGAGGGGAAATTCTTTAGGGAATATATGTTAAAAGAAGGAACTAGGATGATGAAAATGCCTGATATTAGGGATAAATTACCCAAAAGGTCATTTTTGCCCCGGGCAATTTCGTCCAAATTACCATTTTCGATTACGGAATTATCCGGTATCAAGCGTATATTTAATGCTGATGATAACTCTACGATGGAACACGTGATCAAGAACGCATTAGCCGAATGCGAGCGTGATCCGAGCCCCGGCGAGACTAAGCGTTGCGTCGGGTCGGTGGAGGACATGATTGACTTTACGGTGGCTGTTTTAGGCCGGGACGTGGTGGTCCGGACGACGGAAAATGTGGAGGGATCGAAGAGAGAAATCATGATCGGGAAAGTGAGCGGAATCAACGGTGGGAGAATTACGAAATCGGTTTCTTGTCATCAAAGCTTGTACCCGTACTTGCTCTATTACTGTCACTCCGTGCCGAAAGTGAGAGTCTACGTGGCGGACATTCTTGACGTGGCGAGCAAGAAAAAGATAAATAATGGTGTCGCCATTTGTCATATTGACACGTCAGCATGGAGTCCTAGTCATGGAGCTTTCGTGGCATTAGGCTCTGGTCCTGGACTCATTGAGGTCTGCCATTGGATTTATGAGAATGATATGACTTGGACTACAGCTGATGATTAATTCACAAGATTTTTTTTTTTTTTTTTGGAATTTAAATAATTTTGTTGCAAGATAATAACTTTATTTGAATATTAATTTTCTGAGGTTATAATATGTTGTCGTTACATAATTATTTCTATTATTCTTTTAACGAGATTCGTATATTTAACTATTATATTATGTAATAGAATTCTTAATTAAGCGAGACATATGAGAAGTTACTCGTGTGAAACATGTTTTTAGGAGAAGAAACGTATTTCCAAAAAAGGAAAACAGGAAGAACATGAAATTGTGTTTTTTTACTATGATATATAAGAAAACTGTTTTATAATTTTCTTCTCACAAAGATAGATTTGATTAAGAAACGGAACGGAAAAATAAAAACAAGTAACGGGAAAATGAAAAGAACTGGTCCCAAAAGACTTGATTTTTATATGTAATATTAATTTTGTTACTATCCTTCTTTCGTCCATTCTATTTTTAGAAACTAAAATTAATCAAGTTAAGTTTGGTCAAGCTTCCAATTCAAACTTGTTAAATTGACTATATATGTCATTTTATAAACTGACGAGCGGCATGACGCTTGCAGAATGCTCAACATATTTAATTTATAATTAATTAATTATTCTCCTCGTTCATACTTTTCATTTTCAATACGTACAAAATGTGTGATGCTCCGTATTAACAAAATGTGTGATGGTAATGATATATATAAAAAAACAGTATATGTACTTATAATCAATTTAAAATATTTATTTTGGGTGCAGTAAAGACAACACTAAATAATCGACTGTCAGACCATAATCAAGGCAAAGGGGCTTGCGGAAAACTCTAATGCGAGTAGCCTTTGGTCATTGTCATGACCGGAATGTTCTAATTTGTCTTCTCAATTTCGGTATCCGTACATTTCCATACTCGTTTTCTCATCGGCCTATTATTCTCACTCTATCTTTGTCCGAACCATTCAAAAGACTTGACCGTACCATGTACGTAACCACACTTACTTCTTTCTACAACCCCTAATAAATAAAAAGAAAAAAAACAAAAAATTCATCTCTTTTGAGTCAATTTGATTACTATCATGAATTGAACTAAGTAAGCTTGCAACAATTATAAAGCTAACAATATCTAACCCAGCAGCTTGGGAGAGTTGGTCTAAGCGGACTCCTAATGCTTCCTCCAGGGCGGATGATCGAAGGTTCGAATCCCCCCAGGGTGGTTAGCGCCACGTTAAAAAGCTCTGGGTTAGGCCCTACCCTCGAGTAAGAGTTGAACTCTGCGAGCGCTCCGTAGGCCGAGTCCGAATTAGTCTCACCAAAGGTGAGAATACCAGGCGCCCCAAGTGGGGTAATACAAAAAAAGCTAACAATATCTTCTTTATTGTACAAAAAAAAAAAAAAAAAAAAAATTCTACATTGACCATAATATATAAACCTCATATTATATTTCATAATATAATCTTTACATATTTTTTAAATGAAAAATTAGTGTTCATTAAATATTTTTTTAAAAAACAAATAAAGGAATAATCTCTTATTTATATTTTTATGATCCTCACGACGATAACTTATACTAACCATTGTCATAACTTAAGGAAGTTCGTATATTTAACTATTATATATATTATTTAATAGAATTCGATCTTAAGCGAGCCATATAAGAAATTACTCGTGTAAAACGTGTTTTTGGTAGAAGAAAACGTATATAAACTAACATGTTCCAAAAAAGGAAAACATGAGAAGCAAAGGAACGGAAAAAAAAAATTAAAAGAATTTGTCCCGAAAGTCTTCATTTATATGTATATTAATTAGGGATAAACTTATTCGAGTTTGCGCAAGCAATTTTGTTACTATTCTTCTTTCGTCCCTTCTATTTTAAGAAACTATAATTAATCAAATTAGGTTTGCTCACGCAAAACCTATATATGTCCAGGTTCCAATTCAAATTCCTTTAACACGACCCTATACCCGTAAAATCGTGTCATGATTATAGGCTGGTATGGATTGATAGTATCTAAATTAACTACTCGATATTGTCTTCACTACACTAAAAGAGATACTTGAGTTGATTACGAGTACATAAATCTATTCTTATATACTCTTACACATTCACTATAACTTTAAACTTTGGATGCGTATCACAATTTATAATAAATGTATATATAATTTAAGAATAAAGTCAAACCTTCTTCAATTTGAGCTGTTGCTGATCCGATCATGACGTGCTTGATAGAGGAGGGAAAACGGATAACCTAAACTTGACTTGGGTGTGTTATTCTAAATTATCATCCGTACGATGATGAAATGTACGGTCTCGTAGAATTTTTTTTTTTTTTTTTTTTTTAAACACATTTTAATCGCTTTCAAAATCCTTTAATTTTCCTAGAAACACAACATAGATTCGATGACGAGTGGCATGACGCTATCTGAATTTACATCATAATTATAATTAATTAATGAATCTCGTTCATACTCCATTATCATGCATGGTTTTTTTTTCTTTTTTCATTTCAAGATCTTTCCTTTTCATAATTAATTAATTAGTTAATAATCAATCCATCTGTTAGTAATTATTTTTAAAGTTAGGTTGACGATAAAAGTATAAATGATAATATTATTAAATAATATATGAGGAGATTTGTCGGATCATGCCTCGTATATACGTTGTGATATATGTAAAAATATGTAATGATATAGAAGACTCGTATTTGATCGAGTATTTGATCTATAGATGTTGCTAAGTCAATAGTCACGTTGTAGACTCGTATCATTAACCGTTGATGAGCATGAGGTCATTGTCATGAGTGGAAGGATCTAATTTGTCTTCTCAAAATTGGAAATCCGTACTCGTATCCATACTCGTTTTCTCATCAGTTTCCTTTTCCACTTATTGTTCTCACTCTCTATCTTTGTCCAAACCATTGAATAGACATTCCAAAACCATCAACAAAAAATAAATAAATAAATAAATAAATAAATTCCAATTCAATCCAATGATTATTTACATTTTTTTCCGATTTGATCACTAAATATAATATAAAATACATATTTTTTTTAAATGTAAAATTAATGTTCAACATATATTCTCATAATTACCACCAACATGGTGGTCGGGTGGTGAAACACCGAATCTCACCGAGGATGCAGAACTTTGTCAATTCTTTGAGAGTATTATGGATTGGCGGTGACCGGCCTATAATCCTTGGTCGTTGTGACCCTTATACAGCGAATCAAGGTTTTATACGTGACCCAACATTTTCATTCACCAAAAAAAAAAAAAAAAACATATATTCTCATAATTTATATTTTTATGATCCTGTTGACTTGTGAAAATTATAACAACTTATATCTTTTTTTTTTTTTTTTTTGATGAATATTATAACAACTTATATCAATCAAATCATTGCGATAACTACTTAATACGGATCGAACTCTGCATACACATTTGTACGAGACACGGAACTTCAAAGAAAATTCGATGATCGAGACGCGTTGAATTGAATCAAGGAATTTTCAATCCCAACCGCGTTTTAGTTTCTGATTTAATTTTTGGCATCAATGAGTTTTGTTGTACTGTACGAAACGGAAAGTGCAGAATAAACAGAAAGTGCAGAAACAGAAAAGTTGTGTAAAATGAATTTCATTCAACTCAATTGATTGTTGAGATACAGTGAGTATTATATAGATACAAAGTGTATCTATTAGCCATTGGATAGTGTTAACAAATAAGAGAAAAGGTATCGTGTCATACATCTAGGGAACAAGAATGTGATCACATGACATGTGTAAATATAAAGTACAGAAAGACACATGTAACCCCAAGATGAAGAGTTTTCAAATCACTATGGTTTAACATCCCCCCGCAAATGCACAGGTCGTGGAAGAACCGTGAGTTTGGTCCTAAGAGAGTGAAACTGGGAGGAAGGGAGAGGTTTGGTGAGGCGGCCCGCAATCCGAGACCGTGAGGGAGTATAGACAACATGAAGTTGATGCCGCAACAAACGTTCTCGGACAAAATGATAGTCAATCTCGACGTGTTTTGTTCGAGCATGAAGAACCGGATTATTGGCAAGATGTATAGCACCGATGTTATCACAAAACAAGGTGGGAGGAGCAGACAAAGGCGGTGACAACTCAAAAAGTAAGGACCGAAGCCAAGAGATCTCAGCAGCACCATTAGCTAAAGCTCTATATTCGGATTCTGTGCTAGAGCGGGAAACCACCTTTTGTTTGGTGGAGGACCAGGAAATAATGTTGTGACCAAGGAAAGGACAATAGCCACTGGTACTCCGGCGATCATCGGGGCAAGAGGCCCAATCTGCATCTGTAAAACATGAAAGAAGATGATCCGAATTTGGACGTATGAGAATGCCAAGATGAGCAGTCCCGCGGAGGTAGCGTAAAATGCGCTTGGCAGCCTGCAGATGAACATCGGTTGGCGCATGAAGGAATTGACAAAGTTTGTTGACGGAGTAAGAGATATCCGGGCGGGTAAGAGTGCAGGACTGAAGTGCACCAACAATGCCGCGGTAATGTGTAACATCGGATAGAGGAAAACCATCATGAACGGATAAGGTTCCAAGTGTCATGGGAGTGGAGACAGGCTTAGACTCAAGCAAACCAGTCTTTGATAGTAAATCACGAATATATTTGGCTTGGTTGAGATGAAGACCATCGGAACTGCGGGAAAGCTCAATGCCCAGAAAAAAATGAATGGGACCCAAGTCTTTGATAGCAAAATGAGTGCGAAGATAAGAGAGAAGATCACGAAGAGCAGACGGGCCGGAACCAGGAAGCAAAATATCGTCAACATAAACCAAGAGAAAGATGGTTACAGTGTTGTGGCGATAGATGAAGAGAGAGGAATCGGACCGAGAAGCAGAAAAACCCCAAGACTGAAGAGCAGGACCGAGCTTAAAAAACCAAGCACGAGGAGACCGACGTAAACCATATAATGACTTCTTCAAGCGGCAAACATAATCGGGGAAAGAGGAATCAACAAAACCTTGCGGTTGAGTCATGAAAACTTCCTCATGAAGATCACCATGTAAGAATGCATTTTGCACATCGAGCTGAGTAACGGGCCGATGGAAAGAGACAGCAAGGTTGAGAATCAACCGAATTGTAGGTGGTTTGATGACCGGAGAAAATGTCTCATAAAAATCCACTCCTGCGGTTTGATGGAACCCTTTTGCCACAAGTCTAGCTTTAAATCTATCAACCGAACCATCCGATTTAAGCTGACACGATAGACCCATTTGCCCTATGACCTTAGAAGCGGATGCGCGAGGAACCAGTTGCCATGTACCTTGAGACCGCAGTGATTTAAACTCGGTTTCCATAGCGTCCCACCACTCACCGATAGAAGCTAGGTGAAGGTAGAGGGTTCAAACCGGAACACCCGCAGCCCACACCAAAAAAAGCTTAGGTTTAAAAATACCAGCCTTGGCACGGGTGACCATGGGATGTGTGTTTAGAGGAGGAGGTGTAGGAGTAGACGAAGTAGTAGAAGGATCACAGAAGAAGGAGGATCAATAAGACCAAAGGAAGAAGGAGGAGTAGAGGGAAGAGACGGTTGAGCAGGGGAAGAATTAGGAGATGGAAGGGATGAAGAAGATGAAGGACGGGAAAAAGGAATTGATTGAATAATAGGAGGAGAGATGGACGAAGAGGGAGTAGAAACAGAAAGGTGAAAAGGAAAGATTGTTTCATCGAAAATCACATGGCGAGTGACATAGATACGGCCCGAGTGATCCGCGAAGACACGGATAACCCTTGTGATGGCTACTATAGCCGAGAAATGTGCAAGGTGGGAACGAAACGCTAATTTATGAGAGTTGTAAGGACGAAGGAAGGGGTAACAGCGACCAAAGATGCGGAGATGAGAGTACGATGGGGTTTTTGATAAAGAGTGGAATAAGGAGATGAAGAATGTAAAACTTTGGTAGGGAGACGGTTAATTAGATACACAAAGTGGAGAACGCATAGGGCCAAAAATTGACGGGCATGGAGGCACGGGCAAGAAGAGCTAACCCGGTCTCAACCACATGACGATGTTTACGTTCAACACGGCCATTTTGCTGGGACGTGTATGGACAAGACAATTCATGAAGAATACCAAGATTGAGAAGAAGGAAGACAAAGAACGAAACTCTCCGCCCCAGTCGGAGCGAACACGCCGTATTTGTGTGTTAAACTGTGTAGTAATCATTTTGTGAAACAAAACAAATTTATGGAAAACCTCATCCTTGGATTTCAGTAAATAAAGCCAGCAAAAACGAGAAAAATCATCAACAATTAATAGAAAATAACGGTCGCCGGTAATAGCCGAGGAAGGAGATGGCCCCCGAACATCGGGATGCAATAATGCAAAGGGGCGAGGGCACGGGATACGAGTGGGAAAGGGGAGCCTATGAGATTTAGCTAACCGGCGGGATGGACAAAGAGAGAGAAAATTTTGTTTTGAAGCACGAAAATTACAAGAAGATAAAACAGCTTTAACAATATCGGAAGAGGGATGGCCGAGACGATAATGCCACATGGCTGGGTCATTTGTAGAAACCAAATTTAGCTGAATGGAAGAAGACGACTGTGCTGGAAGTGGAGAACAGAGACGATAGAGCCCATGATCAAGAACGCCCCATGAAGAATTTTTTTGTGAACCCGGTGTCTCACCAAAAAATAGGAAGGGTAAAATTCAACAAAAGCTTGATTATCATGACAAAGACGAGAAACACTTAATAGATTTTTAGAGATATGAGGAGAATAAAAAATATGATGAAGTTTAAGGGGAGTAGAATATGAGGGAAGAGAAGAGAACCAAGGATGGGAAATAGAAAGTTGCGTACCATTGCCAATAGTGACATGTTCATTACCAGGAAGAGATTGAGGAGATTCCAAAACGTTTAGATCTGGTGTGAAGTGGTGTGAGGCACCGGAACCGAGATACCAGGTTGGATCACCAACTGTTTGAGAAGTAGCCACCGGTGGAGTAAGAGGAGAAGCCGAGGATTGTTGAGTAAAGTAAACTTGGGGAGGACGTGGGGAAGGTGATATTGTAGATTTGTGCGATGATAACAGATATTTGCGGTGTGGCCAGGTTTTTGGCAAATTTGGCAAACGGGGACGTGAACGGAAATTGGTTCGCGAATTTGAAACTACAGACGAGAATGATTTGAAAAGAAGGTTGAAGTTGGGGAGAAGGAGGACGAAAAGATGGAGAAGAAGAATTTGTTTATGAGGAAACCGTGGATAAGACGGTGGTCGAGCGTTGGTCGGCCTTTGGCGGGATGAATAAGCAATGTTAGCTTGAAGGGAGCTTTAATGAATCTATAATGGTCGGTCGAGCATCATAAAGCGAGGAAAAGGCTAAAAATCTCTTCAATTGGTGGTCTGTCTAACTAGCCTTGTACAGACGAAACAAACAAGGCGTTGTACTACTCCGCCAAGACCATTAAAGAAATAAATCGGTTGATCAATTATAAGTTATCGGGATTACCCGCGCGCTAAGTTGTTGCCGAGGTGTTCTCATCTTGTGGATATAAGCCATGGCACTTAAGCCGTCTTTCTTTGTATTCCGAAGTTGAGTACGCGAGATCCGTTAACCGAGCAAAGGATGAAGCGAAAAAAATTTGTGATAATGCTTGCCGATTTATAGGCGTGGAGTACCCAACAATTTGTCCAAGCATCGACTGTTAATAGAGGCATAAATCCAGCTCATAAGGAGACGGTTATATCTCCGCCAAATTGTATAATCCGAATTGATTTGGGTAGACTGCTCATCAAGAAATTTTGGTGGACATGGTCTTGTACCATCAATGAAATCCTCCAACCCATTTGCTATAATAATATTGAGAAGTTGGTTTTTCCAAACCATGAAATTATTATCAGCTCAAGCTTGGGATAAAGGTTGGCTAACCGATGGAAGATTTGGGAGAGGAAGATTTGTTTGAGATGTGTTTTCCGAAAAACCGGATGAATTTTCCGGTGACGCCATGGTCGTCCCGTTATGGCTCGATACCAAAAAAAGAGAAAGTAAAAAAAAAGAAGTGCCGAACAGGAAAAGTTGTGTAAAATGAATTTCATTCAACTCAATTGATTGTTGAGATACGGTGAGTATTATATAGATACAAAGTGTATCTATTAGCCATTGGATAGTGTTAACAAATAAGAGAAAAGGTATCGTGTCATACATCTAGGGAACAAGAATGTGATCACATGACATGTGTAAATATAAAGTACAGAAAGACACATGTAACCCCAAGATGAAGAGTTTTCAAATCACTATGGTTTAACAGTACGTAGTGCTCTTAATATTTACTATCAATGTCCCCACCATGGTTCATTGTTGCAGTATCAGATAATCGAAGCCTTATTTCATATTGGTCATATCGGTCGTATTGATAAAATATCGGCTATATCGGTTGTCTCGGTATCATATATCACTAATATGAAATATTGTATTGTTTTTGTAATGGAAGGAGCCGTTTCAGATACGTATCGGCTGATACTATGAACCATGATCCCACAAAATTAAGCTTTTGATTTGATATCATTGAAAGCACATTATGAATGTTACATAAGGTCGAAGGTTCGACACCCCTATGAGTATCATATAAAAGTTTGGATTAGATCTTCCCCGAATAATAGTTCACCTTCATTGAACTATGTCCTTCACATTTTAGTGTACTTTATTGAATACAAATGCCGGTGAGTTTAATTCTTAATTCTTGGAAATGTTGTTACCATAGTACTATACAATTTTTTTTTGTTATATATAATTTTGTTTTTATTATATTTGTCATAAAAGTTATATTTTATTATTGTATTGATAATTGAGAATACATAATTTGAACATTAAGTATTATCTAAAATTACATATACATTTTTATTATTTTAAATAGCAATTAATTATTTTAATAGAATGATAACTCGCTATATAATATTAATGCCATAAAATCAATATATATATATATATATATATATATATATATATAGTAAATTACAAGAGATAATTAGGAATTCTCTTCTATTAAGGAATCACGTGGTAGTTTCATATAAAATTAGACTCAAATTTTACCGAAATTAATTTCATCGTACACGTGGATCTCGATCTTCCTATTTGACCACAACCCTTTGGATTCACGATGGTTGCCTTAAAAAAAAAAAAATCCTATTATATAATATGGTAAATTATCTTGGTAATACTCCCTTAGATATCAAAATTCAAGTTTAGCACCTTAAAAATATTTTGTTAACAAAATGTCCTCTAAGATTTAAAGTGTTCTACTACATGCCCTTCCGTCAATTTTGACGGTTAAGTAAGATTTTTTACCGTTAGTCAACTATTTTTACTGTTTTGGGCAAGAACGTTTTTGTCTATTATTTTAAAAAATAAAACCTAATTTTTATAAAGGTTAATTTTGTAATTTTAAATAAAATAAATCCTTAAACTATAAATTTTTTCTTCTCTTCTTCTTCTTCGCACTAATACACCCAAATTTTAGACTTTTCTCTCTCTATTCTTCTTCTTCTTCCATGACTGCACTGATACACCCAAATTATAACTTTTCTCTCTCTCTTTTCTTCTTCTTCTCACCGATACACCCCAAATTCCAGATTTTTCTCTCTCTCTCTTTCTTCTTCTTCCACGGCTGCACTAATAAACCCAAATTCCGACTTTTCTCTCTCTTCTTCTTCTTCTTCCATGGTTGCACTGATACACTCATTTTGACTTCTTGGATTTCTTTTATTCTTACTCAACTCCATTTGCTCTTTCTTCCCTCTTTCCAATTTTTCGGATCCAGATTCAAGAATGTGGATGACTTCTCCTGCTTTACAAATCCCTTTCAAACATCCTTATCTCTTTTGTTTTTTGTCATGTTCCACTAATTGCTCTACTTCATCTCTATCCATTGCAAAATTATTGCAACAAGAAGGATTGGCGCCCGAATGGCTTGGGAGGATCCACAAAAAATTTGAGCAATCTCTCCCACTTACTTTTCCTTTGCTATTTTATTAATATGTTTTGTAACAACTCTTTTTGCGTCTGCTTTTCAGCCTCTGATTAAAAAGAAAAAAAAAGATTGAATCTTGAAAATAAAGAATAGATTTTTATTTTCCCCTTTGTTTTCAAGAAAGAAGCAAAAATGAATCCGGAATGAATGAAGATTGAAGAAATGAAATAAACAAAAAATATCAAACATACACAGACCCCCTCCCCCCTACCACACTCTCCTCCCTCTTTTCTTGATTCAACAAAGATCCTACCAAAAAGGTTGATGGAAGTAGTCTCACTGCTAGATTAAAAGTAATCGCAATAATTGAGATTGCTGAAATTTTTGTAAGAGTAAGAAAAGGGGTAGGATGTGGTGAGGAATGAAGTAGAAAAATGGTGGAGGAATTTATTGACTGCTGTTGCCGGCCGCGGTCATAGTCACAGGCCGTCGGTAGTCGTCAAAGGTGGAGGAGAAGAAGATGGGAGGGAGAAAAATTATTTTTAGGTTTATTTTTATTTAAAATTATATAATTACTCTTATAAAAATTAGGTTTATATTTTTATTAATGGATAAAAATGTCCTTGCCCAAAACAGTTAAAATTATAAAATTAACCTTTATAAAAATTAGAGTTTTTTTAAGTAATGGACAAAAATACCCCTGCCCAAATAGTAAAAATAGTTGACTAACGGTCAAAATTAACAGAAGGGCATGTAGTGAAACATTTTAAATCTTGAAGGACATTTTGTTAACAAAAATTTTTTGAGGTGCTAAACTTGGATTTTAGTATCTAATGAGTGTCACCGGAATAGTTTACCCTATATAATATTATAAACAAAATTTATATTATGAAAAATTATAAACAAAAAATATTATAAAAAGTTAGAGTTTATAATACTTTTTTATTTTTTTATTTTTTTTAAAAAAGATGAGAGTCGATTGATAAAATAGATTGTAAATATTTAATTTTTTTTTAAAAATAGATCTTCCAAAATTTGTGAAATAGATAAAAAAATTACTATATTTTGGTAATATTTCTAAAATTTATCAAATAACTGCAGTGAGAAGTCAAGACTAACAAGTCATCGACTGATGGATGTAAATATCTACCTACCTTATATATTTCAATAAGTTTCTATAACAGAATATATAGATATATATATATATACATATATGAAAAAGACACGTGACCTTTCCTAAAAGGACAAGGCGATAAATCCATCAAGTATCCTTCAAATTATACCATCAGATAATATTTCAACGTTTTACCTGTTTCCAGCAAATATTGAAATAATTTTCATGTCCATACTGAAGAACAAATATAATATATATATATATATATATATATATATATATATATATATATATCCCAGATGTTTCCAAGCACGCCCTAGAAGATTTCTCTCTATAAATACCCTTCATCCACCTCTTTTTTGTTTCACCTGATCTATATTTCCGGTTTCAGTGATCATCAAAAATCATGGAAACAACTAATAATCCAGTCATAAAGCCTGACCGGAAAACAATCGAGAGAAACCGAAGAATTAAGATGAAAGGCCTCATTTATAAGCTTACTTCTCTAGTTCCTCCTCACCATTTTAAACCGTCCAAGGTTCGTACTATATACATACATACATACATGTATATATATATATATATATATATATTGTATGATATCAATCGTGTCTTTTGTTACATTTATTTGAATTTCTTGTTATGCTCCATGTTATACTAATAAAAGAATTGAATATATATATTGATGACAATTGTTGCATTTGTTATATAATATTACTCATAAAGTAGTGATACGAGATATTATTGAAGCTCTAGCTGCTACTCTTCTATGGCTTGAAACCATAGAAGTTTCTTATGCTATATATATATATATATATATAGGGTTCAATATTGGTGCCATTAATTTGAAGCTTTCATTTCCATAAGTTAAGCTTTTTCCTATTCTAGGGTTTCGCCTCTCTTCTTTCTTCCTCTCTTCTTTCAGTTAAACCTATAAATATTTATGGGTTTTGTATATTGTATTTTGTATCGAGATTAATTATTCATGGGTTCATCGATTTTAGATTAATTAATTATCAAATTACATCTTTTAAAAAATGGTTTGTAATATATATACATATATTCTTGTAATATAAAGTAATGGCATTTTAGGCTATTTTTTTCGTCAACTTTTGAATGATATAATGCAAAATTTCCTTACCATTAGCAGGAGCATGCACGCACCTGGTAGAAGAATTAAGCAAGGATTCTTTGAGTTCAATGTATCTTTGTTCTACACATTTATTACACGAGTTTAGTTACAAGCCTTTATCATCATGATACTTTGTCCAAATTCTATATATATATATTTCCATTAAATATTTCAAAATTTCTTTTGTCACATATATATGCTCATAACGAAGATGACTAACGAAACTTCCATGTCTTCATTAATATGTAGTTTACCTACACGGTGGGATTTCTTACAATCAGTGGTCCTATTTTAGTGTGATATATATAATTCATACTATCACATCAAAAGAAGGAAAGATACGAGAAAAATCCTTCTACTTTTTGAAATTTCAACATATATCTATATATACATTTCATCCAACTCGTTTTTATTAGTTTAAACTTTTGAACATATATATTATAGTTAGGTCAAGAGGTCTCGTAACATATATATACAAGTGTTTATGATATATATATATTTGTTTATTTCAGGAAAAGCTACCACAACGAGATCAGCTAGATAAAGTTGCAGGGTACATCAAGAAAATGAGAGAAAAAGTGGACAATTTAGAGAAAAGAAAGGAAGAACTACTAATTACAGGTGCAAGCAGCAGTTCATCTTTGGAAATAAAAAACGATAAAAATGTGGAAAAATCGAGATTAAAAACTCCAATTATTAAAGTAAAGGACGTGGGATCGAGCTTAGAAGTGGTTATAATTACTGGGAAGGAAAGAAAACTTGCGTTGCACGAAATCATTAGGGTTGTTGAAGAAGAAGGAGCTGAAGTTATTAGTGCAACCGTTTCTACTATCGGACTTCATGTATATCATATTCTCCACGCTCAGGTTTATCTTCAAATCTTCAAAACTACATACAAATACATATATACATATATATTTAGAAAGCGTATTTGAAATAGTTGCAGTTTAACATCTTATTATCTTCGACCCCATATACAATAAGACTTTGTTGACAAAATTTTGTCTAATTAATGACCTTAGAAAAAAAAAAAAAAAAAAAAAATCTTACTAGTAAACATATACCTCAATAGTAATTTCTTGTTTCCCTTTTGCAGGTTAAAATTTTACGATTTGGTGTTGATAGTTCTATGATTTGCGATAGATTTGAGGAGTTGATTTCTGAAATATACGTCTAAATAGTTAAAATGTTTGCCATAAAACTAGCTTTTTTTAAGCTAAGTCGCCTAAAGCTCTGGAGGACGACTGTGGTTATATACAATTCAGAACCAAGCTCAAAAATCTTGGGGAAACATGAGCCAGGAATAAGCTATTCTTGAAGACGTCAATGGCAACATGATTTTCTTTTTTTCACAATGATTCTTCAACAATTTTGCTATTATAAAATATAGCAATTTTTCAAGTAAAATGTATAAAGTTGAAGAATTTTGTGCTTTAAGTCCCAATGTTATTTTAAAATTATATATATATGTTTTGAGTCAGTGGAAATAATATTTATAAATGGATAAAAGATTATGTACCGTATTTAGAGGTTTTATCATGAATCGGACGTGCATGTCCATATAGACCTAAACTCATCCTTATATATCATTATACATTCAAGTGAGATGAAATATTGTATAAAGTTGAAGAATTTTGTGCTATTATATATGTTTTGAGTCTAAGGAAATAATATTTATAAATAGATAAAAGATTATATATCGTTTCAAGTCTAAGTGTTCTTTTTTTTCCAAAGAATCTAAACTTTTTTGGGTATTGAGAGTATTTGGACGTTTTATCATGAATCAGGCGTGCAAGTCCATACGAACCTAAACTCATCATTATATACCATTATACATTCAAGTAGAACCGAAATCTCAAGTTCTTTAACGAATAGTAATCTTTCAATATAAGTTTGGATAACTTAAAAAATTTCTTGTTTTTTTTTTTTATGCTTGATGAAAAAGGGGCAACAAGAAAACTCTAATGAAATTGTTGTCACTCTTTTGTAGTATATACTATTTTTGTCTAGATGAATTGTATTCTTTCCCATTGACAGCAATATTCAGACAATATGGGCTGTTTTTTTTTTTCCAAAAGTTCAATCAATTAATAATAATTCCTAATCTTTGAACCTAAAATAGGTATAGACCTAGGAGTTGGTCATTCAATTAACCTAAAAATTAATTTTGAAAAATTAATTAAATAAATAAAGAGCGCATGAAGAAAAAGAAAATTCAAAGTCAATTCCTCAACTATTATTACTTTTTTGAAAATTTTTTGATTAGTTTAATCTCGTTTTACATATGATTTTAACTTTTTTGAAAAAAAATTATTTTAAATCTCTTCTATTTTTTTTTTTTTTAAAAAAAGTTAATATGACGTTTTTAAATACTTTAATTAAGTATATATTACAGCATTTCTTACTTTGAGACATTTTTAATATAAACTCTTGAATTATAAAATATTAATTTCTAAAGACAATATGTGTATATATAATAATATAAGACTTTTAAATTTAAAATATTTTAATAAATATGTTTTTGTATATATATATTGTATATATATATTTTAATCCATTAACTCGTTTCTAAAAGTGAAAGGTTGCATGGAGTCAAAGATAGGAAAAAAAAACACATCGTGTAAAGAAAAACGAATATATGTATATATATATATATATATATATTTTATATATATTATATATATATATATATATATATAATATGTATATATATTTTCCCTCCTTTTTCTCCTACTAAAATTACATGTGATTTTCGTTTAAACTAAGCTAAATAATGAAAAAAAAAAAAAAAAAAAAAAAAAAAAAAATAGGCTAAATAATGCATCCACATATGAATTCAATTTTAAGTTATGTTAATTTTGTCTGCTAAAATTTTAAAATTATTTAAAAAATTCCGGATATAATATTTAAATAACAGTATACTAATCTATCAAAAATTAATTAATTAATAAAGTACCATGAGATTGGTTCAAATGGTAAGAGTTTGGTTCTTCTCTACGCAAGGTCTCGAGTTTGAACCTTGTCCATAGAGAGAAAGGTGTAGGGAGAGCTTCCTTTCAATAGGGTCTGACGCAGCTCCACTCCGGTTTAGTTTGGGCTTAAAATGACTATTACCAAAAAAAAATTTAATTAAGTAATAACAATAATTAAAAATAATTTTTTTAAAAAAAAAAAAAAACCATGAAGATCTTAAAATCTTAAGTTCAATAAGTCAAGTGTTTGTGGCCAAGTTGGCAAGACTGCCCTCAAACACTTTCCTTGCCTAAAGGACGGGAGTTCGACACCCCATTTTAATCATAATACTATCAAATTCTAGTGTTGGATTAATCCAAGTAAAAACTCGACACCATCAAAATATTAAAAAAAAAAACATTCGTTCTAAGAAATTATTCAGAAATCTGAAATGGGCTATAATTACTAATTCCTGTTAGGCCTTCAAAAACAAAAGTTGTAAAAATAATATAAGGGGCACAAAATATGGGCTTCCCCGCCCCACTCCCCAATTTATGTGGGCTTAAATATAATCACCTTTTTTGTTTTTCCTCTTTTTTCATACGAAATTGTTCTAGATGGTTCTAATTATAGGTGCGCGGTGATAAATTTTGCTTTTATGGTATATCCACACTCGGATTCTAAGTTACTTCATATCTAAGACTAATCTCCATCCAAGTCGAGGCTCTTACGTGAGGTAAATTCTGACTCTAAATTTTAAATGACTGCATAAGTACGTACAAGTTTGATTTTACAATTTTATCTAAGTTATGAGAGCTTTTACTAGCTTACTTGTTTCTCGGGGTTAATCACATAAAATTTATTTAAATACTTTTGAAAAAATGATAAACTTATATTAATATATATATATATATATATATATATATATATATATATTTCATTAGATCTTTAAGTATTTCGAAATCATTATTAATATGATGAATTCTAATCCAGTCCGAGTAAAAATTTTGTTAAAGAACATTGATGAAATTGTTAAGCAATCCATTTTCCATTGCACAATCCATAAGGGAACGAGGGTAGGAATAACTATTATTTTCTCGTGAAACCCTAATAGTGAGTCTTGTGATTTTGATCCATGAAAGTCAAAAAAAGGAGGCCTCACATGCACGTACAATATATATATATATATATATATATATTTTATACCCACTTGGGGCGCCCTTATACCCTACCTTATATGCTTATCGACTAATTTAAGAGAGATCTATAGAAAGAGATTCACAAGACTACAACATATAATTAAAATTATGAAATAAATTCGTCCCTATCATTTATTGAACTAACTTCATCACTTAGATAAACCAAATTAACTAACTATACTATCAGTCCTCTTAATATTCTATTCTTTAAATTCTGCTTATGATGTATGGTGGACGATCGACTTCAATATCAAGAAGAAAAATAATAGAAAGAAAATATTTATATAATACGATCAGTATGATATTATATAATTAAATGATCTGACTAAATTTATAATTAAAAAAAAAAAAAAATCATTCTTACAGTATATATATATATATTTCAAATTATATATATAAGCCTACACCATATAGATCTTAAATCATCAAAGAAGATCAATCAATCACCACATTAATAAATTTTTTTAATTAGTGCTATAGGTCATATCAACTTTTTTTTTTTCTTAATTCAATTTAATTTTTTTAAAAAAATTTAATATATTTTTCCATCGTATTACTTAAATTGTCAAAAATACAATAATCTAAAATGTTACGATTTCAAGAAGTCAAATTTAAAAAAAAATATATATATATATTCTTATTGCCCAAATTAATGCAATCCATTACAATCAATTTCCATATATTAAAAATATATGGAAAAAAGGACTCCTAAATTGACTTGAACACTAAAAGAAAATGACATGATAATTTTAGTTTGCCACCCATTCCCTCACTCTCTCCCTATATATATATATAATTATGTATGTATATCCCAAATGTACATACATATAAACTATCACTCAACCCGGTAGCTTGGGGGAGTTGGTAAGTGGACTCCTAATGCTTCCTCCAGAGCGGATGGTCGAGAGTTCGAATCTCATGGGGTAGTTAGCGTCATGTTAAAAGCTCTGGGTTAGGCCCTAACCCTCGAGTAAGAGTTGAACTCTGCGGGCACTCCGCAGGCTAAATCCGGATTAGTCTCACAAAAAAGGTGGGGACACCGGACGCCCCAAGTGGGTAAAAAAAAAAAAAAAAAAAAACTATCACTCAACTTATAATACCTAAAAAAAAAAAGATAGGAAAAAAGAACAGTATTACTATATATATATATATACATACATATATATGTTAGTGGGTTTGGCTATCTATTGAGCGACAACTAACAAATGAAAACTATTTCCCATCTTTTTCTTTCTTTATATATATATATATATAATTAAGATTATAAGTCTTTATCTTTGTGATAAATATGGAGTTGAATTAATAATTTTGTTATTTATAATTCAAAAATGTTATAAGTTTGAATGGTAAATTTATTTTTTAAAAAAAAATTATTATTTTTGAAAAGTTTTTAGTTGAATCTTTAACAGCTTATTCTATATATATATATATATATATATATATATATATATATATATATATATATGATGATGAATTTTAATTAAGAGTTTTTAAGTTAAATTATTCAATATATGAAATGACTCGATTAATTTTGATTCTATTCAAATTATGTTTGTAAAAATTAATTTTTACTTACTCTAACAACGAATATAGAACTCTGTAACCTCGTAAATCACTAATTTTATCATTTGTGGAGATTTAAGTCCATCAAAAAGAAGGAAGAAATGATTAATCTTGAGGCATGAGAATTCTTCTTCTTTCTTCTTTTGTACAATAATTCTCCAATGTCGTTTGCTTGCGGCTACTGCTCTTTTTCCAAAACGTGCATGGAAAAAGTAGATTTTCCAAAGATTTTCAAAAACTGCATCACCCTTAATATATATATATATATATATGTATAATATATGGATGATATTAGGAAATTGTGGGTATGAAGGCTGGGAAATCCGTGTACTTATCCTTCTTCGAGTCTTCCGTCTATGAATTCTCCAACCCGTTCTTACTTTAGAGGTGGGCGGATGAAATATACGAGATCATTAATTCAAAACTTGTTATGAATACTCTGTAAAAAATTAAAATATACGAATTTAGATTTTGCAAGAACAATTTAAATTTGAATTAGTTGAAATTCATATATTAAGGATTCAACTTGTTTTATACCTATTAGAATTTAACTTCGAGGCGAGAGAAAGCTCCGATCCTGCATATATGAGTCAATGTTCGAACCCTTAACTTCACTTAAGTCGGAAAAGCTCTTGTCAACTCACTTGTATCTTGAGGTTAATTTAAAGTTCATTTATCTTATTATTACTAAAAATTTAAACCTTTTTTCCGGCATAACCTCTCGATATCTAGTTATCGTTTTAAACTCTAACTAATTCAAAATCGAGTTGTCATTTTGAATTCTAACTAATTTAGAATCGACCCACATTAAACTCTTTTCGGAAGAAAGTCTCACTAACACTCGTTTCTTCATATACAATATTCAAAATCGATACCTTACTTGAAGAAAAAAAAAAAATCAAACTCTTTCAATTAATGAATTATTGATATTACTTGAACAAGATTTCAATACCTCACATACATCCATAATATATATATATATATATATATATCCAATTACATCATCGTACAAAGATTAATTAACAAATAGTATTATTTCGTTATTCAAAGAACACTAATTAATATTTTAGTAATTGATCAAACAAGATTGAGTGGCCCAGTCAAACTTGATTTGATAAGATTTTAAGCAACCTCAATAATATTATGTATACATACATACATACATATATATATATATATATATATAACTTTTGTACTCATTATGTATAAGTCATTATATACAAACACTTTTTTTTTTTTTTTTTTTGAAAGATACAAACACTTTTAAAAATTACTATTTCTCATAATTTTTTACCTTTGATAATATTAAAAGATAAAATTAAAATAATATTCTTTAATTTTTATAAAATAAATAACATTTTAATTTATTAATTATTATGCAGGACCGATAAAAATAAATAATAAAAAAGTGGGTCAGTATACACACGTTGTCTTCAGGCAATTCCATGTGCCCACATGCCACTCTGCTCTCTCCATAATAATACTCTCTTCTTTCCTTCCTTCCTTCTCTACCAGTCTTCTTCTTCTCCTTTTTTCAGCCATTACCATTCTTCTTCTTCTTCCTCTTCCTCTTCCTTAAGAAAAAAGTATTTTGGCTCTCCATTATAGTTCTTTATCAAGAAAATATTTCACCTAAGATTTGGTGAAGGAAAAAAAAAAGTTGAAAGAAAGAAGGGAGGAAGGAAACAGAGAAGGAATTTTTACAGTAAAAACAGGCAAGAATTTGTTTTTTGTTTTTGGAAAGAACACAGGGGAGGAGAAATGGAGAAGAGTAGTGATGGGTTTGTGAGAGCAGATCAGATAGACTTGAAAAGTTTAGATGAGCAGCTGGAAAGGCACTTAAACAGAGCATGGACTATGGAGAAGAACAAGAAAAAAGATGATTTCACTAGTACTACCACCGCCACCATCACCAGTCACGGTGTCAGCAACTCATTGGCTGCTGTCGCTGCTACTCCTACACTCACTCCCATTCCCATCACCACCACCTCCACTTCCAGAAGAAGATATGAGTGGGAAATTGACCCCTCTAAACTCATAATTAAAGGCGTCATTGCTCGGGGAACTTTTGGTACTGTTCATCGCGGCGTTTACGACGGCCAAGATGTTGCCGGTCTGTGATTTCACTCTTTCTATATATATATATATATTTGTGATTAAACATTTCTTTTTAGTTCCCTTTCCGTTTTTCTTTTTTACAGTCTTGATTATACAACAGGAAATGAAAAGAAACAAATGGGCTAATGAATGCTCTTTCAGATTTTGATTTTATCAGGATTTTGTTTGTTTGTCTATCTTTGAACCCATTTTTGTGGCAGAGATTATTAAGTGTTGTTCTTGATTTTAACAATTAATTTTAGAACCATGGAATTTATGGTGGAGACACTCAAGTTTCAGAAATGTCTTGATTTTGTCGGTCCAATATGCTTTAGGGTGGGCCTTTTCTCGATGGGGAAGAGTTGAAATGAATTGAATGCATTTTCTTTGGGAAGTGAAAGTAATAAATTGAAAAATGTTGCCTCTTTTTGCTTTTGTTTATTAAGATTAGGATGCTTTCTGTTGTTTTTTTTGTTGTTGTTCTTCCCCCTTTCTTGATTATTGTCCTTTGAAAGATTATCTTTTTATTTGATTTTTATTTTTTAATCTGCCATTTATGAGTGTGGTGTTGTTATGGAATCCGTGACTTGCGGCACGGGTATGGATCGGATTTGCAGGTGACTGCAATAACTTGGCTGATGGTTTGCCTGTATTTCTGAACTTTCATGTGATCCTATCTGTTATTTATTACTACTTACTTTTAAAGTAGTAATATAAATGCATTAATTTTTTTGTCAACCTTTATCCATAACCAAGGATCTCAACTTAAAACCTCTATGCTTCACTTTCTTTCTTTTACTATTTCTTTTTGCCCCTGATTTTTTTTTTTAATATCTTGCCATGTGTGAAGGGATAAAAAAACTGTGTACATATATATATATATATATGTTTAAAGCCTTAATCTGGTGGAAAGTCCAAAGATTAGTTGAATTAAGTGGTTAGAATAAAAAGGTTGTAAAAAAGGACTAAACACAGATAAAAGGAATAGTTTGCTGGTACCTTGAACTTTTGTGCTTTGTACAAGTTTTGAGATAGGTTTGTAGATTTAAATAACTCTTGTTCTTTTTTTTTTCTACTATTGTTTGACCCTCAGTTAAGCTGCTGGATTGGGGAGAAGAAGGTCATCGGACGGAGGCAGAAATACAATCGTTAAGAGCTGCTTTTACTCAAGAAGTTGCAGTGTGGCATAAACTTGATCATCCAAATGTTACTAAGGTCACACTCTTCCTGATAATCTTTTAACATTTTGTCATTGAGTTTGAATGTGTGAAATGCCTAAGGACAGTGCCTGATTTAGGGAAAGATGGGGTCTTTTTTCCCTTTCCTTGAACTTTGCTATTTCGAATTTTGTAGTTAGAAGAATGGAAATGTATCTAAATATAGTTATAGCTCCATAAGAGAACTGAACTGAATGTAACAGATATATCTCCTATAGGTTTCTTTAGTGAGGCTTAGACTATTTAACACTGTTGACTATAGTTCAATACATGCATGTTCTTCCGACGGAGTATTTGGGAAATGTTTTTACTGTGAATAAATCAATTTGCTTTTAGGAAAAGTGTGATGAATTTCCAGTTGATGATACAAAGCAACCATAATTTGTGCATTTTCCAGGCTTATCTAAAGGAGAAAAATATAATATGATACTGTTTGATAGGTCTGCGATTTGTTGTCTATGATTCTCATTACTAAATATTCTTTACTCTCATAACATCTCTTATATTCTCACAAATGGTTTCTTTTTCCTAATATTTTAAAGTTCTAAACAAAATTTATGGGTTTTGTTTTCTTTGTGATTAGTATGTAATCTGACCAGAGTTGTTTCATTTGGAAAAAAGTTAAGAAGGACCTCCACAGTTAGCTGTTTTCATTTTTGAAATAACCTTTCTGAAAGACTTTGACAATTGGGACACTTTAATAGATTTTTTAGTGTTTATATTTATTGTAAAATGGTTTTTCTTCTTTCTTATTTGGTTCTAATATTTTATCTCTTATGTCATTGCAGTTCATAGGTGCAACAATGGGTTCTTCAGACCTTAACATTCAAACAGAAAATGGTCATATTGGCATGCCTAATAATGTTTGTTGTGTTGTGGTGGAATATCTTCCTGGAGGAGCCCTGAAAAATTATCTAATTAAAAACAGGAGAAAAAAGTTAGCTTTCAAAGTGGTCGTGCAGATGGCACTTGATCTTGCTAGAGGGTACATTCTTGAGTCCTGTTGTCTTCCTCTATATATATTCTATGTTTTATGCCTGAAGCCTGTTTCTGTGTTGAAATTTAGATTTCGTTTTCAAGGAAAACGTATCAGGTTCATCTGTTTAAATGGTGCAGGTTAAGCTATCTCCATTCTCAGAAGATTGTTCACAGGGATGTCAAAACAGAGAATATGTTGTTGGATAAGACTCGCACTGTAAAGATAGCAGATTTTGGGGTTGCTCGAGTTGAAGCCTCAAATCCAAATGACATGACCGGGGAGACTGGAACTCTCGGATACATGGCTCCTGAGGTATGTCATCCTTATCTGGATTGGGAACATATCATAGCATTTTTTTCATTTTTCATGTTTTCATCTTCCTATCTATATGTTCATTACAACTTGGTAGTAGAATTATGTCATTTCTTTTTTTGTAAAATTTGATGAAGGTCACTGACGCGTTAAGAACGGTACTTGCAGGTTCTAAATGGTAATCCATACAATAGGAAATGCGACGTTTACAGTTTTGGCATCTGTTTATGGGAGATATATTGCTGTGACATGCCATATCCTGACCTTAGTTTTTCTGAAGTTACATCAGCTGTGGTTCGCCAGGTATAACATAATCACTATTAAGAACTTTTTGTTCATGTTTTACAACAGAATTGAATCATTTTCTCCTAATTTTAGCTGAGCTGACCCGTGCTGATTCGATTCTTGCAGAATCTTAGGCCAGAGATACCAAGGTGCTGCCCGGGTTCTCTAGCAAACGTGATGAAGCGATGCTGGGATGCGAATCCAGACAAACGACCTGAGATGGATGAGGTAGTTACCATGATAGAGGCAATTGACACATCAAAAGGTGGAGGAATGATCCCTGTGGATCAGCAGCAGAGCTGTTTGTGTTTCCGGAGGTATCGAGGACCATAAACTCTCTTAACACACTCTCTATCCTCTCTCCTCAACATATGCAGAAGCAAAAGAGTATTTCTGAAACCGAAAAGAACTGGAATTCCAGTTTTGATATATTGTTGATGGATACAGAGAAGAGAAGGGAGCAGTTCTACATCTTTTTCAGGTGTTGTAAAGCTTTTGATCTGCTTCTTCTCTACTACTTCATTCTTTTTTCCTTATTATTATTATTTCTTCCTTTTTTATTTTCTCCCCTTTTTACTGTCTTTAGCAGATTTGTGTATTTGATCCTACTTTCCAATACCTGGAAATCTCTCCTCTGTTTATGTAAAAGACTGAACATACATACATATTGTATCTGCTAATAGAATGAGGCCTACAACATTTGGACATTTTTATCTGTTTGTTTACTTTCTCTTTATTTTGTTCGTCTCAAGTATGTTTTTGTATTCTCATTGACTAATCTCGGAGGAGGGATTTATATTTATATTTATATTTATGAGGGAGATGTTGAAATATAGTACGAGGTTGTCTCTAATGAGTTAGTCTCGGGATCTTTCATCTGATCTGAGTAAAGATAGTCATATCAATTGATTTCATTTTGTGTATATATATTTTTTTGGGACAGCATTGATCAATGAAAGTATTTCCAAAGAAGGGAAAAAGAAAAACAAGAGGAAAAGATTGCCAATTGAAATCAAAATCAAAATATATTGTTGAACAATCATCAGGAACAAAAACCCACAATACAAAATCTTCTTTGTTTATGATTACAGGAAAATTTCAAGAAAATTATTACTAATAATAATAAATAGGATTAACAAAAAAAGAAAAATTGAGAGATGGTGCCTTTTTTAAGTCTTGAAATGCTGTGGCTCTCCACCAAAAACACTTGGTCATACTTGATTTTCAACATCACCCTTGGGGGATGAGAGTTTGCCGGAAAGTTGAACTTCACTCGGAATATTCTCATCCTCTTCTTCCCACTTTGTTGACTTATAATAGATAGAATAAAGAATGATCTGAACTAACCCTGAAAACGCTCCTAGACCATTTGGAATCTGTAATATAAGTAGTAGAATGAAAGATCAAATCCACTAATTTTTTTAATCATGTATACGTACATATATGTTTGTTTTTCTTACCAAGACGAATAGATCAAGCTTGAGGAGAGCATAAATGAACCAAATGCAGCCATTAGCCAAATTAGCAAGTGATAGTGTAAATGGCATGTATTTCACACTCTTTGTTTGGATAACTCGACGCTGTCCAAAAAAAAAAAAAAAAAAAGAATTTCAATGATATAATATATATAAAATTTTGGATCATGCATGTAAAAAAAAAAAAAAAAAAAAAACGTACCATGACAGTCAATGGTGCAGCATACATGAGGATATTTAAAATCAGACAGACAATTCCCACTAGCATAGACCTTTTCTCGGTGTCATGGAAAATAGTCATGGTTATAGTAAAAACTATTGCCCAGACGATTGTCTCACCCAGCAAAATAAGCAGGAGCTTCTTCTGAAAAAATTGTATCATGAGATGGCAAAACAAAGTTTCGTCAATAAGGTACCCTTTTTATAATTAAAAGCGACTTTATTGACGAAGAATTGAAAAAAGTAAATGAATGAAGAGAGGAAAATATATATATATATATATATACATACACGGCGAGAAGAATCAGAGTGAATGATGAAGATAGTGATATAGACAAATTCAATGACCAAACCGATGACATTGATGGTAAGGACAAGAAGGCTGTCTGGATGAACAAATGGGAGACCATACACAGTCCACATTGCACAGTTCAACACCGTTGCTAAGTAAGGATCTGGCTTGAATGCTTTTACTGATTTTGCTTTACATATTGCTATAAATGTTGGTCTGCATGCATATATATATATATATATATCAGAATGATCAATACTATTTCTCTCTCTATATCTATATCTATATATATAAGTAAAAAGAAAGTTTAGTGTCAAGGGAAAGAGATATATTACACTGGAGATAGAAACAGGCATATTGAAATGATGTTTCCTGCCAAAACATAATACAAAATATAATAAGATATATTACTCGAAATCTTCTATTACCTTTTTATTATTATTATTTTATGAATATTCAATTCGTTTCTTTAAATTACGTATAAAATAATAGAAAATGTAGCAAAGGCATATCGAAATATAACTTATAAGAGTTTAAATAGGATGAACTAACCGATGATCCCAACAACAGTCCCGATAACGTCTGTATCCATCTCGGTGAAACTTAGGTTGGATGAAACAAAAATTCAAGAAGAAGAAAATTTTTCGATACCCTTATTTTTTTATTTTTTTTATTTTTGTGTTTTTGTTTTTTTGATTCTTGAGTGGGAATCTTACGATGTCTTTTTCTTCTGATAGCAACCTATATTTTTTTTTTTTTTTTTTTTCTTGTTTTTCTAATGAAGCAATTAATTCTCTGCAACTAATATATAGATAGATATACATATACACACAGTCACTGGTGGATATACACAGAGGCACACATTTATGCATGGAGTGAGAGTAAGAAATGTCAAAGTTTTGATTAACGTCCATACAAATGTGGAGAAGAATAAGGGCTTGACCAACTCATACTCACTCAGATTTCCTTTATTATAGATAATCTTGTGGATAAGTCTTACTATTTCTGAAGGAAAACATATTAAATATATATATATATATATATATATATATATATTTGAAAAATTATTATATACTTCTTTCACGCACAAAAAAGAGTACATAAAGGTTTTGCCAATGTTGAATCAAGGCAATTATAAGTATATATGTATATATAACTTTAGTGGGATATACCAAAAAAAAAAAAAACTCAATTAAAAATGGTAATTATTTTTGTTTTTACTTGTTATATGAAGAAAAAAATAACTCATAAAAATAAAAGATTTTTGTGATTACTAATAAAAAAATATGGAAAGAGTTGTCTCAAAATTGGCAAGCATAATTACCTTTGATGGAAGAAGGGGTGCATGAATACTTATAGAAACTTTTAGGGTAAACTATTCTAGTGACACTTCTTAGAGTTCAAAATCCAAGTTTAGCACCTAAGAAATTTTTCAGGTTTTAAAAAGTTTCACTACATGCTCTTCCTTCAATTTTGTCCGTTAGGGTAGATATTTGATCATTAGTCAACCCATTTTACTATTTCGGGCAGGGGCATTTTTGTCCAAAAATTTAAAAAACTTTTTATAATAAAGGGTAATTTTATAATTTTTAGTATAATAAAACCTAAAAACACTAAATTTTTTCTCTCTCCTCCTCATCTTCTTCTTCTTCTTTTTCTTCTTCCACCAACTATATACCTACAACAATGGTGGCGGCGGCCACAACGACGGCAGGGGTGGTAGCGGTGACGACGATACAACAGCGGCGGCGGCAACGACACTGCAGCGGCGGCGACGACACAGCAGCGGCGGAGACGACACAATGGCTGCGGCAACGAAGACAGAGTGACGGCGGCAACGACGACACAATGGCAATAACAACAGCACAATAGCTCAATTTTTTTCCCCCAAATTTTATTTTCTTATATCCATTGTTGTTAGGGTTTCTTTTTAATGAAATAGTATGTTTAATTTTTGAATTATTATTAATTTGTTATGGGTTTGTGCCGCCACCACTGTTTTTCTTCTGTGTCGCCGCCATCAACACGGTTGTGATGTCGTTGGTGGAGTTGCCACCATGGGTAGAAGAAGAAGAATGAGATGAATCATTGTACTTTGTTTTTTTTTGTTTTCAAATATCAAAACCAACTGTTGTGCATGAATTACATGCTAAAAGAAGCCTTAAAATTGTAGAGGTGAACCGAGAAGAAATATAAATTTTGGAAGAAGATATAAATTTAAAAGATATAAATTTTGGAAGAAAATATAATAATTTTTGGAAAAAGATTTGAACTTTAAAAAATAAAAAAAGATTGAATTTTAAAAGAAAAAGTGAATTTTGGAAGAAGATATAATAAATTTTGGAAAAAGATTTGAATTTTGAAAAAAAAAAAAAGTGAATTTTGAAAAAAAATATATGAATTTTGGAAGAAGATATAATAAATTTTGGAATAAAGATTTGAATTTTGAAAAATAAAAAAAATAAGAATTTTGGAACAACTAGTGAAGAATGTGTGGAAGAAGAAGAATAGAATAGAGAAAAATTAAGGTTTTAGGGTTTATTTTTATTAAAATTACAAAATTACCCTTTATAAAAAAGGGTTTTTTAAAGAAATTTCTGGACAAAAATGTCCCTGCCCAAAACAAGTAAAATGGGTTGACTAACGGTCAAATATCTACCCTAACGGACAAAATTGACGGAAGGGCATATAGTGAGACTTTTTAAAACCCGAATGGTACCTTGTGAACGAAAAATTCTTTAGGTGCTAAACTTGAATTTTGAACTCTAAAAGGTGTCACTAGGATAGTTTACCCAAACTTTTATTATATGTTTCAAAAGGTTTTTTAATTTTTTAATTTTTTTTTTTGTTAAATTATCGATATTTCAAGTGTTAGAGATATATTAAGAATCTATAGTTATCTTTTATATATATATATATATATATATATATGTTTTAATAGAATTAAGTTTCATTATAATTTGTCTATATGTTATGAGGTTATTCTTTATACTAATGCAAATTAAAGTTTTCTATATAACTTTCTTCACTATCACAAAATAATTGTTTCTATTAATTTAAATTTGACTCGAATTATACTCAAACATAAAAAGAAATTAGTTCTTTAAAATACCCCCTATTTCTATTTTTTTTTTTTTTTTTACAACTCGGACCTGCAAACTCGTGCCGCAACTATGAGTTTGACAAAATCCACAATTATTTGTGTGCACTATATCAAAACGGATATTCTTGAGTTGATTATGAGTATCTAGACTCATTCTTATATATCATTAAACACTCATATTATTTATTATTTTATACTTGAATAAAAACAATCAGAATCATGATCAAAAGGAAATAAAATTAGATTTAATTGATTATGGATTCTGCACTTACAACCTATGCACTTTTTCTTTCTAATAAATTTCAATTGACTAACTTTACAGTAGGTACGTAAGATTGTTACAAATTGAATCTGAGTTAGACTTTCTAGTCTACAACATATGTACGCATAAAAAAAAGCAAAATTGAAACACCACAAAATTAAATCGGGTATTTGGCCGGAAATTAAATTAAATTAATTTCATCTGATCATGATTCATCTCTCCGGCCGGTAGGAGGCTTTAAACACTCGGAGTAGTGGAGAGCTCCAAATTACCGGCGGATGGGGACCTCTCCGGCTTCTGATCATCGTTCCATTTCGTCGTCCGGTAATAGGTAGCAAAAAGGATCAGCTGAATTATTCCGGACAATGCACCAAGTCCATTTGGGACCTGTCAACCATACCATTAATTATATATATATATATATATATGTGTATGTATATATTGACTATTTATGGTAAATAAATAAATAATTGGAAATTAATTAATTACCAGAATGAAAAGATCAAACTTGAGAAGAGCATACGAAGTCCAGATCACACCGTTGGTAAGATTAGCAAGCGATAGAAAAAAAGGCATGTACTTGACGCTCTTGGTTTTGATCACTTGTCTCATATATATATATATATAATCAATCAAAATACATACATATAATATATATAACGTAGATAGATATATATATATATATATATATATAGAAAGAAGTACGTACCATGACAGTCAAAGGAGAAGCATACATAAGGATATTAAAAACGAGAGCAACAATTCCAACGAACAACGACCTTGATTTAAGTCCATGGAGTACAACCATGGTGATTATAAACACAATTGCCCATATTATGAACTCGATCAGTAGAACAATGATGATTTTCTTCTGAAAAAATATTATATAAAAAATTAGTCGCATTCTTTTCATGACTTTGTAAAAAGGATATATATATATGGGGTAAAGAAAAATGAAAAGGGGTAGTATTTACACGTCTGTGATGATCGGCAAAATAGAAATAGATAACGAGAAAGCAGATTTCGATGAACAAACCAACGGAGTTGATGGTAAGGACAAGAATGTTGTCGTCGTGAATAAAAGGTAAGCCGTAGAGCATCCAAACACCACAGTTCATTACCGTTGCAAGATAAGGGTCTGGTTTGTACGATTGAACTGATTTTGATTTTACAATCTTTACAAATGTTGGCCTGCCAATACATATATATATTATTTATTAAACATATACATATATATATATATATAGAGAGAGAGAGAAACACCACTAACTTATATTAATGATGGTGCAATTAAGAATTATAGTATTTACTATAAGAATTTTCGTAGAAGAGATGATAATTGTAATCTAACGACAATAATATTTAGTCACCATACCAATATAGATCAATAACTGTATGATACTAATGGTAACGCAATTAAGAATTATGTATATATATATATATATATTGAGCATAAAAGAAAGAGAGATAGTACGTTGGAGATATGAAGAGAAGGAAGGAAATAACATTTCCTGCAAAAATTAATCAAACAAAGAAAGAGTTATTTAAGAGCTTAAAAAAAAAAAAAAAAAAATGCAGTAAAATAAATAGTTCGAGAACAAACCAATAATTCCAACCACAGTCCTAAATATCTTAGTATCCACCATTTTTTTTTTTAAAATCTACTTATATTCAAAACCTACGTATTGTTGTCTAAATCGACAACTTGTATACAATTTTTTTTTTCTTTTCCTTTTATCGTAATATATATTATATATGTATATATATATACACTAGGGATGTTTAATGAAGAAAATACATAAATGAAAATGTAGAGAAAAGAAGAGAAAGACATTTAGAGTTTTTGGTTTTAAATAGCAGAAGAAAAATGAGAGTATAGCGGAATCTACTTATAAGTGATGTTTTACTATCCTTACATTTGAAAAGTTTCAGGAATCAAAATTAATATATAATTTAATTAATTATATTAATTATAGGTAGATATGAAACGAATTATAAGGAGTGGATGTACAGTGAAGTAGGTTTTTTTAACCACAAAAAAAAAGAAATCTTGTTTTCTAAAATTTGAATTAATTAATTGATAAAATATGATTATAATGTTTTGGAAAAAATTTCTTTGAATAATTTTTCCTCTAATAAAATTAGACAAGTTGAAAGAATGCAATATATATTATCTATTAATAATATTGTTTATTTTTGCCCACTTAAGGTGGACATCAATCTAATATTGTCTGTTTTGACACACTTCGAGTGAGCAAGTGAGTCTCACGTTTAAAATTCAAAAACTTCAAACCCTATTTTATTTTAATAACCGCTCAGTCAATTTCATAAGCAAGCAATCTTGAAATCCATCGATCTCTCCTAAATGAACAATGTGTAAATATAAATCACAACATATAGTTATAATGTGGTAAAAAATGTTAGAATGTATTATTATGTTTTTGTAATATTTGAGATACTTATAAAATATTTTAAATATTTGTATGTAATAACAAGTTACAAGTAATATATTAATATGTATATATATACCACAATTTAATGGAAAAAAATACATAAATGAAAATGTAGAGACAAAGAAGAAAAACACATTTAAAGTTTTTTATTTTAAATATTATAGAAAAATGAGAGTTAAATATTGGATTTGCAAGATATGAAGGGTTTCGACAAGAGAGTATCAAACAGAATTAAAAAGGAGAAAAGAAGAACAATTAGAAAATTTATCTATATTTTTATTCAAATTTCTCTAGAAAGATTGATCACATCACTATATAGTCGTTTATGATCTAATAAGTTGTTGTAATTTAAGGTGTTTTGTTTGTAGTGTTCTCCTATACTCTTGTCCGTTTTAATTTGTTTAATAGAATTTCTAATTATTTTTTAAAAAAAAACTGAAAGTTATAAAGAAATGTTTTACCATATTTAGATTTTTGAAAAATTTTAGGACTGAAAATTAATATATAATTTAACTAATTATATTAATTAGAGTTAAATATGAAATGAATTATAAAGCATGGATGTACAGATTTTTTTTTTTAATCCTATTTTTCTGAAAATTATAATATATTCAAAAAAAAAATTAGGGTGTATTATTATATTTTTCTAATATTTGTAATATTTATAATATTTATAAAATATTTTAAATATTTGTATGTAATATATTTTATAATTTTAATGTTAAACCAATTACTTTTTTATCTTTTAAATTTTAAGTAATTATAAATTTTCAAATCTGTTAATTTTTTTAAAATATTTTTAAAATTATTTTGTTTAAAGATATTTATATTTATATAAATATATGGGAATTATTTTGTTTTATTTTCAATTCTCTACCAACCAATCAGTCCATCATGATTACGTGGTGATGAAACCATTGGTAGGGAAAGAATCCCAAGTCTTGATTCTTAAATTGACATTTTAATTACCCTCCCTACACTTATATATATATATATATATATATATATTTCATTTAAATCATGTTTACTTTTTACATAAATTTGTAATTAAAAAGAAGTGAAATAATATTGTTAGTAGAATTTTTTTTTTTTATGTTAAGCTTAAAAAACCTACAAATTTATATAATAATATTTTTTTATATCTAGCAACAATTTTGAGATTCGATTAATTAAAAACTAAATCGTCTGAACTAATTTAGGAAAAAAAAATCTCTTTCACCTTCATTTCTCCATATACAAGATTAATATATTTTTTTTTTATTATATATATATATATATATTAATATTAATATATTCAATATTTTGTTAATGAAATTAATATTTATTTTATATAACAATGAGTAGTTCTGTCAAACATACATGCAATTTACTTTGCAAGGAAAAGGGAAAACAAACAAAAACAAATAAATTTTTGAAATTGATGAATGTAAATGCTAGAAATGGGAAATATTTTGGATTTATGGCTCAATCAAGACTCTTCCTTTAAAGAGTGTAAGAATCCCACATGTAAAGTTTTCTATTTTGTGAAAAAGGTAATAATTAGTCGATTTAGCTTTTTTTTTGGGTGTTATGTAGCTCAAGTCTGAGACGCTCCTGTTAAAGACACCTTGACACGGCGCAAACTATATATATATAAACCCTCATAAAACATAAATAAGGTATCGGCCCTTTGAAATTTTCTTTATTTACAATTTTTTTATATATAAAAAACATAATAATTGATGAGTAATTTTTTAACGTGATAATATTTAAATATCAGTTTTTTTTTTTGTTTTTAGAAGAAAAAATTTTTAAACCCGAACTAGATCTGGGCCCTTTGTTCTGTATTCGTATTTAGTTTTCCTTTTATTAGATATTTTATGTAAATCTTTGATGCGCTCGGGATGGATTAGACTATTGTTGAAGAAAGAAAACATAAATCTCCCCCCCCCCCCCCCCCCCCCCCCCCCCCCCCCCCCCCCCCCCCCCCCCAAAAAAAAAAAAAAAAAAACGAACTTCTTCGCAAATAATGTAAAAAAAAAAAAAAAAAGAAAACCTAAATATAAAGAAAAATATTTTTTTTTTTTTTTTTTATGTATCCCTAATTTTATTTAGGGTTTTTTTTTCTTCTTTTGACTCACATAATTTTTTTAGGTTGAGTTTTTATCTCTGCACCACTTAGTTTTAAATTTTGATGTTTTGTATTTCGGAATGATTTTAGTATTCACTTTTGTTAATGTTTTTATTTTTATTTTTAATGAATATTTCACTTAAAAAAAATAAAATAAATAAAATAAAACGAATATATATTGCAAAATTTAAAATCCATCTTTTTATTTTTTATTTTGCATAAAATATCAATACAAACTTAGCTTATTGACTTAATTAAATATTTTATTAATAAATGATTATAAAAGATTATCATGATTATAATATTATTTCTAAGTTTCAACTTTTCTCAAAAGCTCCAAAAATAGAGTTCAACACCTAAAAGAAATTGGATTATTGATGATGTTGATCTTCCACCTTCTTTTTCACCACAAAAGGTGTAGACTACATTATTTAAACACCTCATTTTTAATATTATATATATTTTGAAAATTTTGTATTTTTATATTCAAGTGATTTAAACTTATGATTTCTTTTATCGTCAAATATTTTTTTGTAATTTTTAATATATATATATATATATATATATATATATATATATATTTCTATGAACATTTGTTTGAAATGGGAATCTTCATTATTAATTATGGGAAAGAAAAGAAAAAGGAAAAAAAAAAAGGCTATTTTAGTAAGAAGACAAAAAGAACAAGTTAAGTTAATATGGTGGTAAAATAGTTTTCAAGAATCCATAATCATCAATTGAACCAACATTTTTTCTTCTTAAATTCTAACTCTTATCTTTGCAAAAACCTTTTTTTTTATTTTTCTAAAGTAATTTATATTCAAATTTAGTTCATGGAAACTATGAAAAATGAGACTCTTTAAAAAGATTTGAATGTACTTCTCCAAAGGGGCAATTTGGACATTTTGAAATTGTTGTCCAATGTGTAGTAATAAGCAGTGAAAAACGAGACTCTAACCAAACATTAGAAATTTAAACTTGTTCGATTAAGTGGCATTGTTCACACTTCGTTCGGTTATTTGTTTATAAAGTTGAGGTTTGAGTAGTAATGGAACTATGATACTTTTTTATTTAAATAATATATATATATAAATTATAATAAAAAAAATTAATAATATGTTCACGAACAGGTGTTCGAGTAAGCTCGAAAATTAATCGAGCCTAAAAATTTGTTCTAGTTTGGTTCGATTAATAAACGAACGAGCTCGAACGAGCTTTGTTCGCAAACAACTCTATTTGTAGGTCGAGTCCGGATTAGTCTCACGGAAAAGGTGGGGACACCGGGCACCCCAAGTGGGTATTAAAAAAATTATATGTATGGTATATATTTGTTTTTTATTTGTTAGAAGATACACTTTCACATTTTTTATTATTTATTGAATTCAATGTAATGTTTGAATTAAAAGATTAAAATAATTTTTGTCTTCGGACTCTTCTATTAATAAATAATCAACAAGTTTTAGTTGTTAAACATTATATAAATAGTATTAAAGGAAAAAGAACAATAAATCTTACATTGATTTCATAAAATGAAAAATAAAAGAAAACAGCATAATCTCTAGCTATTACAAGTTAAAAAACGAGGAATAATAATTTAATTTTTTTTTTTTTTTTTTTTTTTTTAGTAATGTTCATCTCAACTTGCCTGAAAAGTTTTAGTACTTAATTATAAAAATAGTCTTTAAAAATATATATATATATATATATATAATATGTATGTATATCAGAAGAAAAAAAAAAAAAAAAAAAAGGGTGGCTTCCCCCACCACCACTTTTTGCAAGAAAACTGCCTCTTTGGGTTCTGTTTTACACCCACAAAACTGCTCTTGGCCTTTCTCCCAATTATTCAAATCCCACCTGTAAAGTGTATTAGAAAATTTTACAAATCACTATTTTTCATCCAAATTCCATTCAAAATAATCATTTCATAACTCATCAATCTCATGTGTGTGTATGTATGTATAATTCAAAATTCCAGCTCTTCATCCATGGATTAGCACGTGAAGGGATGAAGAAGTTCAGGACTCTGTTTTCTTGGTCTTTCTTTAATTTTTGACAGCTAACAATTAAAGCTCCAGAACAAGAAAACTCCTCTGCTCAACAATTCCAATTTCCAACCAAGAAGAAGATGATGGGAATGGAAATCATAATTTCTGTGATACTTTTAGTAGTTGGAATAGCAGTTTTAGTGATCATTCATGTATGTATAGTAAGTAGAGCTTTCCGTAGAGATAGCAATAGCAATGGCGACGACAGCGGCGGCCTAAATATTAATGATATAAACAGAAGTATTATCAGAAGAAGTGCAAGCGTTTCTCGAGACGATATCAAGAAATTACCTAGTTTTCATTACATGGTTGAAGCTGTACAAGAAGTAGATTTCCATGGCGGTGGTGGTGGCGGCGGCAACGGAGGAAACCAATATATTAGTTCCATGGAAGGAAGGGATTGTGCTGTTTGTCTAGAGAATTTCAGGGTAGGTGAAGAGTGCAGATTGTTGCCAAAGTGTAAGCACTGTTTCCATGCTGAATGCATTGATTCTTGGCTGATGAAAGCTGCTGTTTGTCCAATTTGTAGAACTGAGGCAATTTCACCAACACTTGGAGTGCATCATGATGGAAATCAAATTCAAGTTGAAGTTGCTGTTCTTGAATTGGTATAATAGAAAAGCTAAAAAGGGAAAAAAATTTGTTCTTGATTTTGGGTTTTTCTTTGAACCAATTCTATGTTAATTTGATTTGTACATCTTTCAATTAAAATATTTTTGTTGGATAATTTCTTGGTGCGTCAAAAGTTCAAAATTATTTCACAAGTGCTCGTGAAATCATTGAGATTTTTTTTGCATATAACTAACTTGTAGTAATCAATTTTTGATAATTACATTATCTAATTTCCGAAATTATATAAAATTTATTATTCTTTAGAACAAACGGAAATATTGACCAAATAATTAGTCCAAATTTGAAATCAACAGAAAAGGCTTTTAAACTAATGAATTGGACAGGGGCCGCGCGAACGCAGGCCCCCACATTAACAAATTATGACGTAGGCTCTGCCACTTGGGCAGACCTTAGGCGGGCACCCCTCCGAAGTGCAATGGAGGTCACCAACCTAGGCCATGGGCCTTCATGATCGCCCATTGACCCCGTCCAGGTAAGTATGGATATTGGTGATCCATCTTCTTATTTTATAGGCCATCCTTTGCTACCCACTTCCTTCTGCCACCGATGTGGGACAAAGTTCAATTTTTATAATTTTTAAGAAAATATATCTTAGCTTATCTTCTCAAAATATATTATTTATTGTAACTATCAAAAAAGTAATTAAATAAAAAAGGTTTTAGTGATAAAGAAGAATTTAAAATATCAAATCAAACTAAATTATTTAAATTATAAATTATAATCATTATATACTTATTATATCATGAAAATAAATCTTTATTCAAGTATAACTCGAAAATAACTCTATAATCTTTTTAAATCTTAAAGAAAATAATAATAAAAATAGTTTGCTCAAGGTTCAATATGATTTAAGTTTTAATGAACATGCAAATTTTTTTCTTGCAATTTTTAAAAATAATATTTTTATTTTAGTTTTTAATATATATATTTTTTTATTTGTACAAGAATATTAAGGGAAAATATTAGTGTTACAATATTGAATTATTTATTATAATATAAACACACAGATTTATTTAATAATAGTTTTAAAAATGTTATTTTTATTTTAAATTTATTAGAATATGTAAATACTAATATGATAAAATAATAATAATAATAATAATATTAAAACTTAGAAAATAAATATATATAATACAACAAAATAAATGTTAAGTATGTATATATTATATAACTTAATTCTCTATTTTTCTTTAGCCGTTCTCGTGATGATAATGTATTATTTTCTACAATGGTGTCTATCAAACCCATTGCAGTTAGATGCATTTCAACATCTAATGTTCAAGATAAATAAATTTTTTTCAGTGATATCGAGAGCAATAAATTCAAAGTTCAATAAAGTTAGTCATACCAATATAAAATAAAGAGAAAGAAAATACCTATCTCAAGTACTTAATATTATAACCTAAAAAATCTCATAAATCGAAACCCAGTTTATAGAGTCACGTGCTAATAACATGCTGTAAATTTGTTGGAATATATGAATATTGATGTAATAATATAATAATAGTATTAAAACTTAGAAAATAAATATAAATATTAAGAATATATATATTATATAACTTAATTCTTATATTTTTCTTTTTTTCTTGTTTTTAGTGTCTATACATTCTCGAGCTCTTTACATATAAAATTTGAGATTGTAGCTATTAAATAGAGTGCTTTCATAAATAAGATTGAAGCTTTCAAACTAATTTTAGATTAGAGAATTAATAGATATCCATATATATATTACCAAACAATCTACAACTAAAATCATCTAAAATAAAATTTTTCTAATTTCTCATTATCTTCTATTTTACGTTACGACAGAATTTCTTAGTTTGTTGTAGCCTTTTCTCTTCTTTTACGTAATTTTTATTTTTATCGGTCTTTTGAACGTAATTTAAATTCATGACATTTCGTAATAATAAATTTTTCACTTTTGTGTATGGTGGCTGCTTTGGAGAAAGTGACAAAATCGGTTACAAATTTAATTTAGATATTATAGTTAAAAAGCTTGCCTGTGTTCAGTCTTTTGAAGTTTTCTACAAGAAGACAAAAAGCCTTTTTTTTAACAGATGTATTTCATGTTCGAGAAATTATATGATAAATGGATGTCTCCATGTGCATCTATAACAGACATATGCCCCATGTGACTCATTTTTTCAACAAATATTTTAGGGTTTCTTTTTTTGTCCTTCAATAATGTATATGTATGTTTAGAATATATTTATATATATATGATCAGATTAGGACTTTAAAATTTCATATTTTCCGTTGACTAATTTGATAGAGATATATCGAAATTGTATATTGAGTTAAAAATATAGTACAAATTATCTGTCAAACTCAAAAGACTCTCACCTAACATGTCAAATAGAAATCCGTAAGTAAGAACAATAACACGTAAAAGCTATGAATGAGCTTTTTTTTTGGTTTTTGGATATTAGAATCTTGCGAACATATGCAACAAATGTATGTATATAAATATCTCACATCGGGACTTGAGGAAACTTGAGGGCTACACATAAGTGTCCTCCACTTCTCATCCAGTCAGTAATTGTCTGGATGTTGTAAGTGTGTAGGATCCACTTATGATACTCCTTCAGGAGTCCTCTTGTGATCCGCTACTTCCAAGTATAAAATATTTACATATACTCTCTTTCATTTGTGGAAAAATTGTCCCAAATTTTTTTAACATATATACTCAAACATATGTAATAGTGTCTAAAATCACTATCTTCGACAAATCCAAATTTGATCTAGATTTTGCATGCAAAATTTAACTTTTGCTCAAAGAAAAGTCTTATCATAACTATTACATAACGCTTACAATGAATGTCAACTCGTCAACTTTAGTCCCACTAGAAGAAGAAGAGAGAACTCCTATTAAAAGGCACATCTTTGGATCATCTTTTAGCAACAAGAAAAAGAAAATAGCCAATTAATCGAAAGAGCTAGAGATAGAGAGAGAAAGCAAGCAAAGATGGTGGCCGTTTCCACCCCACATTTTGTTATATTCCCTTTTATGGCAAAAGGCCACACCATCCCACTTCTCTACTTTGCTCGCCTTCTTTCCCAACGGAACATCACCGTCACAATAATCACCACCCCAGCTAATTCTCCGGCTATTCATTCCGCCCTTACCGGAGATCCCAATGCCAGTATCACCTTCATTGAAATCCCCTTCCCAAAGTTCGTCCATGGCATTCCCGATGGTGTGGAGAGCACAGACAAACTCCCTTCCATGTCTCTATTTCCTCAGTTTGCATCGGCAACAAAACTCATGCAACCAATCTTTGAACAAGAACTTGAAGAACTCCAACATGTTAGCTGCATAATTTCTGATACATTTCTTGGATGGACTCAAGAATGTGCTGAGAAATTTGGAATTCCAAGAATTGGATTCTTTGGTATGAGCTGCTTTGCCATGACCATGTATGAAATTCTTTGTCGAGAAAAGCCCCATGCAAGTACTAGTACTCTTGACCAGCCATTTTTCATTAGTCCAAATAACTTTCCTAAACTGAAGTTAACAAGAAACGATTTTGATCCGCCTTTCAACCAACTCCAACCCAAAGGTGAGTCAGTTGATTTCATGATGGAGCAATTATTTGCTCTGTCCAGAAGTTTTGGCCTAATTGTTAACAGTTTCGACGAGTTGGAATCGAGTTACGCCGAGTTCTGGAACAGATGTTTTGGACCTAAAGCTTGGTGCATTGGACCTTTCTCCTCTCAGGCAGTAGTGAAGAAGAAAGGAGCCGGAGGTCCGATTTGGATCCGATGGCTGGATAGAAAACTGAAGGAAGGAGAGCCGGTTGTGTATGTTGCGTTTGGTACACAAGCGGACATCTCAGGTGAGCAGTTTCTGGAGATTGCTAAGGGTTTAGAAAACTCAATGGTGAGTTTCTTGTGGGTGCATTCTAGATCAAAGGGAAAAATGGATGATGATCAGTTGTTCTTGGATGGTTTTGAAGAAAGGGTAAGGGATAGAGGAATGGTGGTGAGGGATTGGGTGGATCAAATGGAGATACTTAAGCACGAGAGCATCAAAGGGTTCTTGAGTCACTGTGGATGGAACTCGGTGACAGAAAGCATATGTGCTGGAGTGCCGATCTTAGCACTTCCGTTCATAGCTGAGCAACACCTGAATGCAAGGCTGGTGGCGGAAGAACTGTGTATTGGAGTGAGGATTAAACCGAGTAATGGAACGGTACGGGGGTCTGTGGAAGCAGCAGAAGTGGAGAGGAAGGTGAGAGAGATGATGGAAGGGAAAAGATGTGAGATGATGAGGAAGAAGGTGAAGAAGTTAGCCCAGGTTGCCTGTGCTGCAATGGGAGAAGGTGGTTCTTCAAGGGTTAACTTGAACAAACTTATCCAAGATGTGTGTAATTATCAAGCAAATAATAATCAGTTGAAAACTCATGTTAGAACTTAGAACTAATGTACCTGTACAATAAAGCTTAATTGCTGCAGTATCTTCCAAACATGCTGAAGTTGGTCTGAAGGCAATCAAAGTTATGTCCACATGAAAACATCTGTGAATTTATCTTTCTTTTCACTTGCTCAAGCTTGAAATGGAACAACACCAACTTAAAATCATTCAAACACTACCTTATTTGACTCGAGACCATTTCAACACCCAAAACAATCAGGTTTGATATGCATAAACGTATCCAGAAAAGCAGGAAGACTTTAGACTGAAGTATCTTCGGAATACAGTCTCTTAATCCAAATTAAAATACCATAAGCTGTACCATGAATGAGACCTGCATCAGCTCTCAACAGATTAAATGAAGCAAACAGTTTTATAATAGCTGCAAACTTGAAACATAATCTCGTCCAGACTTAAATCAACCGAGCTTAGATGCAATTACCTTGTCTCCGGTTGAGGGAGACTCATAGATACAATGGACTCGGCAGCTAATTCTAACATTTTGATCATACTTCTGATTGCCAAGATTTCAGAGGATAAACTGAACATCGTGCAAGTATAAAATGTGAACAACATAGAATACTATAAAATTATCACAGGTTGCCAGTTCTATATAACTGAAATTTTAATATTCTAGATTGAAGTAAAGAAGATCTCTGGAGGTTGTTCTACAACATCTCATGTTTGAAAAGGAAAGCTAAGATGCAAAAGCCAAAGCACAAAAGACTTTCTTAGACTTAATTCAGTTCTTCTCAGCATTGCTCTCTAGCTCCCTCCTAAGCTGCAGAGAAAAGTCATCATTCACATCATCATCATCCCAATCATCTTCCCATTGCTGAGTTACTTCTTTGCCCTCCTCTTTGGCTTCCCACTCTATCAATGCAAGTATGCAAATAAATAGGTATGAACAACAGGAATTACAAGAATAACAGAGGGGAAGGGAATAACATATTCAAACAAACAAATGACAATAAGAATAACATTAAAAGCAATAGAAAATAGATAATAACAAAAATAATGAAAATGTCCATCTAAAATTATGTAGGGGAAATACATTTTCTTTTCATGATGGCTACATGTGTTCATGGTCAAACAATGAACATAAAAGACAAATATGCCAACAGCAGAAGGAGGGTAATTTTCACAGGTAAAATAGATAGTAAAAGGAGCACCCCTTAGATCAATATAAGGGATTCAGACAAATGCACAAAGACAATACTGCTTCATATCCATCCTTGTGACTGCAAAGCATGCTGCATGAATATGGGGCATTTTGGTCATGAACACATCAATTAGTGAAAGTTATAGAATGTGGTCCAATTATCTTTAAAAAAGTTATGTACTCTAGCCTTAAGCCCATAAGACGCACTATCTCTCTCCCCTACCCTTTTTTGCTTCTGTTTCAATTTCTCTCCCTGTCTCCTCTCTTCTGCCCTGTTTCTACATTGATTACAACTATCAGCACCACATTCAACCATGTATATGATTTAAATATATGAATAGCAGCAAAATAATGCTCACTTCATGAGTAAAGAGTCAATATCAGGATTTAGACTGACTTAATGCCTCTCTTATCCCATGATCTAGGAGATGATGGGTATATCAGTTGATCAGAGTAATTCACTAACGTAATGCAATTCTAATCCCATGATCTAGGACAAGGTAGGTACACTCAACTAAACGTAATAATTCATTGACTTAACAAAATACTAATCCCAAGATCTAAGGAAAAAATAGACATACAAAAGCAAGCAAACTAATTAACCATCCAAATACCATTATAATCCCATGAACATAGACACCGCCCAAATAAAATATTGTTTCTTTATTATATTTTCATGACCTGTGATAAAATGGATACACTCAACTGAGTTAAATAACTGACTAACTTAACAGAATCCTAATCCCATACCCACTAGGCATTACCCAAATAAAAGTATTGTTTATTCACTGAGAAACCAAGCAGATCAAGTGAAATTTACTTTTTGACACATGCATGGTTCTATTATATCATTATTTTCTATTTCTAGTTCAATGTTTGCAAGGGCTGAAGTTTACCAATTACATCTCCTAAAATTCTGAATTATTTACGTGCTCACCTGAAAATGACGAAAAAAAAAAACAGATAATTCAAAGCAACTTAATAAACCAAATATTCTTTTGCATATCAGAAGTCTATGTATCACATTTTTGTTGTGTATGATCAAATGAAACTGTTTAAAGAGACAAATGGTGTGTCAAAATTCCATCTAAGATTCAGGAAATATTTGTTAAAAGATATTAAGGAAATTCCCATAATATATAATAATGTTAATGTTTTCTGCTTTCTTAACAAAGACCATATTGACCAAAAAGTAAATTAAAATGAACAGGGCAAATAACTCATAATTTTTCAATGACTAAGCTAAACAAAATGCACAATAAGTAAATAAGGCAAAAAGGATAAAGCGGAACCGTCAGCAGTTAACCTAGATGTTCTGGGAACCTATCTCAATAACAAATACGGAAGAACGATTAACTAGGATAATCCAAAAGCAAACTCTAGTTAGGAAGAAAATCACAAAAAGCTATAAGGATAGCCATGGCATAAATTATTAACTAAGGCGAGCAATCCCAGAACCAATCCGATTATCAAAGTAAGAAGAAAATCGCACAAACCTTGATCGATTTCGAACTCCTCAAACTCATCATCGTCTTCAAAAAGATCGATCTTTGCGTCTTCAGTAACCGGCTTAGGTTGCTCAGTTGCCATTCTCAGACTCCTTAACACATAAATTAACAAAACAAAGGCATTTAATATTGGAAACTTAAATGCATACACAGAAATTATGTGCACCACCCAAAAAAAAGAAAAACAATTATTTTTATGAGCTTGTAATAGTAGAGTTTAACTTACCTATGCTGTCGATGAATCTGCGAGAAAATTGAATTGGCTTTTAGATTTGCAAGGAAGAATTAGGGATTTGGAAGAAGCAATCGCGGATTTTGGAACCGATTTTTGGTTTCCTTATATACAAGCAACAGAGTAGACGACGTCGTTTCAACCCGAAAATTTTGTCCCGCACCTCTCTTCCCTTTTCTCTATCAGGGATTTAACAGTTTCTCAATTAAGATTTTTTTTAATAGTTTATTTTAGAATATAATTAAATATAAATATATATATATACTTCCACAATAAATATTAAAATTAATAATATTTTTTTAAAAATAATCATTTCTATTTAAATGAATAATTTGTTAAATACTAAATAAAATTAGCATATTTTCTTTAAAAAAAATATTCATCAACAAGTAAATAAATAAATAAAAATCACACTGTTATTTTATTCATATTTTACAAAAAGGAAGAAAAAAAAAATCATTGTACAACTGTGTGTAATGATAATGTAATGCTTTCTTTTGTTTTCTTGTACTTGAGAAGTACAACTAAGTTACAATAGCTCATGAAAAAATTCGAGCCATTTTTCTTTCTCAAGTATCTAACCAAGAACTAGAAATTAAAAATCACTCCAAACTATAATTATGTATGTATATATCTATATATTTACAACATCCCAAAAGAATCCAAAAATCTGTATGATTTCATCTACCGGACATCCACAAATTGGCCTGGAAGAACTTCCCTTACCAGTCTAGAAGAGCTTGATTCAGCAAAGTTATGCAGAATCTTCATCAAGGAACGTGCTTTCTTGCTAGCATGACTTGTCCCTTCTGTCAACAGTGAGTAAAGTGCAGGCATCAATGCTGAATCCTTTGCTAACACTGCCACGACTTCTGCTCCTCCATTGATGCTCAATGACAGCAGGATTGAAACGCAGTATTCTTTAGTTGCTCGAGATGATGAATTTTGCAACTGGTTTAGTATCAGCGATAAAGCTGATGATGAAGATTGCAGTATTGCGAATGAGCCATCTATGGTTTCTGCTAGTGTAGCAAGAACTGCTAATGCATCTGCTGAAAGATTAGCTTTTTCTGAAGATTCTAATAGATTGATTAGTGCTGGAACTGCTCCTGTCCCTGATGCAAGAACTTTCTGATGGTTTTTGTGGTAAAGAAGTAGGCCGAATATGGCTACTACTGCGTTTTTTTTGCCACATGTTGTTCCATTCTTGATTAGTTCCACTAGTGATGGAATTGCTTCTTGTGTTTCTCCAATTAGTTTGCGGTATTCTTGAATAGAGGAAAGGTAAAAGATTGTTGCTGCTGCTATCTGTCGAGCTTCCATTTTCATTCCTGTTCTAAGGACTTGAAGGATTGGTTTAAGGCCCCTCTGATCTATGATCTCTTTCTTGCCATTTGAATGCTTTGCCAGCTTCAGTATACCAGAAATCGCGTTTTCTTGGAAAGATGGATCGTCTGTTGAAGTTAGCATTCCCAAGAGTGGTGGGATTGTTCCTGCATTGATCAAACAGTATCTGTCGTAAATGTTGGATTTTGCAAGGAGTTTGATTTCATATGCAGCCTTGTTTTTCTGTTCTTTTGTACCAAAACAGAGTCTGCAGGCAAGAAATTCAGCAAGAAATCTGATTGATTCAGCAGCAGAAGCACTTCCTGGAACAATAGTCCTGGATATATCTCGATTCTGCTTTCTTGATTTTGCCATGGAAACCCCATTATCAGCACAGAATTGGTGGATTAGTTTCTTGAGAGATGTATTGGGAACTAACTCGGTGCTACTTAATTTCTCCCCTGTCTTGGGACAGATGAGATTTCCTGATTTCAGCCATTTCTGTATTGAAACTCGATCATATGTCTGACCAGTTGATACAGTAACAGGATCAGTCATCAGTTCCAGAGAAATTGGACAACGGAAATCTACAGGATTCAAGCAAGTGAGTGTCTCTAAACTCGATTTCGCCTCGGATTGATCAATGTTTCCATAGCCAGAATCACCTTCAAATATAACTCCCCTGCAATAGCTCAAGAATCCAACTAAACTGCTCAACAGAGGTAACTCTCTTTCATTACCATCACTGCATTCTAGACTAATTTCTTCTTCTAAAAACTTCACCTCTTTATGGCAATCACTCCAATTCTTAATCTCCAGATAATCAAGAACTCTCTTAATGATAATTTCTTCCGGCTTGAATCGATTCTCGAACTGATTTAAAATCACAATTACCCTTTTTGTGCAATCTTCATCTTCAGGATCTAACTCCAATTTTGCCCTCTGTGATTGCTTAGCAACTAATGCAACCAGCTCTTTAATCTCACAAGAAACGTCTATGGATTTCAAAGGAAGAATATCGAGGGCAGTGGCTATTGCCCTAATCAAAACCCTAAATTGAGAAGTCACTAAATGAGATTTCATTAGAATCCATGTCCTTGCTCCTTCCCGAGCACAATCTTCTAACAAGAAGAGAATTTTCTGAAACGTAAGATGAAGCTCGGAGAAACATAGAACGATGGAATCGGAAAGTACTTGGTCTTGAATTTCTTCGAAGAACATCAGAAGAAGCCCAATTTGACGAATTGCTTCCCGGGCATTTTTCCTCTGGCTTGCGAAGAATTTGTGCTGGAAATTGCAGATACTACGGGAAAGATCAATCAGAGACTCCAAAAGCGTTCCTGGAGATATACCTTCACAGGGATGAACAGCCGGAAAAGATAGAATCCGGCGATCACTCCGACCAAATTTTCGAATCATCGAATGAATTCGAATTCGAATCTGGATTTGGATTTGGATTTGAATTTGCTCTCTTTATTTCTTAACTCTTTCCTTTCTTGCTTTCTTTCCCTTTTATTGAAAGTAATAAAAGTGAGTGAGTTTCAGTTTATCTATTTATAGAAAGACTCCAACTCCCGGATATTTTGTGGACACGTGTCAAGAATCTACACATTTTTTGACCATTCAATTTTCTCTGCGTGATATTTTTTTTTTTTTTTTTTTTTTTGGTAAATTTCTCTGCGTGTACTTACATCACTTCCATATTAATTTTTGATTTTTTTTTCGGTAATTCCATATTAATTTTTTATTAATATATATAAAATCATTAATTTAATTGAAATTCAGACATATTACAAATTTAATTGAAACTTTTATATTGAAATGAAATATATATATAATATAACTCCGAGGGGTTGGATCAGCGGTAAAATTCTTAGGATGAGCCGTAAACCCGGATATCTTGGGATCGAATCCTAACAGCTATCGGACTTGGAGTTAACATTTTGAATTACCCGAGGTATACTTGTGGAAAACTCCTTGTCGAGGGCATATGTACCCTCGGAATTAATCGATGCGTGTTCTCAATTGAACTTGGCTCGTATACCTCGTGCTTAGAAAAAGAAAAAAAAAAGAAATATATATAATATATATCCAATAACTTGGTGTAAAAGTGACCTTTGGCAAGAAGTATACGTGTAGACTGAGTAATAAGGACACGTGGATGACACGTGCCAGGAACTGGTTGGAAGTGGTGCTTTCTTGGATCGTAGTAGTATAGTAGAGTAGTAGGAGTAGTATCGGCAAAACCTCGCTAATGTACGGATATTAGTAGAAGAAACGATGTGTGTGGGCCCCACGTGAGGATGACATGCCGTGGGCACGTGGACGTGTGAATGTTGAGTGACTTGTGGCCCTGGGGGAATGGAAACTGGGGTGCAGGTTCAAGTTATATTGGTGGAGGATCGGCCGACAATTGACTTACATATTTTTCTTTTCATAAAAATAATATATATATATATATATATATATACCCATATATTTAATTGGTTTCACTCATACTATTATTACATATCAAAATAGTATAAACTAAATAACGAATGTCTTAATTTGAGGGTCTCATTTGCATGTCAAGTCATGTGGTGTTTATTCGTTATTTAGTTTATACTATTTCGTCATGTAATAATATTATCACTGATGATCAAGACTCTTTTGTACTTATGGATTAAATACCATAGTGAAGGAATAGGTGAATACGTACCATATTGTCCACATCGTGAATTTTCACCGATATATATACATTTTTGTCATCAATTTATAAAAATTTTAAATATATAAAAAATTGATAAAATAATACATATTAAGAATAGAAACATCAATAGCTCCAAAATTATGTAAATTATTTTCCAATTTATAATATATATGTATTATATATATATATAAAAAAAAGGATAATTATTGAAATCGTTGGTTGTATAAATTTTACGTGTTTGTAATGCATTGCATGAGAAAACGTCAATTTGGTTAATTGGAATATTTTAATAATAGAGATAGATCTATCTTATAGAGAAAAGGACTTGCTAAGAAGTTGACAAAAGATGGTGCATGAATACAAGAGCTTCAATATCTTTCCACATAAAACTTAATTCTTTCTTTGAAACGATTGTGTATGTAATATATATATATATATATAGAGAGAGACTCAAATTAAGTCTTTTTTCTTTATTTTTATCTATCTACATTGATAAGTGAAGTGAATATGTAATAATATATAAGAATGAGTTTAAGTATTATAATCAATCAACTCGGAGTATCACTTTTTTGTACAGTGACGACAATACTAAGTAGTTGATTGTAGTAATTCGGGATATTCTTTTGGTGTAGTGAAGTCAATATTGCACAAGCTTGTTGGTGTATAATATATTTCTTATACAATTAGGGTAAGTGTGTGTTTATATATATATATATATATATATAGATATTCTTTTGGTGTAGTGAAGTCAATATTGCACAAGCTTGTTAGTGTATAATATATTTCTTATACAATTAGGGTAAGTGTGTGTTTATATATATCTTCCATGATTCATAGTATTAGACTGTCATCCACACCATTAATGGAGGACATCACTATAATTTCTTCTTCTTCCTTTTTTTTTTTTTTTTTTTTTTTTTTGACGTTTCAATCAACCAAATCATATTAATTCTAAATTTAATAATGTTAATCACCAAGATGTCAACTCTATCATTCTGAAATTTCTCTACAAAAATACCCATATAAAATTGACTTCTACTAATTTCCGTTCGAACTAACCTCTCGGTTAAATGTGAATATTAGGTGAGAGAAAGAGTAAAAGGAAAAAAAAATATTTACTATTTAGAAACTAATATAACAACCTTAATTAAGAATTTGGATAACATTATAAATTTCCTTAATTAAGGTTAATAGAACATTTTGGAGTTTTCTTTATATTATATTACGTACTTTTTTTTTTGGTAAACATATAATATTACGTACTTACTTTTACATTTTCAAACCCTCTTATAATATCATCATTAAACCTGTCGAAAGTAAGAATTGCGCCAATATGTATGTATATATATATATATATATATTGTCTTGACCAAAGAAGTTTATATATATATATATAATTATTTAATAACGTATACATAAAAATTAAATAAAAGGAAATGTTGTTTTCTTCTGTTTCCTCGGTTTCAACCGTCAGGTGCATGATTGCAATTATTTAAAGTTTTAATATAAGTTCACCTATCTCTATATCTGTATATATTTTTTATATATATAAATCCACTTGTCTTCACTATGATGAACTGATAGATACTAATAACTATTTAAAGTGCCAACACGCTTCCACCCCATCTTTTTCAGAGTTTTTTTTTTTTTTTTTTTTTTAAAAAAAAATATATTGGATATTTATTAACATATTTTTTAATAATTTGAATTCATTGGATTTTCGTATATAAAGTTTAATTCTTTGATGAGCCCGAAGTATAGGTCATATTGATAGGTTATACTTATTCTATATGGTATGTGGAGTAAACCTCCCACGATACTTCGCTAGACTCGCCATTTCATTGCTCTCTTACCAAACAAGGAATACTTGGATATTTCATATAGGAAGATCACATTGTTTTGATCCCTTTATACAAGTAGCTTGAAGTACACTCTCATGCATATAGTGTGAATAGGTAGGTTATTCGTATCGAACCCATAATATAAGCATAAAAGTCATTGACCAACATTGTTCTGCTACAAGATGTGTCCATCACGAGAATCTAGTCCAAGATAGTCTGGTTGCGTAGTATTGGCTGATCCCTAATTCCCAAAACCTTCTCTCTCATATAAGTAATAATTTTCAAATACAAAGGAACATAAAGTGAAAGTTATTACACTCAAGTACTATTGTTCTCTCTATACTCTTAATGCATACACATTTAGATATATTCACAAATTTATCCCGAGTATCCTTTAAACCTATACTAAATCCTTACTAATTTAAGCATGCGACGGTCTAAACATAGTGAATCTTTGTCCCGAACTTGCTTTTACAAAAATCTTGGTCATCCGTCATCCGAGAAGGAGAGAGAACGGTTGCTTTGGGAAAGCTCCTAGTCAACCCCGATTACTTACATGCTACTTAAATGAGGTTTTGATAACATTATTCTTATTTGAAAAAAAGTTTTACCTCACTTACAACAAATATCAAATTTGTGACCTGATAAATTGAAAAAAAAAATATATATATGTGTAGACAATAAAATTTTTTTATTTCCTGTAAAAATTAGAATTACAAGAAATATAATAATTGAATACAACAATTAAACAATAAATGAGATTTCGGGTCCAATCTCTATGGATCCGTTGATTCGATCCGTCGTGGATTCGAGGGGCGTTTTGGGCTTGTCTCGATCCAATTGTTTTGATTTCTTCCGAGGGGCGTTTTGGGCTGGATCTCGGAATGGATTCGATGTCGAGGGCTTTTGGGCTTGATCTCGATCTATCGAACAATCCGATTTCTTATTCCGAGGGCTTTTGGACTTTGTCTCCGAATGGATTTGAGCTTTGAGAGGAGAGGAATGGCGATCCTTCGAATATCTCCCATCACGACTGAGGAGTGAGGTGTAGTGTAACTCTGTATCTCTTCTTGGGGGGTTTCCCCCCTTTTTTAGATGGGGGGGGGGGGGGAAATTGGGTTTTTTTTTTTTCCTCCACTCATCTAAGGAGGCAAATCCTTTAATATCTTAATATATAAAATATATAAATATAAATATATATTTAAAATATATAAATAATATTTAATTATATATTTAAATATATAAATAAAATTTATATATCTACACTATGATGTAGAAATCCTATCTAAATATGATATATAATTTTTCACCTTTTTATCCATATTTTTTATTGTTAATTTGTTGTCAAAATTTTGATTTCAGATTTTTTTTTAAATAATTCTATTTTTTAATAATATTTAATTTACTATGAAAGAATCCCTTAAAAAAAATTACCATGAAAAAACCGTAATATTATTTTTAATATTATTTTAGTCCATTAACTGTAATGTTAATGAAATTAAAAAATAATAATAAGATGATTTTTTATAAATAGATTTTTAGGAATGAATTATAAGTCGAGGTTTTTGTTTTTATTTATTTATTTTTTTGAGAACCATTTATTTATTTATTTATTTTTAAAAAATAAATGTCATGATAAGCTGATCATTGAAAATTGAATGCGACTTCTGAAAATCGGAGGCAAAGAGCATTAAAAGCGCGTTTTCCAGAATTTTCCAAAGTAGAAATCTCTCTCAATCCTTTCTTGATTTTGACCTAATTTTTTTGTGAAATGTCACTTCTTGCTCCATAGGAATCCTTCATTCCCATGCAATTTTCTACCTCTCTCTCTCTATATACATACATACATATATATATATATATATTTATCTCCTTTTAAATAAATGTGTCATTAATATAGTAATTCAAATTTTGTGGCATTACTTAATTCCTTTTATTTTAGGCAATTGATTTTTAGTTCCCAATGCCCTTCCTTTACTATTTTACATTCACTTGTAGCCTAAGATAAGGAAGAAGAAAATTATTACAAATATATTGATAACTCGTATAAGACATCTTTAAATAGTTATTAAATAGAAGTTTAAAATTTTATATTCAATAACGCATTTTAAAATTGTGGAGTGCATTTTAAGTGTATGAGAATGAACAATATGATTGAGAAAAAAGTACCAAAATTTACAAGAGAATTCTAAATCTTTCGGAACAACAAATATAAAAACCCTAGAATACACTTATATATGTTGATTGACTTAATCTATACTATAGAGACTCTGGCCCACACCCCCACGAGGTGAGTGGTGGACTACGATTTCGAGCCTCTCAACCATCAATCTTCATTATCACTATAGACCCTCTCCAAAAATAAATTTCATCAAGTAAATCATAATACAAACTTTTTAAACCAATTAATAACAAAATTTAAGTCACAATATCTAAAAAAAACTTAATCAAAATTTCTTTCATCTATTTCTCCACTAAGTTTTGAATGTACAAAACATATTATTATTTTTTTATAAGGAAAAAAAAAATCAAGAAAACGTAATGATGAAAAAGACAAATAATATGGGAATAATTTGGGCATTTCACACTGTAAATTAACACCAAAATTGACCATTACGATATGAGAATTGCTTGAGTGGACAAATGCCATGAAGACAGTTTGCATATGACGGTTCAATAATAATAATAATAATAATTAATTTCTTAATTTAAAACATAATTTATTATTAAAGTCTTATGATTTGTACTTTGTTAATTATTATAAGAGACCTAAATAAACATTTCATAAAACAGCTTCTTTATGAAATGTTTATTTAGGATTAAATGACATCTGGCTTGAATTATTTTTTTATTTAAATGGATATGAAAGGGAAAGGTACGAGATTGAAATGATTGATCAACTCAACTTTGTCTTTAATTTTGGATTATATATATAATATTATGTATACAATGGATTTTTCATCACAAATATTTGTCAAGATTTTTTAATTTTTTCTGATGAGTAATTGTTCCGATTAATTCAAATTTAGTTTGAGAAAATGCATCAATCTAGCTTACACACTGTTTATAGTGAGAGTCTAATCAAAGACTTTATGAATACAAATCGTTTATTACTTGTATTTTTTTTATTAGACCATCCGATATTTAAAGTTATTGTTTTGACTAATTTGATTTTAGATCGAATTTTATTCATAGTCTCATATTTGGGGTGCCCGGTGTCTCAACTTTTACTCAAGGGTGAGGGCCTGACCCAGAGCTTTTTAACATGACGCTAACTACCTCAGGAAAATTCGAAACCTCGACCATCCGTCCGGAAAAAGCATTAGGAGTCTGTGCACCAATTCCCTAAAGCTACCGGGTTGTCCCTTGTATTTTTTCTTAAAGTTAGACAATTGAAATTGTAAAAATAGAATAAATAGAGGGCTTTTTGGTCCCTTTGGCCCATTTCTATAAACCACATCTTGATTGGGCCATTTTTATGGGATGGTCTTGAAGGTTTTAATTTTTTTTTTTTATTCCTTATTTCCAATAAATTAGCATTCCTAATAAATAATTTAATGATATTGTTTGATTATAAAAAAAAAAAATATTGTTTGTTTTAGCTAAATATTTATTAATTTTTTATTTTAAGACCAATTTGAAAAAATTAAAAATAGATAAGGATCAATTATTCAAAATTAAAAAATTTAAGGCCAATTCGAAAATATAAAAATAGTTAGGGGACTGAATTGTAGAATTTTCCAAGAAAAACTCTACTAAATTTAAAAGTTTTCCGCCGGAAAATCTAATCCATTTCCTTCCCCGGAACACTGCGACGAACACCACCACCTCCGCCATGACTTCCAGTCTCCTCCTATTCTCTCCTCCTCCAACCACCGCGCCAAAGCTCACCACTATCTCTACTACAGCCTTACCCCTTCCATTCTCCACCTTTCATTGTAAACCTATTGTTTATCGGCCCCTGTCTATTATTTCTGCTCGGCCAGACTTTCGTGTTTGGGCGGACGACGGTGATGGAGATAGTGGAGACCCTGATGACTATGACATGGACGAGGAAGAAGTTGAGGAGTTGGATAACAAGAAAGACTTCGATGTGGATTATGATACCTCCCTAGCTATAGCCTCTGGAGCAGCTACTGGCCTTGGGGGAGATGGCGATGGTGATATGGTTATGGTTCAGAGTAAGAGCTTTGTTTCCACTCAGGGATGGGACTCTGAGAAGATTGTGGACTATAGAATAAATGAAGAGGAGTTTCACAAGATTTGTTTGCTTGATTGTGATTTTTTTATCCGCAAACCGCCTGATCCAGATAATGATGTTTATGATTTCCGTGAGGTATTTTTAAACCTTGCCATTGTTGACTGACTATACCTTTATTCTGAAGTTTAGTTATCAATTTTTCTTTAGAGGATATTGTGATTTGAAATTTGTGTGTTGGAGCAAAATGTTGCCCTTTGGTTTTCTACTTTCTGGTGAAAAAAAAAAATATTATATTAGCTGATGTTTTGATTAAGTTTTGGTGAAAAGTACCGCTTCAGAAGTGTCCTTAGTTGTCTGGTGTCAATGCGTTGGTTGCTCATTGTGTTTGAACACTGCTGGTTTTGTTTTTCTTTATGTACTTGATATTGGCCTTACAGGAGTTCTGAAATAGTGGCTGCAGAGACATTGTTCATTTTCATTTTTTTATTTTTTTTAAATTTTTTAAATTTTTTATTTTGCAGTTTGCATTTTTCTACTGCATGAATGTTATTTAGATGAATATATGAAACAAAATGGCTGTAAAACAGTACATGATGTCAATGCCTTGTAATTAAGACAAACTTATCCATTAATTTTATATTCCCTACTTACAATGTCTTTGACAATGTTGAATATGCAATTTCTTAAAAGAATGTATTCTTCACAAAATTTTCAAATACAATTCTAATAAGTTCGACTCACACACTGCCCCAAGGATCTCTCTACTGATGATCGATTTTTGTGTCGGGAAGAACATATTGAATTTGGACTCATTCAGTTTATGTATTTATTTATCCTTTTTAGGTATTTGACCATCATCTTGCCAAACTATGTGCAGTTTTTGTTTTGTTAGGCCAAACAGATTGTATACATTTGATTGCTAGAAAATCGTTAGCATTAGTTCTCTTTAGAACTTGACTCAACTTCAATTGAAGACTGGAAAGTATACAATGAAATTGTTTCTCTTACCTTGTAATTTCTTTACCCTCAAAACATGTTTCAAAGAGAAAGTTAATAAACTAATAAAGGTTGCTTTGAAAGTTGATAGTCTTTCACGACTATCATTAATAGAAGCAAATAAGTTCAACATTTCAAAATATCTCTCTTGAATATATTTCGTTTCTCTTTCTTCACAAGTAAGCCTGCAATACTTCAATTGTTTGCATTTGTTTTTCTCCGTTTCCTTGAGTTTCAGAATTTGTTTATTCTTTTACTTGTGGAGTTGATATATGTATATATATATTTGAGTTGTGTCGCAGATGTATGTGACGCCTCCAGATACCGATATATATGCAATTCCAAAAGTTCTTGCTCCAATGCCTAAAAAGGTTTGCACTTTGTTTCTCTATGGCCTTCACAAAATATATGCATAAATTTGTTGGAGCTATAATGGTATCAGTTATATTACTATTCAATTTTGTTAATCTTTTCACTTTCTACCAGAACAAGTGATCAGCTCATTTTGAACTGCATTTGCTAAGCAGTGCAATTGTTAAGTCACTAATGTATCTATTTTTATTTCTGTAGTACATTCGTTGTGCAAAGAGTGATTACGGATGCTACAATGTGACCGAGCCACCAATTGATGCACCTAGAGATCCTCTGTATAAGTCTGAGAGGGAAATCGTAAAGGTATGTATGTGTATTGTGTTGGTTCAATAAACTTTTTATTTATTTATTTTTAGATTCTTCTGTATGTGTTTGTATTTGTTGCTTCTAATGTTTCTCTTGTTGTTGCGTTTAATTGACTTAGCAAATAAATTACAAATGTTGGTATCAGGACATTCTTTTGGACAAATCTAAAGGAATAAAGATTTTCCCCTTTTTCTGATAAAGGCACAATTTTTAGAATATTTCAAACCTCTTGGTATCATGAGATTCAAGACTGAAATTTATCCCTATATTCTGTTGAATTGAAATGGAAACTTTGGATGCTTTTCTTCATTTTGTAATGTTTTTGTTTCAGATTCTTTATGTGCAATGGGAATAATTGTTGATAGAAGTTGTATACTGATTGAAAGATCCTCCTAGTGCATTCTTTAAAAGACATGGAGCTTATACATTACATCCTCTCTGTGATCTGAATCACATGCTAGAGAATCTTTTACTATTTATGTAGCTTTGTAATTTTCCTCAACATGTCAACAGATGTTACTGCAGGTGGAGGCTTCCCTAAGTTTGTAAAAAAATTATTCATTGCTCAATTTTGAAATAAGCATCACCAACCAATATGCATGCTGTAGTCTATGAATCTGAAATATGTTAACCTTATTTGGAATGAAAAGGAGACTTTTGCAACTGTGTTTGATTTATTGAGGCTGTCAAATCTTTTATATCTTACTTGGCTATGAGTCTTGCAATGCACGTATTTTCTGGGCTGTAGATAGCTGAATGTGAATGAATGAAACAAAAAGCAAAATGTAGCCTGCTTCTGGGTACAATGATAGTTTTGACTGTCTTGCAGGTTTTCTTAACAAAGCACTACAGAAATCGCAGATTGGGTGATCCTGAGTTTATGTTAGACTTTGAGGAGATTTATGTTATTGATTCAAAGACCAAATCAATTACCAGAGGAAAAGTTGTGGTAAGAAAGCATTATGGCTTTGAGCTAACGATCTGTTCTTTTCTTTAGTCTTTTTGGCCCAGTTAGTGTGTCATATTGATAGTGGGGAACATATTCTTTGACTGCTGCTGTATTTACATCAGTTTAGGAGTTATCAACTTGGTTCACCCTTTCATGATTTTTGTACAATCAATTTTTTAGGTGCTGCCATACTAGTGCAAACTTTGTTCCAATCAATGTCTTTCTCAAAACTTGGAAAAGGGAATAACAGAATAGAAAAAATAATAATAATAATAATTCTGATAGGGCTCATCTCTGAAAAGCTTGGTTAGTCTGGATAATTGAAGTATTTGTGTGCATTTTCTGAATGGTAGCAACTTCTTCATACATCTCTTTTTCTGAAAAAGTGAGTTCCTCATACATCTCTCTTTATTTCATGGTTCAGTGAGTTGAAAGATCTTCTTTTGTTGATTTAGTGTTTTGCTTTCTATATTCCTTGTACCCATCATTTAGGTGACTGTACCGGAAGGAAGGAAAAGGGATCGAAAGAATGATTTACTTGTTATCCGTGATAATGGAAATTCCTTCAAAATAATTCCCTCGGTAATTGAGTTCTTTCAGAGGAAACTATTCTTGATAATAATAATAATTATTATTTTTTCTTTAAAAGCATTGTTTATAATTGAACGCTAAAGTTTCTGTTTCTAATGTACAGAATAAAAGAGATGACCCGACCACTATTATAGAGAAGGAAGAATGGGAGAAAACTAGGAAAGACATGGAAAAACATCTGAGAAAACTAAGAGATTTCAGTGTTTCAAATTGGTTCTAGCCAATTGGAAGACCTTGAAGTAAAGATTCTCGATATTACTCCAGAAATACATAATCCTATACTGATGGATTACTGTTACTCTAAGGATGACCATGTCTTTGCATCTCAGTTTGAAGAATTGTCAGGGCATAAAAGCTCAAATATGCTGCTTCCAGAGTGATTGTGGTTTCAGCTTTTTCCCGAGCTAGCTCAAAGCTACTTGGTGTTGGAGAAGAGGGATATCTACCGTGCCCTCAGAACCTGAGATAACAGGTGCAAGGTAAGGTAGTTTAGCGTTTAATATAATGAGAAAGCAATCATCCTTGCCAATGACAATGTCTTAGAAGATGGATATGCATGAACAGAATTAAATGTCAGCTCAGTACAAAATTCCTCGTTCCTCTTCCCCCTGCTCATTCATTCTGTGAACCAAATTCTTGTCCAAACAAGAGAATCATCTCATTTAGTTTCAATGGAGTGGTAAATCAAACACAGCCAACATTAGTAGACTCTAAAAAACAAAACATAAACATGAAAGGGGGAAAACTAGGGAGCATCCTCAATTGCAGCATTAAGCTAAAAAAATGGAGGTCTTCAAGAACTAGATGAAATAGTAATGATAATATATTGATCAGCCCCCATTACTCCTCACAAAGAACAACATTTCAATTTTTAAATTTCACAGGCAAAGCCTTCATATAGATATTTCCTGCCCTTGGAAATATTCTTCTTTTTTTCCCCTTTTTGTCCTCACGCGAATGGCACGTGGGAATATCCATAACATTCTTCTGATATTTGGTAACTGATATAACTAAAATAACTTCCACCCACAAAAATAAAAATCTAAAAAAACTATCAGGCATGCATGAATGAAGTGTTCCCCCAACCAATGAGCAAAGCCATCTGTTTAATAAGCTGTGTTAAAAAGTTTCTTCTTGAAAGAAAAGATTTTTTTTTTTTACCATGTTCTTCTCAAATGAAAGATATTTTTTCCCACCCACATTCCAAACTAATTAACTGACTAACTGCTCGCCTGAAAGCTGGATTTGTATTGCAATAAATTAACAATGCCTAAATCTAAATCATCAGCAGCAACACTACCTTCACTATTTTCTTCTCATTTTCCTGATTTGACTTCTTTTTTTTTCTTTCTCATTATGAAGAAGACGCCACCGGCTACCCCAGCCAGCGGGGAGCCCTCCAGTAGGAAACGGCAGCAGAGCTTGGGAGATGATTCAGATGAGGTCAGAAACACTCGGGTCGTTAGAATAAAACCTGGGGACTACAAGACTGCTGAGGAATTCCAGGCTGAGGTGGAACGTCTAACTGGCCATGATGCCAACGTCAACGAAGTAACATCGAGCCCACTCCCAGAGGACACTGATATATCTACTCCTTCATCTCCGGCCGTTTCTAATGAATCTAATCCTAATGACATCACCGGATTTTCTCAATCATCACTCCTCCCAAGGCCAAGTTTCTCCAACTCGCCGGCGGCAGATCACATCCGGCATCCAAATCCATCTTCATTCCCAAGACCGGGGTTCTCCAACTTACCAGCACATCAAGATGTACTTCCACGTTACGAACAACATCCAAATCAATATTCATCCTCAAGTCTAGGTATTTCTTCCTCCTCGGTATATCAAGATCCACTTCCATGTAACAACATCCCGCTATATCCAATTCCTACTCCACATTTCCCCGACTTGTCATCATATCAAGTTCCACAAGTTCCAATCCCGCGTTTAAATCAATTTCAATTCCCACGTCCAAGTTTCTCCAACTCGCCGGCGGCAGATCACATCCGGCATCCAAATCCATCTTCATTCCCAAGACCGGGGTTCTCCAACTTACCAGCAAATCAAGATGCACTTCCACATTACGAACAACATCCAAATCAATATTCATCCTCAAGTCTAGGTTTTTCTTCCTCCTCGGTATATCAAAATCCACTTCCATGTAACAACTTCCCGCTATATCCAATTCCTACTCCACCACATTTCCCCGACTTGTCATCATATCAAGTTCCACAAGTTCCAATCCCGCGTTTAAATCAATTTCCATTCCCACGTCCAAGTTTCTCCAACTCGCCGGCGGCAGATCACATCCGGCATCCAAATCCATCTTCATTCCCAAGCCCGGGGTTCTCCAACTTACCAGCATATCAATATGCACTTCCACATTACGAACAACATCCAAATCAATATTCATCCTCAAGTCTAGGTTTTTCTTCCTCCTCGGTATATCAAGATCCACTTCCATGTAACAACATCCTGCTATATCCAATTCCTACTCCACCACATTTCCCCGACTTGTCATCATATCAAGTTCCACAAGTTCCAATCCCGCGTTTAAATCAATTTCCATTCCCACGTCCAAGTTTCTCCAACTCGCCGGCGGCAGATCACATCCGGCATCCAAATCCATCTTCATTCCCAAGCCCGGGGTTCTCCAACTTACCAGCATATCAATATGCACTTCCACATTACGAACAACATCCAAATCAATATTCATCCTCAAGTCTAGGTTTTTCTTCCTCCTCGGTATATCAAGATCCACTTCCATGTAACATCATCCTGCTATATCCAATTCCTACTCCACCACATTTCCCCGACTTGTCATCATATCAAGTTCCACAAGTTCCAATCCCGCGTTAAATCAATTTCCATTCCCACGCCCAAGTTTCTCCTACTTGCCTGCATATCAAAATCCACCAGTTTCACTCCCGCGTTTAAATCAATCTTCAATCCCAGATGCACCACGTTTCTCCTTCTTGTCGGCATATCAAGATTCACCTCCACTCCAGCATTCAAATCAATCTTCATTCCCAAATCCACATCAAAATCAATCTTCATTCTCAGATGCACATCAAAATCAATCTTCATTCCTAGGTCCAGATTTCTCCTACTTGCCGGCATATCAAGATCCACCTCCTCTCCTGCATTCAAGTCAATCTTCATTCCCAAGTTTATGCTCTCAACTGCCAAATCCAGATTCATTTGCCCGGCCCATCACGTCTCCAAATCCAACTCCACTACCATCAAATGCCCCAAATCCAGATTCACGTTCAAGTTACGTCCCAGATCCAACAAATCAAGCTTCATTTCCAGGTTCCTCCTCGCAGCCATCTGATCAAAATCCACAAGGGAAGTAAGCCCTCTGTCACATATTAATAGTAAATTTGGAGGTAGGAAACTCCAAATACTAATCTGTCTCTTGATCTTTCAGCCTCTTTTTTTTTTTTTCCTTTTTTGATCTGTAATATTGTGTAGCTAAAGAGCACAATAATAATAAAAAAAAAAAACAGAAATCAAGTGCAGCGATTCATATGAATGATGATGAATTTTGATTACTTTGGTTTCAATGAATGCGAAATGAGACGATACCGTATTACATTGTCTTCATGTATTTATTGATGTCACCGACCCCTCATCAAATGCCTTCTTACGAGCAGCAGAGAATTAATGTCTTCTGCATCAGCTTCAGAAACATTACATTTGCTATGACTTCTCCAGTCCTGGGTTACAAAGATGGAAATGTTTTCCCTTTAAAAGAAAAAAACACAAAATCCTGACAATGAAAAGTCTAGACAAAATGGAGAATGGTACATATATATACATAAACTAAATATTTAATACCTGATACTGAATCAATGAATTAGTCATTTATTAGTAGCTTAGTATGTTCAACTCAGAGGTGGAATGATGGGTTCCTCAAGTATTGCACCACTGCTAAATCTCTGGAAGGCCCTTCTTCTCCCAGCATAGATTCTTCCTGAAATCAGACAAAAAAGGATACATTTTTAATTGCACACCTAATATTTTTTAATGTTTTCACACTCCTCTGAAAAACTGGTTTTTTTTTTAAAGAAATGAAACAGCTTATTTGTGCCATCATATTTTTTCCCTTTGCTCATGGAGCGTGATAAATTCAGTCACAGGGCTTTTTTTTTTTTTTTCTCTTTTCATTTTTGCCTTTAACTCTTGACTCAAGTAAGCCTTATAAACAACATACATTATTTAATCAAGAATTAAAAGGGAAAGGAAAAATTCTTGCTAACAAACTGGGAACTGGAAAGCCAAAAGTCTGCAGAAACAGTATTTACACTCAATCATTCAGATATCCAAAAAGGGATTGGAAAAAAAAGAAGGAAAAAAGAAACAGAACACACTTCCAGAAACCCCAAGAAAGGAACACTGACCAACAAAGAGGAGTAGAGGGGGGAAAAAGAAAATCAGCTTGAAAAGCAGGAAAAATAGAGAAAGAACGAGAGAGCACACAAAAAATTCTTTCAGCTGGCACTGCTATAATGCTTGAAAAACCTCAAGAACTCCTCCTTGTTCTTGTTCTTGTACTTGTCCTTCCAATTTTTCCAACACACAATAAGAAAAATCCTAGCAAGACAAAAGAGTGACTGACTCAGTACAAAAACTGATTATGATACTTAACCTTTGCTTCTCACTCTCATTTAGAGATTTTTATTTTTTCTGAAAGACCAGTTTTTTCAAGACTGGATTAGATAAAACATCTGTCAATCAACCAAAAAAAAAGTATTCTTTTGGTAGAAAGAGGATTATATATATTTCAACGGAAGAATACTAAAGAAAAGATGGAAACAGGAGTGTCTATTCATCAGTAATCCCACCATTGCACAGGAGTGTCTATCTTTTTATTTATTTATTTATTTATTTTATTTTAGTATTGAAGTTCTAATTAAGAATTTTGAAAATTTGAAGAACTATATTGAAACTTTTGAAGCATTAATTTCCTTTTCAATTCTGGAGGATTGTGAGTGAGAACTTCAACCAAATTCTTCTCCAAGCAAGTACACATTCCTTAAGCCAAAATAATCTCATAATTCTCATCTTAATTTCAATGAAATGGTAAATCAAATACAGCAAAAATTAGTAAAGTCTGTCATAAAATGAAGGTAAAACAGAAAACATGAACATATAAGGGGGAAAAACAAGGGGGCATCCTCAATTACACCATTAAGCTCAGCAAAAGGAGGTCTTCAAGAACTCGAGATGAAGTAGTAATGATAATATATTGATCAGCCACCATTACTCACTCACAATGAACAACATTTCAGTTTTGAAATTTCACACACACCCTTTATTTTGACACTAACTTTTGTCAATATATATATACATAGAGTTACTCTTTTTTAATCCGGTATCCTCTCCATGGTGAAAGACCTCAAATAACAATATAATATTGTCCCTAAAATAAGTCGAACTCAATATTACTTATGAAAAATACTCATAAAAATACCTAAGAGAGTCACTAGTTCTCATATATGTTTTTGTCTTCTTACACAACAAAATTAACAATTTCAATTTAAAAATAATCCATAAACTGATGATATCATCAAGAAAAACATAAAATAGTCATTGTTTCCTGCCCTAAGAGATATTCTTATTTATAAACAAGATTCCTTCTTTTTATGTCTTCACGCAAATGGCACGTGGGAATATCAATAACATTCTTCTGATATTTGGTAAACAATTAAATCCGACTGGACTATAACTAAAATAACTAACATGCATGCAAGTGCCAGCCGAACAATGAGCAAGCTATCAGTTTAAGCTGTGTTAAAAAGTTTCTACTGGAAAGAAAAGATTTTTTATCAGGATATTTCTTACCATGTTCTTCTTCTTCTTCTTCTCACATGGAAGATATTTTTTCCCCCGCAACTCGCAGACGGCCGTGATTAAAGTCATGTGCCCCCTATTTTGAAATGATGACTAAATCAAAATCATCATTCATCAGCAACACCATCTTCACTATTTTCATCTCATTTCCCTGAAATGAAAATTCTTTTCTTCATTTTTCTTCTCATTTTGACAGGGCCACTGGCTATCGCAGCCCGCGAGCCGCCCTCCAAGATCAGAAAGCCCCCGGAGACGCCACCACCTCCTCCACAAGCAGAACCACCGACCATTACATGCAATAATTCCACGGCAATTCATGTCAAAACCACTGAGTATGCTATTCCGGTGCAACCTCATACTGGTATTCCAGAATCCAGTAGTAGAAAAACATCTGGTCCTTCATCCCCGGTTGATGAGATGACCGGATTTTCTCCAGGTTACCCCCCCACTACATCCTCCACGGTCAATTCGTTTTCAGATGTTAATCATTACACGACAGGCGGCTCAATATCACCACCCTCGGGGTTTTCTACGGAAATATTATCTTCAAATAATCAAACATCAAAGTTTGCAGCTCCGTTTTCATTTGACGTCACGGATACAGATCAAGCTTCAGTTCCAGATTCCTTGAGGCAGCTAACTATTCCAGATTCACTTGCACAGTCCGTCCCGCCCCCAAATCCAACTCCGCAACCACATTACGTCCCAAATCCTAGTTTATGTATAAGTTTCTGCTCCCTACCAAATCCAGATTTATTCGCCGAGTCCCTCACGCCGCCAACTCGAATTCCCCTTCCATGTTATGAAGCTTCATTTCCAAGTTTCTGCTCCCAGCAGCAAAAACCAGATTCATTTGACCAATCGCTGCCAATTCCAGATTCGTTTGCCCAATCAGTGCCAATTCCAGATTCGTTCGCCCAATCAGTGCCAATTCCAGATTGGTTCACCCAATCACTGCCAATTCCAGATTCGTCTGATCAATCGCTGCCAATTCCAGATTTATATGACGAGTCCCTCATGCTGCCAGATTTATATGACGAGTCCCTCATGCTGCCAGATTTATATGACGAGTCCCTCATGCTGCCTGATTTACATGTCGAGCCCCTCATGCTGCCAGATTTACATGTCGAGCCCCTCATGCTGCCAGATTTACATGACGAGTCCCTCATGCTGCCAATTCCAGATGATTTATTTATTGAGTCCCCTCTGCAGCAAGATTTATTTGATGGGTCCCTCCTGCAGCCAGATTTATATGATGAGTCCCTGTCGCTGCCAATTCCAGATGATTTATTTGACGAGTCCCTCCCGGAGCCAAATCCAGAATCATCTGCCCGATCGCTGCCAAATTCAGACTCATATGCCGAGTTCCTCACGCAGCCAATTCCAAATTCATTCGGGGAGTCCCTCACTACGCCAAATCCAGATTCATTTGCCCAGCCCTTCACAGTGGGAAATCCAGAATCGCCTGCCCAGCCGCTGCCAAATCGAGATTCAGTTGCCATGTACCTCGCGCTGCCAATTCCAGAGTCGTATGCAGAGTTCCTCAAGAAGGTAAAACCAGGTTCAGATTCATGTGATCCGGATCCAACAACTTAAGCTTCACTTCCAGGTTCCTCCTCGCTGCCATCTGATCAAAATCCACAAGAAATGTAAGCCCTGTGTCACTTACTAACAGTAAATTTGGTGAAACCGGCCCACGGTGGAAGTGAAGGATCTCTCTTACATGACAATAGGGATTTCCAAGTACTAATCCGCCTCTTGATCTTTCCGACATTCTTTTTTCCATTTTTGATCTGTAACATTGTATAGGTAGAGAGCACATTAAGAAAAAAGAGACAAAAAACAGCGATTTCTAATAATGAAGAATTTTGAGTTCTTTAGTTTCAATAAGTGTGATGATCGAAGAAACCTAATTTTGGGCTTCTGATTTTTTTTTGGTACTTTGCGTTTTTTGGAATCAGTTTCCTAATAAATGTATGCGAATTGCGAAATGAGCTGAAATAGCAAATAGCATAAAATTTGAATTGAAATTGAACACTTTTAGAAAAAACAGAACAAGATGTATTGGATAGCTGAACTGGAAGGAGAAGGAATAGTGCCAAGTCAGCATGGAAGTTTTTAGTTTTTTATTTTATTTTGTTATATCCATCTTATATAGTATGTTAATAGTTTTTGATATATTTTAAGGTTATAATGTTTTTTTTTTTTTTTTTGAGAACAATTACTTCTCATTAAAAACAAATATACTCTTAAAGAATTTTAAAAGACAAAAACCATCTTTCATTCAAGCTCCCTTCCTCTTCTCGGAGGAGTCAATTCAGCCCTATGTTGTAACCCTCCAGCTTCCAAAAAATCTTCTTTCTATCGTTTCCTTCTCGCCAGTGTAATTCTAGCACTAATCATCCTCGTAGGTCTTGCCGTTCTGATAATTTGGTTAGCCGTCCGACCGCGAAAGCTAATTTACGCCATTGAATCCGCCGAAGCAATTCATAACTACAATCTCGGCCATAACTAACTCAATGCGACCTTCAATTTTCAACTAAGAGCGTACAATCCGAACGGCAGAGTGTCGATTTACTACGATCGAATCAAGGCTAAATTTTTGTACGACGACGAAACGTTGGCTTTTAATATCACTTAAAACACAGAAGCAACACTAAAGTATTGATTTACAACATTGGCTTTTGTACGACGAACGTGTTAGGCCCGTTTCTCATCGGGTTGGGCTGCCACCTCACCTAACTCCACATTAGTATGATATTGTCCGCTTTGGACCTAAGCCCTCACGGGTTTGTTCTTGGGACTTTCCCAAAAGGCCTCATATTAATGGAGTGGGTGAGAATTCCTTATATGTAGGCAATCCTTTGCCTATTTTTTCCATGTGGGACTTTGGGTTTAAATCCAACCCCAACAATGCTCCCCTCAAACCAAAGACCACATACCCGTAATCCTCCCCTCCAACGAAATCCTCTTGCACCGCCGAACCACCACGGGTAACATACCCGTGGTCTCACCTCCGGAACTCGCCGCCTGACCTTCAACATTGCCAGGAAGACTTTCGACACACAAGACACCATAATCGTTGGGCATCAACATTGAGAGGGCTTCCTCCACACCGAACATGCAACCTACTTAACCTTGGGCTTCGATACCACTTGTTAGGCCCGTTTCTCATCGGGTTGGGCTGCCACCTCACCTAACTCCACATTAGTATGATATTGTCCGCTTTGGGCCTAAGCCCTCACGGGTTTGTTCTTAGGACTTTCCCAAAAGGCCTCATACTAATGGAGTGGGTGGGAATTCCTTATATGTAGGCAATCCTTTGCCTATTTTTTCCATGTGAGACTTTGGGTTGAAATCCAACCCCAACAGAACGTTGGCTTTTTTAAGATTTGATGTATCCCATTTGAGAACATTTGGGTGTTTGTGTTATGTTTCTATTACTAAAGTTGGGAGAACTAAGTTGGACAGTAGAGCTAGACCATGTGTCTTTATTGAATATTCATCTCTTAGAAAGGTTACAAAATCTTAGATATTGATACACACAAGGTATGTGTATCTAGAGATGTTCATTTCCATGAAAACACTTTCCATTCATCTTTACAGTAAACATAAAACACCTTCTTCAAACTATTCTAATGTCATATATTTACCAGTTTCTTCTTCTCCTAGCTTCTTTGACATCCCAAACTTCTCTTCTCCTCAACTGATTTTCCCCTCACATGATACACCTTCTTCTTCTTCTTTTTCTTCCTCTTCTCCTCCTCATATTTTTACTACCGATTCTTCTACATCTACTTCCGCATCAAGCCCAAACACAGATACTAGCTTATCAACCTTGGTTGATCTCGGATCCTCTTCGAAGATCTACTAGATTACATAAACCACCTTCTTACCTAGACAATTATGAATGTTACAATGCTTCTTCTACTGCTTGCACCACTATCAGTAACCATTGGTGCAACTTTGTCTCTTATCATCCTTTCCTCCCTCTTTTAAAGCCTTTCTGTCTCGGTCTTGTGATGTCAAAGAACCTTCGAACTATGTTGAGGCTTCACTATTTCCACTATGGGTTGAGGCCATGGATAAGGAAGTTCGGACACTCGAGAGCAATCATACATGGGACCTGGTTGATTTACCTAAAGGAAAAAAGTCAATAGGCTGCAAATGAATGTACAAGATAAAATTAAAAGCAGATGAGACATTGGAAAGATATAAGCAAGGCTAGTGGCTAAAGGATATAATCGAAGTATGGAATTGACTATGCAGAAACCTTTAGTCATGTGGTTAAGATGAGCACAGTTAGGTGCTTAATTGCAGTGGCAACAAGTAAGCAGTGGCCTTTGTTTCAACTGGATGTGAACAATGCTTTTTTACATGGAGACTTGAAGGAAGAGGTGTATATGAGGTTTGCAAACTTACCAAATCTATTTATGGACTCAAACAGGCATCTAGACAGTGGCATGAGAAATTAGTAAGTTCATTGGAAAGACAAGGGTTCATTCAGTCTAAAAATGATTATAGTTTGTTTATATAGAAGGAAGGTTCAAATATTAATATTGAGACTGATATTCGTAAGCTAGAGGCTATTAAGATACACTTACATAAGGAATTCAGCATCAAGGACTTAGGACATCTCAATTATTTCCTTGGTATTCAGGTTGGTTATACTTGAAGGGATTCTCCTCGGTTAAAAGAAGTTCACAGAGAGCTTTTATAGGATTGTGGTTTTGATGTTTCTAAGCAAGTTGTTACTCCTCTTCCTTTGAATGTCAAGTTATCAGCTTTCGAAGGAGATTTGTTTCCAAATGTTGAGAAGTATAGATCTCTGGTTGGAAAGTTGAATTTCTTGACACACACTAGACCAGATCTCTCGGTTCTTGATATTTTTACTAAGTCACCGCCTTCAGTACAATTTGAGATCCTTTTGTCCAAGTTGGAACTGTCTAATGCTCATACACTCCCACCTTGAGAGGGGATATTGGATAGCTAAGTTGGAAGTAGTAGTGCCAAGTTAGCATGGAAGTTTCTAGTTTTATTTTATTTGTTATATATATGTATGTTAAGATAATAAACATACTTTTCACTTAATATCAAAAGAAAAATATTAGATTATTTTCTCCCTTTTCTCTCTCTCTCTTTTCCACTTGATCATTTCCGGAATATCCTTTCCTTCTAAAATCTATCAAGAGGAAAAGAAATTTTGCTAATGAAAAGCAATCCTTCCCATCCGATTCTTATTATAACCGTATTATTACACACTATTTGATATTCCATATTGAGAGAAAATCGGATGTGTTTTTCTTGTTTTTGTTTACAACCATGCTGGATTCTTTAAAGGAGTAACAACAGCTTTGATCTCGTAGGTAGTTATTAAGGCTGTGAATCCCTTCCTCTCTTCCAATGCCACTCATCTTGTATCCACCAAATAGGGATTCCAGCATCAAACACATCAAAACAGTTCACCTAAACTGTTCTTGCTCTCGGTCCTCTCGACAGCGTGTTGGCCATGTCGATGTCCCTCGTGAAAACTCCGGCTGCTAAACTGTATTTTGTTGTGTTTGCCCTTTTAATCACTTCATCAATCTCCCTACAATTATTGTGATAACATTGCAAAAGAAATTAAGTCATTCAGTAAAGGGTTTAAAAAAATTAATTCATGCTCATAGTGATGTGCACACCAATGTCTAACCTATGTTATAGTATCTTATAACCTTTGGATTTCCAATCAAATTCAATTGAAAATCCCGAGTTGTTAAAGAGGGAAGGGAGAGGGTAGTGGTACCTGATGGCCTTGTTCAATAACTTTCTTGAAAGGATCACCAACAGTACGCCTCAAGGCACGAGCCTTTGCTTTCTCCAGAAACTCATCATATACTCGTTCATGCACGAATGTACGAAAGCCAGCACAACAACATTGTCCCTATAATGTAATGGATGGATCGATATGTTGTTGGGAATTTAGCACAACGGATAGAAGTGTGGAGGCAAATAAACAAATAAAATGAGCAAATGATAAAAGAGACACCGGAAATTTAACGTGGTTCACCCTTCAATATGGGCTACGTCCACGGGACAAACTCCGAATAAATCTTCCACTAATAAAATATTAGTAGACTTACAAGTGAGAGACTTCCCTAGAAACTTTCTAGAGGTGATCCCCGAAAATGAGATAAACCCAAAATAGTGGTACTATAGTGTATTACAAAAATACTATCTATAAAACCTCACTATTTTATCACTCTCCAACTATTTCTCTCACAACCACCCAAAATTCTCTAAAAGAAAGAAGAGAAGAAAGAATTTCTCTTTGATTTTGGGATTTGATTTGGGATGATATGAAGAGAGCCGAGGGGCTCTATTTATAGCCCCCAAAATGTTTTTTTTTTTTTTTTTTATATAATATATATATATATATATATATATATATATATATATATATATATATATATATATATATATATGTATATGGTAGGTAAATTAGGCAAACTTTGAATTCCTTTAAAAATGGTAGGTAGCCTACCAATGTTGAAAGTAGGCGGGACTTAACAATTCTCCCCCTCCCGCCTACATGGAGGACTTCACCATTCCATTCGCTTGTCGACAGTATTCGAATTTTCCTCTTGGAAGAGTCTTTGTCAGGCATATCCGATCCATTTTCTTCGGTATGGATCTTCTTTAACTCTAAAAGCTTCTTCTCCAATGTATCTCGATCCAGTGATATCTCACGTCAATATGCTTTGATCCGGAATGAAAGGAGGAATTCTTACCAAGGTGAATTGCACTTTGACTATCACAAAACAACTCGTATTTTGTTTGGTGGAAACCAAGTTCTCCTAAGAACTTCTTCATCCATAGCAACTCTTTACACGCTTGATTCTTCGCAATAAATTCTGCTTCGATTGTTGATAGAGCAACACATTTTTGCCCTGCCTGCGCCATGATCTGACTCCCCCGCAAATGAAACCAGGTATCCTGATGTAGACTTTCTGGAGTCGGTATCTCGGCCATATCAACATCTGTGTATCCCACCAACACAGGTTTTTCATCTCCGAATTTCAAACACAAATAGGAGGTTCCACGAAGATACCCGAAAATCTATTTTTCCTGCAGCCCAATGTTCCTTACCAGGATTTGATAGAAAACTGCCTCACAACTCCTACTCGAGTGAGCAATATTTGGACGCGTACATACCATAGCATACATCAAACTTCCAACTGTTGAAGCATATGGAACTCTATTCATCTCTTCCTTCTCTTCTTCGTAGAAGGGCACCGCTTAGTACTTAATCTAAAATGATTAGCTAGGGGACAACTAACCGGTTTTAGCCTTATCCATGTTGAATCTTTGAAGTACTTTCTCGATGTACTTCTCTTGTGACAACCATAAATTCTTGGTGCTTGTCTCTAGATATCTTCATACCAAGGATTTGCTTTTTGCCCCAAGTCTTTCATAGCAAAAGACTTGCTCGGTTGCTTCTTCAGGGTGTCAATCCTGGAAATATTCTGGCCAACAATCAACATGTCATCTACATAGAGTAATAGTATAATGAAGTCATCATCATCAAATTTTTGCACAAATACACAGTGGTCCGAACTAGTCTTCGAGTAGCCTTGTCTCCCCATAACAGACTCAAATTTCTTGTACCAATTGTCTTGGCGCTTGTTTCAGGCCGTATAAACTCTTCTTGAGTTTACACACATAGTTCTCTTTCCCCTTTTGTGCAAAACCTTCCGGTTGTTCCATATATATCTCTTCCTCCAAGTCACCATGAAGGAAAGCGGTCTTCACATCCATTTGTTCGACTTCCAAGTCAAGACTTGCCGCCAACCCCAGGCATTGTGCGAATGGATGTCATCTTCACCACCGGTGAGAAAATCTCATCAAAATCAATCCCTTTCCTTTGATGGAAATCCCTTGACAACTAACCCGGCTTTGAATCGTGGTTGGTGATTGTGTTCTTCATGCTTCAGCTTGAACACCCATTTGTTCTTCAAAGCTCTCTTACCCTTTGGTAACTTCACCAGCTCAAATGTTTGATTCTCATGCAATGATTTCATCTCATCTTGCATGGCTTCAATCCAATTTTCCTTATGTTCATGATGCATGACTTCTTCAAAACTTTATGGTTCTCCCCGTCGTTAATAACACATACTGATCTTCGGGATATCTAGTAGAGTGTTGTCGACTCTAATAGATCTCTTCGAGAATTTGAGAACCATCTGGAGCTGGCGGTTGATCATGAACTTCATCTTCGGAAATTTCTGGAGCATTCCCAATTTCTGGTTGATCATCATCTCCAACTTGCCTTTGCATTGTTGTTGGAGGAGTACTCTGCAAGTTTATTGTAATACCATCGAGTCGACAACATTCTTCTGCACTTTCTCAATATTCTCGATGGTTTCATCTTCAACAAAGACAGCATCTCGGCTTCCGACAAGCCTCTTCTGAATTGGATCGTAGAATCTATAGCCAAATTGGTCTTGACCATAGCCGATAAACACACACTGTCGTGTCTTGACATCAAGTTTGGACCTCTCATCTCTTGGAATGTGCACAAAAGCTTTGCACCCAAATACCCGTAGATGATCATAGGAAACATCTTTTCCCGACCATACACTTTCCGGTGTATCAAACTGTAGAGGGACACATGGTGAGCGATTTAGCAAGTGCACAGCTGCTAGAATAGCTTCACCCCCAAAACACCTTTGACAACTTTGTATGTGAGAGTAAGCACCTTACTCTTTCCATCAAAGTTCGGTTCATCCTCTCGGCTAAACCATTCAATTGCGGAGTCTTCGGAGGGTGTTGTCGATGTTGAATACCATTTGCTTTACAATAAGCATCAAATGGTCCAATATATTCTCCACCATTGTCGACCGGATACACTTCCGGTTTCTTTCCGTTCTGTCTTTCGACCATGGTTAGGAATTGTTTGAATACATCTAACACTTGGTCTTTTGATTTTAGCAAATATACCCACGTCTTTCAAGAATGATCATCAATGAAAGTCACAAAATATTGGGCACCACCAAGTGACTTTGACATTGGCCCACACAAACCGAGTGTATTAGATCCAATACATTCTTCATTCTGGAAGGAGGGGAACGTTTAAAGGAAACTCTGTTTTGCTTACCCGCCAAACAATCTTCAGCGTTTCTAGGTGAACTTGATCCAATCCAGGTATCATATTTTTCTTGGCTAGACATGTCATACTTTTTTCGCTCATATGACCTAGCCGCTTATGCCATAACTCAATTGTACTATCATTCTCCCACACATTTCACATCATCCCGGGAGAGCTTCGCTGCATCGTGTACAATTTTTAAGTTTTTCGTTCCTCGGGCCACCACCAACGAACCTTTGGTGAGTTTCCATTGGCTATTGATGAAGGTGTTGCGAAGCCTTCATCATCCCATTGCCTCGTGGAGATTAGATTCAGGCGCATATCCGGAACATGCCCGACATCTTTTAAGGTCAATCTCATACCATTATCCGTCTCCAGACGAGATATCTCCAATGCCTGCAACTTCCGAGACTTTATCATTTCCCATCTTTACAACACCAATATTTCCGGGTGTGTAAGATGAGAAGAACTCCTTCCTCGACGTCACATGAGTGGTAGCAAGACCGCCAATAACCCAATCGGTCTCATGAGTTGTAAGACTAATGGTCTCTTGATCGTCGTAAACTATGTTGAATTCTTCGGCAACGTTGGCTTCTTCATCATCATTGCTCCTTTGTTCTTTACCTTTGTTCTGCTGTTCTTTGTTTTAATTTCCAGAGAACCTTTTTGATATGCCCCCTTTTTTCTTGCAATGATGGCATTCTATGTTTGAATATTTGTTTGACTTACCTCGACTCTTATCTCTTGGTCTTTGATTGCGGAACTGGTTCCTCCCTCTGGACTCTGCAACGAGAACATCTTGTTGCGATGTGGAACATCCTTGTGTTCTCCGCCTCATCTCTTCGTTTAATACCCCACTCTTCACAAACTCCATACTTAATACACCCGTTTTGGTGCGAGTTTGTGATTGAAATCCTCAAAGTCTCCCAAGACTCCGGTAGTGAGTGTAATACAATAAGAGCGAGTAGCTCATCATCAAACTTTAGTCCCATACCTGTCAACTGATGCACAATACCTTGAAGTTCGTTTAAATGATCTGCCATGGATATACCTTCTCGGTATTTTAACTTGATCAGCTTTGTTAGACAAAATAATTTGTTGTTGCCGGTTTTAGAAGAATATAAATCTTCTAACTTTCTCCACATTGTTCGAGCATGAGTCTCGTCACAAATGTGATTATAAACATTTTCATCGACAAATTGTCGGATAAAACCACATACTTGTTCATGCTCGAATGCCCACTCCTCGTCGGTCTTGCCATCGGGTTTGGTATTAGCAAACACCGGTAGATGCATTTTCATGATGAATAGGAGATCCTTCATTTTGTTTCTCCATATGTGGTAATTTGTACCACTCAAACTAATCATCTTGCTCGTCCTTGCCTCCATCTTTCTTGATAACAAATAACCACAAGGTAAACTTTTCTCGATGTGGAGGTTCAGCCTAAGCCGCAACCACAGAGCATACTCGGAAATACCAATAGGCTCCGATACCGGTTGTTGAGAATTTAGCACAGCGGATAGAAGTGTGGAGACAAATAAACAAATAAAATGAGCAAATGATAAAAGAGACACCAAAAATTTAACGTGGTTCACCCTTCAATATGGGCTACGTCCACGGGACAAACTCCGAATAAATCTTCCACTAATAAAATATTAGTAGGCTTACAAGTGAGAGACTTCCCTAGAAACTTTCTAGAAGTGATCCCCGAAAATGAGATAAACCCAAAATAGTGGTACTATAGTGTATTACAAAAACACTATCTATAAAACCTCACTATTTTATCACTCTCCAACTATTTTTCTCACAACCACCCAAAATTCTCTAAAAGAAAAAAGAGGAGAAAGAATTTCTCTTTGATTTTGGGATTTGATTTGGGATGATATGAAGAGAGCCGAGGGGCTCTATTTATAGCCCCCCAAAATGTTTTTTTTTTTTTTTTTTTTTTTTTATGTATATGTTTGTAGGTAAATTAGGCAAACTTTGAATTCCTTTAAAAATGGTAGGTAGCCTACCAATGTTGAAAGTAGGCGGGACTTAACACGATAACGGATGGACTGAACTAAATTTATTATAAAGATAAATGATTTAGAATGACAATGATTTCGCACAAACCTGATTAAAGAACAGAGCAAAATGTGCCTGCTCTACTGCCTTATCAATATCAGCATCTTCACAAACAATGAAAGGGGACTTCCCTCCAAGTTCTAGTGTCACCGGTTTGAGATTGCTTTTTGCAGCCAGTTCAATGCCAATTTTCCCAGTATCAGTTGATCCTGTGAAAGCAAGCTGTGCAGAAAAGTAATAGCATAAGCTGTCAAAAACAATTAACCAATCTGAAATTTCTACTTCTCTTTTTTCCTCTATTCATTTCTAGTCCCTCAGTTCAGTGCCTTGCAAAAAGTCATCTCGAGTTAAAGATTTGTGGCCTAACTTAGTTCTGCCCCAATAATAATTCCTTTGTCTTTATCATATAAAAGTGGAATCTAAAAGTGGTCATTCTGGCTGAACTAATCAAGGAGAATAAAGGTATACACACCTTGTCCACATCCATATGGAACAAAATGAGAACACCAGGAGGAAGACCAGCCTGCTAAAACATGAGAAAGCAAAATGAAATTGCCGGCTTCCAAAACTCGTGAAAAAAATCATACATTGCACTAGAAACACAACTACAAGAACCAAGAACCAACCTCATGTAATAATTTTGCAGCATAAATTGCAGTTAATGGTGTTTGTTCTGCTGTCTTTAGGACTATAGTGTTACCACAAGCAAGTGCAGGGCCAATTTTCCAAGCAAACATAAGAAGAGGAAAGTTCCAAGGAATAATTTGACCAGCAACACCAATTGGTTCATGTAAAATTTGTACATGGTGTGAACTATCTGCCGGAACTGTTAGACCATGGATTTTATCTGCCCAACCTGTATCATGGTGAAACTATAACTATTAGAAACTAAACACACTATACTTTTTTTCTTTTGTCAATTTTTAGTATCCCAAAACGGATAATACCAACATAGTAATGCATCAGACGGACAAACATGGGCAGTTCGGCATTAGCTGCCTGCTCATGAGGTTTCCCACTGTCCCATGATTCAAGAACAGCAAGTTCGTCACTGTGCTTCTCCACTAAACTAGCAAGCCGCATTAATACCTTAGCCCGTTCCTGAATAACTCATCATTGTTAGTAAAGAGGGAAAAAACTTAGAATATATTGCTGTAACAGGAACCATTATTTTCATGCAAGGAAAGGAGAAAGAGTAACTAAGTTGTTTATTACATAGGCAGTCATTTTTGGCCACGGCCCCTCATCAAACGCCTTACGAGCAGCAGAGACAGCACGATTGATGTCTTCTGCATCATCTTCAGAAACATGTGCAATGACTTCTCCAGTCCTTGGATCCAAAGTTGGAAATGTTTTCCCTTTAAAAGAAAAAACACAAAATCTTGACAATGAAAAGTCTAGACCAAATGGAGAATGGTGTGTATATATATATGTATATATACTAACTAACTAATACCTGATGCTGAATCAATGAATTTATTAGCAGCTTAGTATGTTCAACTTGAACAGATGGGACTATGGGTTCCTCAAGTACTGCAGCACTGCTAAATCTCTGGATGCCCTTTCTCCCAGAAGAGATGCTTCCTGAAATCAGACAAAAAAGGATACATTTTTATTGCACATCTAATATTTTTTAATGTTTCTCACACTCCTTTGAAAAACTGGTTTTTTAGAAGAAATGAAACAGCTTATTTGTGCCATCATATTTTTCCCTTTTCCCATGGAGCGTGATAAATTCTGTCACAGGGCTTTTTTTTTTTTCCTTTTCATTTTTGTCTTTGACTCTTGTCTCAAGTAAGCCTTATAAACAACATACATTATTTAATCAAGAATTAAAAGGGAAAGGAAAAATTCTAGCAAACAAACACGGAACTGGAAAGCCAAAAGTCTGCAGAAACAGTATTTACACTAATCATTCAGATATCCAAAAAGGGATTGGAAAAAAAAGAAAGAAAAAAGAAACAGAACACACTTCCAGAAACCCCAAGAAAGGAACACTGACCAACAAAGAGGAGTAGAGTGGGGAAAAAGAAATCAGCTTGAAAAGCAGGAAAAATAGAGAAAGAACGAGAGAGCACAGAAAAAATTCTTTGAGCTGGCACAGCTATATTGCTTGAAAAACCTCAAGAACTCCTCCTTGTTCTTGTTCTTGTACTTATCCTTCCAATTTTTCCAACACACAATAAGAAAAATCCTAGCAAGACAAAAGAGTGACTGACTCAGTACAAAAACTGATTATGATACTTAACCTTTGTTTCTCATTCTCATTTCAAGATTTTTATTTTTTCTGAAAGACCAGTCTTTTCAAGACTGGATTAGATAAAAAAATCTGCCAACCAACCAAAAAAAAGTATTCTTTGGGTAGAAAGAGGATTATATATATTTCAACAGAAGAAAAGAGGGAAGCAGGAGTGCCTATTCATCAGTAATCCCCCCATTGCACAGGCGTTTTCCTTCAAGCAAATTCTTTCTATTTGGTATTTTTTAATAGTATTGAAGTTCTAATTAAGAATTTTGAAAATTTGAAGAACTTATATTGAAACTTTTGAAGCATTAATTTCTTCTTCAATTCTGGTGGATTGTGAGTAAGAACTTTCAACCAAATTCTTATCCTAGAAAGTACACATTACTTGAGCCAAAACAATCTCATAATTCTTATCTAATTTCAATGAAATAGTAAATCAAACACAGCAAAATTTAGTAAAGTCTGTCATAAAATGAAGGTAAAACAGAAAAAATAAACATGAAAGGGGGAAAAACAAGGGGCATCCTCAATTACACCATTAAGCTCAGCAAAAGGAGGTCTTCAATAACTAGAGATGAAGTAGTAATGATAATATATTGATGAGCCATCATTACTCACTCACAATGAACAACATTTCAGTTTTGAAATTTCACACAGCCTTTATTTTGACACTAATTTTTGTCAATATATATGCATAGAGTTACTCTTTTTTAATCTGATATGCTCTCCGTTGTAAAGACCTCAAACACCAATATAATATTGTCTTAAAATAAGTCAAACTCAATATTACCTTTTGAAAAATACTCAAAAAAATACCTAAGAGAGTCACTAGTTCTCATATATTTTGAAAATAAACAATTTCAATTTAAAACTAATCCATAAACTGATGATATCATCAAGAAAAACATAAAATAGTCATTGTTTCCTGCCCTAAGAGATATTCTTATTTATATATTCTTTTTCCTTCTTTTTATGTCTTCACGCGAATGGCAAGTGGGAATATCAATAACATTCTTCTGATATTTGGTAAACAATTAAATCCGACTGGACTATAACTAAAATAACTAACATGCATGCAATGAAAAAATTTCTACTGGAAAAAAAAGATTTTTTATCAGGATATTTCTTACCATCTTCTTCTTCTTCTCTTCTTCTTCTCATATGCCCCCCCCCCAGACGGCCGTAATTAAAGTCATCTGCCCGCTATTTTGAAATGAAAATCATCATTCATCAGCAACAGCATCTTCACTCTTTTCATCTCTTTTCCCTGAAATGACTCTTCTTTTCTTCATTTTTCTTCTCATTTTGACAGGGCCACTGGCTATCGCAGCCTGCGAGCCGCCCTCCAAGATCAGAAAGTCCCCGGCGGCGCCACCACCTCCTCCACAAGCAGAATCACTGACCATTACATGCAATAATTCCACGGCAATTCATGTAAAAACCACCGAGTACGATATTCCTGTGCAACCTCATACTGGTATTCCAGAATCCAGTAGTAGAAAAACATCTGGTCCTTCATCCCCGGTTGCTTCTAATCATGATGAGATGACCGGATTTTCTCCAGGGTACCCCCCCACTACATCCTCCACGGTCAATTCGTTTTCGGATGTTAATCATTACACGACAGGCGGATCTACGGAAATATTATCTTCAAATAATCAAGCATCAAAGTTTGCAGCTCCATTTTCAGGTGACGTCACGGATCCAGATCAAGCTTCAGTTCCAGATTCCTTGAGGCACCTATCTATTCCAGATTTATATGATGAGTCCCTGTTGCTGCCAATTCCAGATGATTTATTTGACGAGTCCCTCCCGGAGCCAAATCCAGAATCATCTGCCCAATCGCTGCCAAATTCAGACTCATATGCCGAGTTCCTCACGCAGCCAATTCCAAATTCGTTCGCGGAGTCCCTCACAGTGGGAAATCCAGAATCGCCTGCCCTGCCGCTGCCAAATCGAGATTCAGTTGCCATGTACCTCGCGCTGCCAATTCCAGAGTCGTATGCTGAGTTCCTAAAGAAGGTAAAACCAGGTTCAGATTCATGTGATCCGGATCCAACAAATTAAGCTTCACTTCCAGGTTCCTCCTCGCTGCCATCTGATCAAAATCCACAAGAAATGTAAGCCCTGTGTCACTTACTAACAGTAAATTTGGTGAAACCGGCCCACGGTGGAAGCGAAGGATCTCTCTTACATGACAATAGGGATTTCCAAGTACTAATCCGTCTCTTGATCTTTCCGACATTCTTTTTTCGATTTTTGATCTGTAACATTGTATAGGTAGAGAGCACATTAAGAAAAAAGAGACAAAATACAGCGATTCCTAATAATGAAGAATTTTGATTTCTTTGGTTTCAATAATTGTGATGATCGAAGAAACCTAATTTTGGGCTTCTGGTTTTTTGGGTACTTAGCGTTTTTTGGAATCAGTGTCCTATTAAATGTATGCGAATTGCGAAATGAGCTCTCGCTAGAGCAAATAGCATAAAATTTGAAATGAAATTGAAATTGTTAAGAGAAAAATTACGAACTCCACCTAAAGAAGCTCCATAGTAGAAAAACAGAACAAGGGGAAAAGAAATTTTGCTAATGAAAAGCAATCCTTCCCATCTGATTCTTATTATAACTGTATTATTACACACTATTTGATATTCCATATTGAGAGAAAATCAGATGTGTTTTTTCTTGTTTACAGCCATGCTGGATTCTTTAAAGGAGTAACAACAGCTTTGATCTGTAGGTAGTTATTAAGGCTGTAAATCCCTTTCTCTCTTCCATTGCCACTCATCTTGTATCCACCAAATGGAATTCCAGCATCAAACACATCAAAACAGTTCACCCAAACTGTTCCTGCCCTCAGTCCTCTTGACACCGTGTTGGCCGTGTCGATGTCCCTCGTGAAAACTCCGGCTGCTAAACCGTATTTGGTTGCGTTTGCCCTTTTAATCACTTCATCAATCTCCCTACAATTATTGTGATAAACATTGCAAGAAATTAAGTCATATGCAGGAAAGATTTTTTTTTTTTAAAAAAAAATCCTGCTCATAGTGATGTCATGCACACCAATGTCTAACTAATCTTATACCTCTTGGATTTCCAATCAAATTCAATTGAAAATGCAAGACAGAAAGACCTAACAAGTGTGTAGTTTTTCTTACTTGAACTTCAAGATGCTCTGAACTGGTCCAAAAATCTCATCCTTTGCAATCAACATTTCGTCCTGTTTTGTAAGTAAATATCGCAAGTACAGTTTAATTACTTCTTCAAACAAATGGTAATCATCAGAACTACAGGCATATAAGTAAGTACCTGAACGTTGGAGAAAACTGTAGGCTCTATAAAGAATCCTTTTGAGCCAATTCTATTACCTCCACATTCAAGGGTAGCATTGCTGTCAACACCAGATCTGATAAACCTAAGAACCTTCTGGAATTGCTCCTCGTCGATCTAGAAATTCACAGTTAATTTTCAATCAAAATTATAATCCTGGGCCAAAAAGAAGTAGAGAAAAATCCTTAGTTGTTAAAGAGGGAAGGGAAAAGGGTGTTACCTGAGGGCCTTGTTCAATACCTTTCTTGAAAGGATCACCAACAGTACGCCTCAAGGCACGAGCCTTTGCTTTCTCCAGAAACTCATCATATACTCGTTCATGCACGAATGTACGAGAGCCAGCACAGCAACATTGTCCCTATAATGTAATGGATGGATCGATGACGGATGGACTGAACTAAATTTATAATAAAGATAAATGATTTACAATGACAATGATTTCGCAAGAACCTGATTAAAGAACAGAGCAAAATGTGCCTGCTCTACTGCCTTATCAATATCAGCATCTTCACAAACAATGAAAGGGGACTTCCCTCCAAGTTCTAGTGTCACCGGTTTGAGATTGCTTTTTGCAGCCAGTTCAAGCACAATTTTGCCAGTATCAGTTGATCCTGTGAAAGCAAGCTGTACAGAAAAGTAATAGCATAAGCTGTCAAAAACAGTTAACCAATCTGAAATTTCTACTTCTCTTTTTTCCTCTATTCATTTCTAGCCCCTCAGTTCAGTGCCTTGCAAAAAGTCATCTCCAGTTAAAGATTTGTGGCCTAACTTAGTTCTGTCCCGATAATAATTCCTTTGTCTTTATCATATAAAAGTGGCCATTCTGGCGGAACTAATCAAGGAGAATAAAGGTATACACACCTTGTCCACATCCATATGGCTTGCAAGAGCTGCACCTGCAGTTGGACCATATCCTGAAACTATATTGAGAACACCAGGAGGAAGACCAGCCTGCTCAAAACAATGAAACTGTTGGCTTCCAAAACTCGTGAAAAAAACATACATTGCACTAGAAACATAACACCAAGAACCAAGAACCAACCTCATGTAATAATTTTGCAGCATATAGAGCAGTTAATGGTGTTTGTTCTGCTGTCTTTAGGACAATAGTGTTACCACAAGCAAGTGCAGGGCCAACTTTCCAAGCAAACATAAGAAGAGGAAAGTTCCAAGGAATAATTTGACCAGCAACACCAATTGGTTCATGTAAAATTTGTACATGGTGTGAACTATCTGCCGGAACTGTTAGACCATGGATTTTATCTGCCCAACCTGTGTCATGGTGAAACTATAACTATTAGAAACTAAACACACTATATTTTTTCTCTTTTGTCAATTTTTAGTATCCCAAAACGGATAATACCAGCATAGTAATGCATCAGACGGACAAACATGGGCAGTTCGGCATTAGCTGCCTGCTCATGAGGTTTCCCACTGTCCCATGATTCAAGAATAGCAAGTTCATCACTGTGCTTCTCCACTAAATTAGCAAACCGCATTAATACCTTAGCACGTTCCTGAATAACTCATCATTGTTAGTAAAGAGGGAAAAAACTAAGAATACATTGCTGTAACAGGAACCATTATTTTCATCCAAGGAAAGGAGAAAGAGTAACTAAGTTGTTTATTACATAGGCAGTCATTTTTGGCCACGGCCCCTCATCAAACGCCTTACGAGCAGCAGAGACAGCACGATTGATGTCTTCTGCATCACCTTCAGAAACATGTGCAATGACTTCTCCAGTCCTTGGATCCAAAGTTGGAAATGTTTTCCCTTTAAAAGAAAAAACACAAAATCTTGACAATGAAAAGTCTAGACCAAATGGAGAATGGTGTGTATATATATATATATATGTATATATACTAACTAACTAATACCTGATGCTGAATCAATGAATTGACCATTTATGAGCAGCTTAGTAAGTTCAACTTGAACAGATGGGACTATGGGTTCCTCAAGTACTGCAGCACTGCTAAATCTCTGGATGCCCTTTCTCCCAGAAGAGATGCTTCCTGAAATCAGACAAAAAAGGATACATTTTTATTGCACATCTAATTATATTTTCTCCATGTTTTCTCACACTCTTCTGAAAAATTGGTTTTTATAAAACAAAGGAAACAGCTTTTGCCTTTTCTCATGGAGCGTGACAAATTATGTCTCAGGGTATATATATATAATATATATATATATATATATATATATATATATATATATATATTTTCTTGAACCCTTGTCTCAAGCAATCCTTATAAACAACATATATTATTTGATCAAAAATTAAAAGAGAAACAAAAAATTCTTGCAAACTAACACCGAAAGTCTCCAGAGACAGTATTTTCACTCTATCATTTAGACATCTAAAAAGGGATAACAAAAAGAAAAGAACACACTTCCAGAAACCCCAAGAAACACAGAGACTTACAAAGAGAAAGTGTAGTGAAAAGAAAATGGAAAAAATCACCTTGAAAAGTAGAAGAAACAGAGAAAGAACGAGAGAGCAAAGAAGAAATTCTTCGAGCTGCCATGGCTATAATGCTTGAAAAAACCTCAAGAACTCCACTTCCTTGTTCTTGTACTTGTCCTTCCAAGTTTTCCAACACACAACAAGAAAAATCCTACCAAGACAAAAGAATGACTATCTCAAATGCCAAAACTAATATAAATGATCCTTTCCTTTGCCTCTCACTTTCATTTCAAGATATTTTTCTTCAGAAAGACCAGTGTTTTCAAAACTGGATCAGATAAAAACATCTATCAACCAACCAAAAAAAGACTAACAAACAAAAAAAGGAAAAAGGTCCCCTAAAAAGAGAGTAAAAAAAAAAATTGAATCTTTGGTAGAAAGAAGATTTTTTTTTTTTTTTTTTTTTTTGGTGATTAGGTAGAAAGAAGATTATAATATATATATATATATATATTTTTTTTGATAAATGAAAGAAGATTATAATATATATATATATATAAATTTCAACAGAAGAATACAAAAGAAATGACGGAAGCAGGACTGTGTCTACTTTTTTTTGGTAAACACAGGACTGTGTCTACTTACTCATCAATATATCCCATTTTTTTTTTTTTTTTTTTTTTTGATGAATGGCAATCATCAATATATCCCATTGCATACGTGTCCCCCACTTCATGCAAATTCCTTCTCTTTGATTTTCTTTTCTCCTAATATATCTAATCTCTAAAATTTAAAATTCTAAAAATTTGAATGAATTAAATTCCGCATAAAAAAAAATTATTTTATTTTACATTAAAAGTATACAAAGAATATGTAATCTATATATATATATATATAATATACATATTTATATATAACTTAAAATATTTCTTATGATAGAACGAATTATTAAGTAGGTAGTATATCTACATGAGCAAAATATTTATAATTAATTATTTTGTGTATAGATGGTAGTTGAAACATTCTTATCATTATCTTATTGTAACATAAAATATCAACTATGTTATTTGAAGCAATCAATCAATCAATTTATTATTATTAATTTCCTCAAATAAAAGACAAAAGACAAATCATTTCCATCATTCTATGAACTGCATTATGTGATTAAAGTGAATCAATTTTTTTTAAACTTTGTAAGATTTATCATCAAATAGGGTTCCTAATATTATTAGTTTTTATTTGAATAAAATTTTGCTTTAAAAATAATATAATTTTTTTATTATTGAATTAATTTAATATTTTAACACTTTTGAGTCAATTATACTTAAATGATATTCTCCACTTTAGCTCACTGAGGTGATCAAAACACATCATTAAAAGCTTCATATTCTCTACTTAATAACCACTCAATAAATCTCTAAAACAACCGATGTGAAACTCTAAATTACAATACAAACTAATATATTTTTTCAAAACTTTTAAGTTCGCATGGCATGTGGGAAGATGACATTTTTTTGATGCCACAAAACACTTGAGATGAGAAAATTATAGTAAATAGAATAATAATACTACGTGTTATTTAATTAATTAGTAACAAGAATGGACTTAAGTACTTATAGTCAACTCGAGATATCTTTTTAGTGCTATGAAAATAATATCACCCCGATTGATCCTAGGTCGAGCGTGACGTAATACCAATATAATAATAGTCAATACCAAATTTTTTAGTCAAATTTGATAGCCTATCGATTAAAATACAGAAGAGAGATAGAGAGAGGAGAGACTGAAACCTCCAATATTTATATTTCTATATTATCCCATATATGACCAATATGCCATATGAAACATAAGGCTCCAGTGCAAATCCGAGACCGCAACTGCATCTCAAGTCAAGTCAAGTTAAGTTATACGCCATTCATATGCAAACATACAATTACATTTAGTTAGCAAAACAACATGTTATTCCAATATATACGTACACAAAATATTATATCGTTTTAACTCTCAATCTTAACCGGACTATTGTCCTGCTAACTATACATCCCATTCATCATCAGTGTACTTACTACTACTACCTCCTTCTTTGAATTCAGAAAAATCAGGCTCATTAGGCTTGAAAAGCTTCGGCATCCGTAAACTGGGGTGATCAGGATCAATCACCGCCACCTTATTATGAACTGCCCCTTTTTTAGTATTAGCAGCAAATTTTGATGCCAATATTGTAATTCCAAGATTTTGAACATTATTATTAATATTACCGATATTGTTCTCCATTCCACTGCCTCCTGCTGTTTCTTCATCATCATCTTGGAAAAAAATCAGGCTTTCTTGTTTTGCAAGTTCCATGGCTAATTTTCTCCTTTCATGTCTTCTCCAAGCAGCTTGTATAAAACAAGCTCCCCATGCCCTCCATTGATGGGAATAGTATCTGAAAGCATGCTGGAGTTTCTTGCTATGGAGTCTCTTGAATTGACTTGCTACGAACTTTAAGTCCTCAGCTCGAAGTGCAAAGGCGTCTACTTCAGTGAGTGATTTGACTGTACGGGTTGAGGAAGGAAGGTTTAGATCAGATGATGGCATTAGAGCCCATGTTAAGAGCTCTTCACCGCAGAAGTCACCGGATTTAAGTGTTGTGGAGTTGAAGAAACCTGTTCTGCCACCGTCGGTTGTTGAGCTTTCGAGTTCACCTCTGATTATGAAAAGCATCTCGTTTACTGGATCTCCTTCGCGGACTATGTACGTGTCTTTTGTGTTTAATGATGAAACCAGTCGCTCGCATATTGCATCTAAGAGTTGGTCATCCATTTCTGAGAAGAATGGAACCTGCAACAAAGTTCATAATGAAATCTAATTTGTGGACAATGAACAATAAATTTTTGAGTACAATGATAAAATCTAACTCAAGACTTTCTATTATGATACAATGTTCTAAAAGCTTAAAGGAGAACTAAAACTACTTCTACTTGGATTTAAGCCTCTCATTTGAAATGAAGTTAAAATTGTTACTTGATTTAAATATGTAAGAATTTAAGTTGATAAAGAGGAAAAGACTTACTCGTCGGACAAGGGAGAGGCAGAGATGACTTTGTATTTGGCGGCGTAAGTCCAAAGGCAAGGACTGCAGAATTTCTGTTTCATCTACGCCTCTTGTAGCAATCCATTTGTACTGAACAAACCGGCGAACACGATCCTGCAATTCAGGTGGCAGCTGCCGATGCGCCATCCATTCCTCCGTATCTCTTCTCTTAAGTCTCCATTCTTCTAGTCTTGCCGTCATAGATGACATGTATGTCTTCCATTAAATTAAATCCAAATAATATTAACCATATTAACTATATTCAAGAATAAGCATAAAGATAAAAGAGATAAAGAGATTGAAGAAGTTTAAGGAGAAGAAGAGCATAAAGCATAGATGGAGTTATATTTTACCTGCATGTTGCCAATTAGCAGAGCAAAGAAAACTAGTCCCACAAGACAAATAACACTGCAAAAGATTAGTTCCATCACTTGAGTACTTGCTGTCAAATTCTGGCCATAGGAACTGCACATTGAAAAAGATCAAACATGTCTTAGTATGACAGATAATGTCACGATCTAAGCTAGGCTCATGACACATGATTATGAATCTAACAACACTTTTAATCAACTATTTAAATAATCTGAGATGACAATATTTATAGAAAGCTTATTATAACACTATGTACTAATTATTGGTACCCTACTGAACTCAGAAAAGATAAATGACAGTTAATATTACCAACCTTAGGTTCCTCAAACCCCACCAAAGGCAGTAAAAGTATGTGCTGAGGAAGTCTGCCGAAGTAACTTGATCCCGGAAGGCATCACCGAACATACCAAACTCATAGTTACCAGGTACACAAGTAGTGAATGTATTTGTAACGTTTTTCCATATATCAGCTTCAGCAGAAGCATATTGACAATCAAGATAATTGGGTTCGCAAGGATTTCGACCTTTGTTCTCAATTGCACAAACATCTTTCCAGCATGTGATGTGCCGCTCCAAGGACATGAGATACCATGCAGCTCCCAAAACCTGAACTGACAATTCAAACATAAACAATAAGCATTATGGTAATTCGATATCCTCACCAACTAACTACTAGACTAGACTTTATAAGCTGAACTCTAAATAAGCCTTGTTAGGTAAAAGTACATAAATAAAGGAATTCGCGGTCAATCAAACTACCCCTTTGTTCTAAAGTTTCATATACTTAACAAATTGATTCATGAATTTCTAGAACATGTCATGTCATGACTAATTCTTTTTTTTTAAATCATTCAATATTATAGCTGCTATTATGATTAATTCAAATTTATAAAGTTTAACTCTTGTTCATATCCTTGTTCGTATTGTGAATGCATTCACAAGCCTTAAAAGACATGCTTTGACCAATATAGAGAAGGTATAGAAGTTTGTCTACTTACATGACTAACAAGCATAAAGAGAAGGAGATTATAAGCTGCTCCTGACCATTCAGTCTTTGCCGCAACGCCAGTGTTTTTTATGATCTTGGAATTTAGAGGAAAAATAACACACAACCGAGGAATGAACTGAACAATTATTACCAAATTTATGTAATGATTAGAAAGAACTGCTCCGTGGAGTTTACTCACTGGCATCAAAACTACAACAACAAACTGCCACAACACAAAAAAAAAAAAAAAAATAAGTTACCCCTCAACTCAAATGACACAAATTCATCCAAAATCAGCAATTCTGATAAAGTAATTATTAAATCGAGTTAAATTGTTAAATATCCTAAAATTTTAAACTTATAATTTGAAAGAATTAAGGGATGAAAAAAGGGTACCTACTTGAGGAATAGGAAGAGCAGCGAGGGCATCAACGACAAGCTCACTTCTTAAATATCTATAAGCAATCTTCTTAGGATCGCAAACCAAGTCTCCTTTACCGAAAACCCGAGAGCAGGGTTCAACATAAGCAGTGCGAAATTTCATAGTGATATGAAGAAAAGAGAAAAAATCCACAATTGATCGCATGATTATGATGATTACGGCCAATGTGGTGTTGATTTCCATGCATTTTTCTTGCATTCGTGGGATGTAAAAAAACAGAGGATCAAGAAACAGAGCCATTAGGGAAGTTACCAAAAAAACTCTGTTCCATTTGTTAACGAAATCCCCATTTGGGTCGAGAATTTGTTTCCACCATGGCTTCTCGTGGTCGTAGATGAAAGATGCAGTTAGATTTATGATTTTTGATGAATCAACAAGATTTAGATGTAGGTTATTCATCTTAGACCACGTGATAACTATATCCGCCACCATGAAAGAAGAAACAGGAGAAGAACACGGTGGTGGTTGTGCGATTGAGATTGAGGGTTTTCCGGTGATTGATGCGTATAAGGCAATTGAGGATTTCTGAGATCAAAAAATTGTCGCGGAGAAGAAAATGGGATTCAATTGGTAGTTTCTAAACTTCTGCGAGGTTAATGGGACAGTTGATGATTTGGATGTTGTTTCCGTTAGAACAGTGCGCGCCAAATTGAGTGGACAGGATACTTTTCTTCAATATTACCAATAATTAAAAAACCTATATAAAGTTTTAAACGGGATTTTCACTATCACTTTGATGAACTGAGAATACATTTCAAATCTGCAATAATATTTATATCTATAAGAGTTTGCATCATATTACACAAAATTTTTAATTTGACATCAGTTATAAAGGTCAAGGAAAAGTAATATTTGTAAATATTAGCTCAAAAAGAGTAAAAATAGGGGAAAAAAAAAAAAAAAATTAGTTGGCTCATGTTCTGGCCAAATCACAAATCACCGCTTCTCCACCCTTCTGACTTCCATTTAGATAAGATAACAACATTTTTATAATAATAATAATAATAATAATAATTTTTGCAAAGTATTAAAATATTTTTAAAATTTATAGTTTAATATAAAATTATAATTAATAAATTTTAAAAAATTGTTTTTTAGATAACGCATACCGCCTACTTAATATCTTACTCAATAAATTTTTAAATGAGAGATGTAGAATTTTATGTTACAACAAAGTAAAAATTACAGCCAGTCGGGGCACGGAGATAGGATAGGCTGGCGTCTTCTCTAGTAAGTCAGTAAGGGAGAAATTACAGCCAGCCGGGGCACGGAGAGTCCAAATTCTATGGAAAAGCATTTGAAGGTTCAAAGGTCCTGCTCGGGCTTCCTTTACAATCTGGGCTTGTCTGCATCGGGCCTTACCGACGGCTGCCCTTCTGTGGAAACGAGGTATATTGGAGTCTCGCACAGTGCGTTTGGTGCAACTACGCTGAGCAATCTAGCCTTCATCTACTGAGAGACTGCAAGCTAGCCAAGACAGTTTGGCGAATTCTTTCTTCTCTGGGACATGCGAGACTAGTTTCTTTGTCGAATCCGACGTTGTTCGTTGGTGTTGCCGAAATTTGCGGAAGACACCGAGTAATTCGAGGAAGCCCCCGAGTTGGGGATTATATGTTTCGTCAAACAGTCCATTCTATTTGGACTAACCACACTACTGGTCTACACAGTGATAATTTCTTTTTGGATAATCCTTATGCCTTAGCTGAAAGAAGCCTTAGATGTGTGTTAGAGGTTCTTTCAACCTGGAATAGAGATATTGTGTAATTTTATTTGTTCTCATTTATCTATTTATTATAGAAAGTCCGGTTTTGACAAAAAAAATTAAAAAATCTTGCCTTTTTTTTTTTTTTTGTTAAAATTAATTAAGTTATTTTTATTTGTTACTTTACTAGAGATCAGAAACAAAATTGTAAATTTTTTACTTAAAGTTGTAGTAAATACATTTTTAAACATTAACACTAAAGGAATATTAATGTAAATGTAATTATAATTTAAAAGGGCAGTCTATATATATATATATTATATTATATTATATTAAACATACAAAATTGTAAAAACAATATTAATTAAGGTTTTAGTGTCTATGTACTATATATATTAAAAAATAATTGTTCAGAATTACCTTTGTACCATTACTTGATAGTACTACTGTATTTATGTTGAAAGAAATGGTGATTACAACTAAGGCACAAGAGACATAATTGTTTTCTCTAAATACGATTTTTCTTGCAAAGAAATCTCAAATTCAAATATTCTATATTAAAAAATATATATAAAAAAAACATTGAGAAAAAATTTAACATATTCTATTCTATTATATTTTTTATTACACAAATATAAATATAATAAATACTAATACTTTATTAATATTTAAATCATTTTTTTTAAAAAAAAATTATAAATTACGAATATTATATCATAATGACACTTTGGTGTATCAGAAATAATAATAAAAATATAAATAAACATCTAACTTTGAGAAAAGATATTCTTGAAAGTAGACATAATTTTATATTAATTAAGTCGATTTTAAAAGTTTTATTTAAGAAAGAAAATAGTAATTGCCTAATGTTTGTGTAAGTAGGGTCAATATTTTTTTACTTTAATATTCACTTTATATATGATTTACTAGCACGAGATAATGATTATGATTATTATGATGATTACGGCCAATGTGGTTTTGATTTCCATGCATCTTTCTTGCATTCGTGGGATGTAGAAAAACAGAGATCAAGAAACAGAGCCATTTGTTGACAAAATCCCCATTTGAGTCGAGAATTTGTTTCCACCATAGCTTCTCGTGGTCATAGATGAAAGATGCAGTTAGATTTATGATATCAAAATCAATAACATTTAGATGTAGGTTATTCATCTTAGACAAATCAATAACATTTAGATGTAGGTTATTCATCTTAGACCGTCCGTCACCATGAAAGAAGAAACAGGAAGAACACAGTGGTGGTTGTGCGATTGAGGGTTTTCCGTTGATTGATGCGTAAAGGGCAATTGAGGATTTTTGAGATCAAAATTGTTGCGGAGAAGAAAATGAGATTCAATTGGTAGTTTCTAAACTTCTGCGAGATTAATGAGACAATTGATTTGGATGCTGTTTCCGTTAGAACAGTGCGCGCCAAATTGAGTGGACAGGATGCTTTTCTTCAATATTACCAATAATTAAAAAACCTATATAAAAGTTTTAAACTGGATTTTCAATATCACTTTGATGAACTGAGAATACATTTCAAATCTGCAATAATATTTTCTAACATTTTCAAATCTGCAATAATATGTATATCTATAAGAGTTTGCATCATATTACACAATTTTTAATTTGCCATCACTTATAAACGTCAAGAAAAAAGTAATATTTATAAATATTATACAAATTTTATACATAATGAAACCATCCATTTTGTAAATAATGATTAATTTTACTAGCATAATTAAAGTCGAATCTAAATTAATTGGAACAATATTACTAAATAATCTAATTCAAAAGAAAAAGGAAAATCAAGAACTTGAACAGTTCAGCTGGTCATGAAGTATCTGATGGACACATTTTAATTTTCAGCTTTGTGTGTGTGTGTGTGTTTTTTTTTTTTTTTTTTTTTTTTTTTGTCATTTACAACACACAAAGATATCCCCTTTACAACAATCCAAAGCGTCTACTCCAATCAAGATAAGAAACATCATAGATTTTTAAGACCAACTGCACCAAATCAGGATAATTGAGAAGACCTATACTAGAACATAAAATATGCTAACATGTAAGCACCCAAAAGACCAGAGACTAAGCTTAGGAATAAAAGAGAGCTTCATGAATGCAAAATTCTGCAGCAAAATTGACATAAACTAGGTTGAAATGAGATGAAACTGTTAATCTTGATATGATATAGTTCTGAATATAAAATTTCTCTCTTTCGCCCATTTAAATGCTTGCTGATATGATCATATGAATGAATTACAGAAGTAACCAATGCAGTATACACTAACAGATGCAAAGCCTACAGAAAACACATATTTAAGAAGTAGAATCAAGAAAAACACTTTGCATCCTCAGGAAAGGCTTACCATCTAGAGTAGTGCGAATCACTAGGAATAATAAGTTTGATTTGTTTCCAGACTAATTTGTTTGCCCATAAACTGTCACAGTACAAGTGATAAGCTCGAAAACAGCATACCAAGATCAGCAGAAAATCAAATCTCTGGCAGGTTTTATACAGGTGATAATTTGTGTGGTTGTATCCATATCTTAAAAATCTACACTAGAAGAAAGCTGTTAATCCAGATTGCCTAAATGTTTTACCACTTTGTTCTTGTGAGACGCCTGTAGCTGAATACCTTTATTGGCCATTAGCTTCACCACCTTTGTAGCTTCTATCTCGTGATTTTCTTGACATAGTCCAGCGTAAAGAATTGAATAAATATCGGAATCAATGGTAGTTGCTTTTTCTGACTTCTCAATTCCATCATAGTACAAAGAAAATGCATCAAGAAACCGTCCCTCCAAACAAAGCCACTTAATGACAGTACTCGAAGCCACACCATCAGGTCTCAATCCACGAGTTAACATCATACTAAAAACCATCTCTGCATCTTCAAATTTTCCAATCTGCCAGAGAGCAAGCACAAGAGAGCTGTAGCATTCATCGGAGGAAACACCGTTTCCAGCAACTTTATTAGTGACCTTATAAGCATCCTCTATATGCCCATCCTTGCAAAGTCCCTTAATTAAAATGCTCATTGTGGTCCTATTTGGGGTGCAACCAAAACTCTTCATCCGATCCAAAATGCTCAAGGCCTCCAAGGATTGACCCTTCTCACACAAATTTTGTATCAAAGACGTATAGGTAACAACATTGGGCTTACAATTGCCACTTTCTTTCTCCATCTCTGCTAACAATTCTAATGACCTATCTAAACTCCCAAATTTAACAATTCCATCAAGAACTATAGAATAAACAACGGCATTAGGCAGGCAGCCATGCCTCTTCATAGACTTAATCAATCCACAAGCTTCTTCCAGCCTCCCAACAGCACATAACCCCTTAATCATTGACGTGTAAGTAATTATATCCGGGAAAAGATCAATCAAACCCATCTCTCTCATCAACCCCATTGCTTCATCCACCAGCCCCTGCTGAGAAAACAATCTTATAACTACATTATAAGCAGTTGTATCAGGCCTACAGTTAAACTGCTTCATTTTCTTCAATACCCACAATCCCAGGTTTGCATCTTTAGCCTCTGTACACAAATTCAACACCACCTTGAACATCTTAATAGTAACAGCACAGTTTTCAATCTTATAGGACTCAATAACATCCTTAACAACTTGAGAGTTCTTCTCAACTTCAAGAATTTTACAAGCTTTGCCATACACATCAGAGCTAAGTCTATAGTTAGGCTGAATCCCAGCCCAAATGAAAAACCTAAGACCCATTTTCGGTTTATCAGCAGAACATCTCTTTAAAACCTCAACTAAACAAGGAGTATTAAGTTTAACCTTAACCGTGGCTAGGGATTTTTCCACATTTGCCCCATTCTTCTCCAAGTAGGTCATGAACTTTTCAGGTAGGGATACAGATGTGCCGTAAAGAAAACATTTTATTAGTGAAAAATTGACTCTTTTGGTGGGTAGAGATGATGTAGAGAGGGATTGAAACGGGAAGACCATTAATTCTCTTAATTATTTTTACCATGAAATGACCTAGGGAGATTCTGGGATTGAATAAAATGGCATTAACAGTAGCAGAAATTGGGAAGAAGGAAGAAAAATAAAAAATAAAATTGAGGAAGTAAATATGCCTGCAACAAACAGTACCTACCCGAAATCGGCCTCGCCAGTTGCTGTGGCAAGAAGAACAGAGTGAAGTTTGAGCTTGGAGACGGACATCACACAACTGGAAAACCTTTGGAAAGGTGTCTAAAATAATTCTTACAAACCTTTTTCTTTTTATTTTTAAATTTCAAGGCTTTTATCATAATAATTTTTTAAATTATATATATATTTTTCTTTTTTTGAGGTGATATACATATATATATATTTTGAAAAAAAAAAAAAAAAAAGTTTAATGGGGCCGAGGCCGTCAATCGGAAGTCCCTTTTAAGAGTCAAAAACTCTGTGGAATTCCTATATCTGCATTTATAAAATTCTGAGAGGTTAAGGTAAATAAATTCCTTCACGTCAATAGATCAGTTCCGAGAAATTCCCACTTAGAATTATAGAAAAATTACAGAGAAGAAAGTGCAAGGAAAAGTTCAAATTTACACGGAGAAAAAAATGAATTCCAGGGCTTTGTTTTTCCTCTTGTTTTTCTTGCTATTCACAGTCTACTCTTCGCCTCAGGTAAAACACATTTCCTTTACTCAAATTTTATGATCATTCAATGTTTTAGCTTTAAAATTCTTCAGCCCCGATAAAGCCCTCATCTTTTTTCGTGGGTGGCAGATTCTTGCAGATGGAGACTTCCGATTCTCAGAACCCGTCTCAGTTTCGCCTTTCTCGATTGCCCTCAAGAATCTTCAAAATCATATAAAGTAAGTTGAAGTTTTCAAAACTAAATTCTTTTAGTTTTCTTGTTGATCAGTTTTGATGAAGGGTTTGTGAGTTTTAATCGAATTGTGCAAATACACAGCTATTCGTTTGATAATGTTCAGTTGCTGGTTAGAGCAATGACCCATGCTTCATTTTCTGAAGAAAACAACAAGGCATTAAGCATTTTGGGTTTAAGTGTGATTGAGGCATCTGTGACCCTTGATTTACTTAATAGAAACAGTGATATTTCAGCCAAGGATTTGAACAGTAAGATATCAGAAATTATCAAAGTGGAAGCATCCTGCGCTATGAATGGTATGAGTCTTGGTCTGGAAAAGGTGATCAGGGTTTCTCCTAAGACTGATCCTTCAGCTCCAAATGTGGTTTGTGGTGCATTTCGGGCTATATTTGGGGCTGTGGCACTGGATGGTGGCAGTTTAGACAAAGCTCAAACAGTTTATTTGGGGATTCAGAAAGGGGGGATTGGGAAGGCTGTGGCCATGTGAGTGATATTTTGCTGTCAGTTCTTTGTTTACTAGTAGTCCTTGCTTTGTGGAATACTATCATAAATGTTTGAGGACATTTGGTTTATCTACGATGATGTTAAATAGTATGTTTATGTTTACTTTGCTGATGATTATATTAGGGAAAAGATTAATATTACATGGTTCTTGAATTCCCGAATTAATATCTGTGTTTGTTTGTTTGCAATGTGGGAGCATTCTTAGCTATTGGCAGATAACTGATTCTCTAAAATGATACCATAGAATGAATCTCTTTGCTTACTCTGCGGATGGTAGTATGCTATTTAGGGTAGTAATGGCTCTGCAGATATTTGTCTAGTGGTCGATTCTTTGAAGTCTATGGTTTTGATTCTCTGATTAACTTCGTAGTTTCAGTTTTACATAATTTTAATACTCTTTTAGTCTCTTCATTTCATTCAGACTTATGCACATAATCTTGTACATTATTACTGATACACTTTCTTTTTGTCCCGGGCTGATGCTAAATTTGGTCGTCTAAAAATCCTCTCTTCATTTATCTTCTTAGGAAGCTACTGATAAGGGCTCTAAAATAATGAGTTAATGCACTCTCTCTTAGGCACTTCATAACACTTATGCTAGCGTTGGAAGCTCTAGCAAATCCAAATGGTTTTCTTGTTAAAATTTGGAGCATTTGTGTTTACTTTTTGTTCAATTTTTCTCCTTGGTTTATTGGTAGGTATTTCTGTTAGTCTTCTTAGATTGGTGTAGGATCAAAAGTACCCTTGTCCATAAGTTGAATATGCTGTTGTGGGATCATTCTTTTTGGTTTGTCCGTAGTAATCAAAAGAACCTTTTTCTCCTAGACAACTCCTATCTAATGATCAGTGTGTGTCCCTTCTGACTCAACTTTCCCACGTCGAAACTTGATAGATTAGACTAAGTTCATCACCCAAAAAAGGCAAACTTGTGTAATTAAGAATTATGAGTTAATCAGAACCAGAATGTAGAGTCTTACTTCGTTCTCTGCATACCTTTATAGTTGCTGACTCATTTGCTATTGGATAGAGATGTTTATATAGAGTGGTGATTTTGCTATGTTAGGTCTATTGCTTATTTTACTTCATTTATTTTGGGTTAGATCATCTAGTAACTATGGAGAATGTTTCACCCTAAATTTAACATGACAGCTTTAGAGTGGCAAACTTGATATCTTAGGTAACATCCACAAGTCACTTACCAATTGTGTCATGACATAGGTTTATTTACTTGTTTATTTTGCTACGAGGTTGATCCTTTGGGTGCTATATTTTTTTCCCATCTAGTGCTATCTTTAGTAGATTGAAAGCTGAACAGTCTCCTTACGGATCAATCTTGAGACACTGTTATAAGGTAAGTGATTTTACGGTTATGCTACATCGTCTGTTGTAGAGAATGAACTTTGAAGGAATCCTCATAGATGGAAACTCTAAGATTACAGTCATTCTCAAGGAGAGTCGAATTTAGGCCCTCCCATTTGACATTTGACAATCACCTTGTTCTCAGATTGGTTCTTTATCTTGAGTTTAGTTGAATTTGTGACAGCTCATCTTGATAATGTGATCCCATATTAAGGGTGACATTGAATGCTCTTCTATTATTACTTAGTTAGTTAGATGTACTACTCCATTGAAAAGACCAAATAACAAGATTCTGGTAGCAGTCTGTGTTTCTTGTGTTTTGTGACCCAAAAGGTGAGGTTTTTACAGTGTGCACCAAGAAAAAAAGCCATAAAAGATAAACATGAAACCTTAAATCAAGATTGTAAGAACAAAACAAACTCCCAAAATCAAATATATTTATCATTATTCATTTCATTCATGATGATTACTATTACTATGAAGACTAATTTCAGTTCTTCTCTCTCTCCTATAAGCCTTAAACAAATCAATACCTAAGAAAGTATTCAGCTTGTTCATTCCCAGCATTCCAAAGAGGGCAAGTGGGAGTTCCACTCCCGCCCCAAACTTTGAAGCATCTTTGATTAGCTTGATGGTGATGAGAACATGAGAAGCAAATCTTGCTATAGCAAAAGTAGTCCAATTCAGAACCCATTCTACCTTCACATACCTGCTTCTGGCGTTGCGAAAACCAGCCATCCGCCTCACCTTCCTAGCATGTAAGAACACAGAGTGCAGCTCACATATAAGAGTTAGGATGAGATAGTTGATTGTCACTTTCCGGTACAGGGCAAGAGTAAAGCATATGAGCAGCAGCAGATGATGCACCAGAATGGAAGGGATCAGTCCACTGTACAACCGGTATTGTAACATATCCCACTGATCATATGCAAAGTAACCACAAGAAATGCATAAAGCCGAATATGCACCTAACCATGTGAACTCAACCAACTGAGAATGCTCAAACATCTTATCTATACCACTTGTCATCCACTGATTGGCCAAGATAAGCACCACTGTGGTGGAAGTAATGGAAGAGTGCAGTAGAGAAACTGATGTGTTAACAAACAGAGGATCTCTAGAGAGGAGTTTCCTGATAGCCCAGTTTGCAGATTGGAAGAAGATGAAACCTGCAATGATTGGCCATAACTCTCTGCGTTTGTTGAAGAAGATTTCAAACAGAACTGATACAGCCCACATGACCAGGGTAGCCATAAAAAATGCCCCTGTTTTGGTTTCTTGATTAATACCACCATTATTACCCCTTGCCATCTCTCTCTCTCTCTCTATATGTATATATCAATTGCTACTAAGAACACCAGCTGATTCTATCTATGCTTGCTTCCTATCTATCGATGGAGATGAATGATTGATGAGCGGGCTTTAAATTCTGGTGGACTTGGAGGATAGAACAAAACACACGGTATTCACTCGGGGGAAACAATAAACTGCAGATGAGAGAGAAAGACAACTACTTTATACCACCGTTTGAATTGAATTGTGCCTAGGAAAAATCTTTCTTCCCAAGTAAACCTTAATATAATATATATATATATATATATATATATATATATATATATATATATATATATATATATATATATATATTGGACTCGTAAATTATAAAATAAAATCACAGTATTAATAACAAACACTTGATAGGCATGAACAACCCTACTGGAACTGAATTGCAGTATTCAACCAGTAATCCTCCAATTAGGGCACCTCTCAAAAACAATCAGAACAACTTCAAATACAACCCATATCTAAGCAATTCTTGAATTCAATTTCCGCTCCCACCTATCAAAATCCAGATCAACATTCAAAAAAAAAAAAAAAAAAAAAAAGCCAAGAATGACTACGATAAACTAACAATAGAAAATCATGATCAAGGACGAGGGTTTTCCAATAGAAGATTATTGTCCCAAAAGAAACTCAGTACGGGATCTGAAAAAAGAAAAAAATGGGTCTTCAAGATATCTTTCTTTTGTTCTTACAATTATGACCCTCTGAGAAGAGAAAGAGTCAGAGATACAGAGAGAGAGAGAGAGGGGTAAGCCGTAAGTGAAGAGGAACGGTTGCCAAATGTAGAAAAGGGATGAGAAAATTGAGGTCTGGAAACAGCGAATTCAGGAATGGGGATTGTCCAAATCCCAATAGAAATGTCGAATTCTCCAGTTTTTCTATGTGTATGAAATCAAAACAAGAAAAAATATAAAAATAAAAATGTAACCTTTAAAAAAATAAAAATGAAATCTTGAGTAAAAAATACTAATCACAGAAAATCAGTTGCTAAATTCTAGGGGATGTAAAAAGGTTTTGTTACTTCCTAGGATGGTAAAGAATCCAACTTTTGGTGAATAATATATATATATATATATATTCATTTCAATAAAATATCAAAGCTCATAACTTTTAGTATTTTATACATCATTTTAATCTAATTTCAGTGACCAGCTTGAATCTTGTATACACACATGTTAGGGGGGTTGGACTGCCACCTCACATAACTCCACATTAGTATGATATTGTCCGCTTTGAGCCTAAGCTCTTACGGTTTTGTTATTGAGACTTTCCCAAAAGCGCCTCATTACTAATAGAGTATGTGAGAATTATTTATATGTAGATAATCCTTTACCTATTTTTTTCATGTGGGACTTTGGGTTGAAATCTAACCCGACAACATATATATATATATTATGTATATCTTTTAACTTTCTTTTTAAGGAAACTTTTAGCTATTAATTACAATGTCAGAGTTTGATTCAAAAAGAAGAAGAAGAAAAAAGAGGTTATACAAGCTTCATTTTTAGTATCATCTGTTATATATTATATATTAATTAGAATATTATTTTTTCCCCCTCATTTTTATCGTAATTAATATAAATATTTTACTTTTAAGCTTTTTCAAGAAATTTTTTTATTATGTAATTAATATATGATTAAATTTGACATTAAAAAAAAAATAATAATAAAAACCTTAAAATGTAAGAAAAAAAAAGAAAAAGCGCAAACCTTGGGCTATAAACCACAAAATCTTAACAATAATTCAGTTACCGGCATTTCCCGTATCCGGTCACATCCTCCCTGTTTGGCTAATTTCAGTTTCTACTTAAAAAACCATACGCGCCTCCTCACCCGAAGAGAAAAGGGAGAGAAATCAGACAACTTCTCAAATCTCTCTCTCTTTCTTTCTCTTTCATCTTCCCTCTTTTCTCCTAAGATTTGTTCATGGATAGCCGTGAATATGGACAGGTAAATGCAGAGCCAATCGACGATGCAACGGAATCATTGTTTCAGAAACGCCGTTGCTGTTTTTGCTTCACATGGACTAGTACTTCCAACAGTGGAAGAACTCCGGCAGCCGCGGGATTAAATTGGTGGCAGAGAATAAGTCCGACGGCGGAATTACAGGAAAATTCTCTTTTATCTAGAGGAGTAAACGCTTTTAAGAAACTGCGTGAGTGGTCTGAGATCGTCGCCGGACCACGGTGGAAGACTTTCATACGGCGGTTTAACCGGAGTAACAAGAGGAATTCGAATTATCAATATGATCCTTTGAGTTATTCACTGAATTTCGACGAAGGACCGGGGCAGAGTGGGAATTTCACAGAGAATGATGAATATGGACTCAGGAATTTCTCCGTCAGGTACGCTTCTATTCCGGCATCGGCTAAGGCATCCATGGACCTCGGTAGAGATGGCCCCAGCTTCGTGTAGCGTGCGCTTCAATTACTAACGTGTGCCGTGTGGTTACAGCTCATCAAAAAATTATCATGATTTTCTTCTCTTTCTTTCTTTTTTTTTTTTAAATGTAATTTCTTGATTTTTGATTAGTTGTAGTCGAGGTGTCATTTTATTTTATTTATCCTTTTTTAAAAAATCTTTTTTCGAGTATATATTAAGGGTACATGACATCACATGTAAAAATACTATATAGTGAAATGAGAAATGAAGTGTATGAATTTCTTATTTTTTATTTTTAATATCTTTCTTGTTGAAGGAAATAAATTTGATGTAGATATGAAGAATTGTCCTTTTGTACATTAGTTACTCATGACACCATTTTTCTTTCAAAGAAAAAATAAATGTGTTTTTAATATAAATATTTGTTTTTCCCCAAAAATGCATTTATATATATATATATATATACACGTGTGTGTGATGAATGAGGAAAAGACACGTCAAGATAAGATATACTTTCTTTTAGTGTTTGTTATCTTGTGGGATATAGACTTGATAACTTCTAATGAATAAGAAAATTGATGAAAAACATTTGATAGGAAAAGGAGTTGCATGATTATGCTTTACTTTGCTTTTCTTGACACGGTAAATTGGTGGCCAGCTCAAACTTTTAAGCCCTACCTACTTTCCTAATCTTGTTAGTCACAACTATTACTTTATCCATAGTGGATAATAAACATTCTAATATTTTTATTTAATTAATTCCAGAGGGATATATATGAAGAAAATTTAGGGATATAAAGAACCTAAATAAAGAAAGCCACAACTCAATTCTCCTAAGTACGAGTTGCATAAAAAAAAAATGTGAAGGGCTGTCTGTGAATATTGCAAATCCCCCAGTAAGATTTGGCTAGGTCAAGTTGGGGGAAAAAATGGTTCCTTTATGCAAAAAGAGGATGTAAAATGTCATAATCTCAAATTTGGCCTGCATGGAAAGGCATATCCTTCTTATGTCAAAAGTATCTAAAAATGCAAGCACCACGTATGCAGGTGGTGTACTTAGATAAGATTATAAGATCGAACCTGTACATTTTCAGCTATTCTTTAAAATTTTAGACTAAAAGTAAGAGATCTATTCGACTGGAATGAACATTAGTCTAAATGTAAATATAACTTGAAAATGTCACTCATAATTAAAACTCTTTCAAAACACCTCGTGTCTGAAAAAAAAAAAATGCAAATCACCACCATGTCTTTGAATTTTGGATTACATATGCACCAATACACACAAGCAAAAAGAAAATAGAACCAAGAAATTTTATCAGACAAGTTGAACCTGACATAATCAGCCACTAAGAAAGAAATATTTAAGCATTATGTATCAACCAGTGTTTACTTTACATACCCCTAAAGAAGATTGATGCTAATCTCTACATGGGGTTTTTTAATCTGAAATCTTTTCTTTATTACTTGATGATTTGATAGCTAGCAAAATATCACCAACAATCCAAGGGAAATTTAAGCAATTACCACTGTGTTTGCAGTATTTAGGATGGTAAGTAACATAATACCATGCTGATGCCAACTTTTGTTGCTTGTCTGCCTCATTGAAACTGTGCTCAAACCACCCTCTGGCTTCCCTCCGAAGGCTCTTCATGGACTCCAGTATACGATCCCTCAAATCTATATATCTCCTGTTATCGTGCTGCAAATATATTGACTTGTTGCGTAGGTTGCCTGTCAGCAACTCGACTTCAGTTTGTGCTTCGTAATATCTAAGCAAGTTACTGATTTTCTCCAAATACATCTTCTTGTGATTTTCAGCCATTTCAAGGAAATCTTCATAACCATCAATAACAAGGTTGTGATCATATGCATCTTCGACAGCCTTGGCTGAGAATACGTATCTAGACTGAACTGTGAAGCCAGAGGCAGCAACGTTGGCACGGTAAAGTTTGCCAAGGGCTCCTTGTGAAGTGTACATAGGTTTGTTCCATCTCTCCATGAAATCTGGAAATTCTCTTGGTTTCAGAAACTGAGGCATCTCAGCTGAAGCTCCTGTTTTTGCAAAGTCAACAGCCATAGAGTGAAGAGCTGCTAACTGAAGGCATTTTTCATTGAGAGCTTTTTCTTGTTCTCTGTCAGCATGCACCAGATGTGCATTCGAGATAGTACCCAAAGTATCACTAACCATATAATCCACAAAAAACTGCTGAATTTCCTGCAGTTTTCAGCAAGGAAACTAAGAAAAAGTTCCTTTGGAATCAGATCATTTTGATGTGTTATGCAAATTGCAGAACTTACCTCTAAGCTGACGTCATGATCCAATATATGTGGCCTTCGCCCTATATACTCCATTGGCTCAACAGTTTTAGGTGGAATAAGATTTTCATCCCAGCTTATAAAATATAAATCACCATCAAGGTCACCGCCGGAGCATTCATTTGGATGAGGCCTGTAATAAGACATTTCGATCCTTAATAGTTTTTGAAGAAAGAACTAAAACTACTCCAATCCTTAGTCAATTCTGATCATACGCAAAATGAAATAATAAATTCAACTAGAAGAGAATACAATATAGATGTTAAATAATAAATTCAACATCTACAATATAGATGTTGAAGAATGTACCTTTTTCCTTTCTGAGGGAAAATTATACAGTCCACCCAACCTTTTTCCTCCAAAGCCACCTCATAGACTGCCTCAAGGACTCTAACATCTCCTGGATGTAGACATGGGTTTTTTGTGACCACAACCTTCCCCTTAAGAATGCAAGTGTTATCATCCTTCTGAATGAAAACCTGTTCACTACATTGGAGCTCTCTCTTTGTCATAGTTATCTGAACATAAACCTGACCGTACTCCAAGATTTTTGTTTCATCCAGGCATCCTATCAGAACCCGTCCCTTGGGAACAAATATTCGAGACCTACTTCTCAAATCAGAAAGTTGGGATTCATGATAAGACTGAAGCATCATTAAGATATATGGATCCATATCTGGCTTGTAACCGGCACGCAACATCTTTACTATTATGCTTTTTGATTCCTTCAAGCCCATGCTGTCAAGAACACGAAGTGCTGCCTCTCTATCTGTCAGCATCTTCCCTAGCACATTCATTTGATCATTTTGCATATCTAGAAACACTTGATCTTTCACACCCAGGGTGGACAACAGGGTAATGATCTCACGGTTTAAATAACATGGCATGGCCTCACTCCACTTGGCAACATTAAGCATCCTATTCTTGGACTCAAACTTAAGCATGCTACTCCGTAACGTTAATTTGCGGAAAGAATAGCGATCAACAGCAATTACACCTTTATAGCCACCATACCTTATCTGAAATGCTGAAGGTGTATGAGTCAGATTACACTTTATGGCAACTTGTTTGGCAAAAGCCTGGGAAATCTTACCAATGCCATCAGAGAAACAGTACTCAACACCATCATGAGTCGCTTCAATATCAGGAATTAGTTGAACTTCCTGTGGTTGCACTTCAAAAGTCTGTATAGATGAACTGAATAGTTGACCCATCCGAGCAGCACATTTTGACACACTGCGAATCTTCTTAAAGCAACCCATCCAGTCTCGAATATGTTCAGTTGTAACATCTTTATTAGAAGCAAACATCCAAATTGAGCTGGAACGTAACTGACTAGCTGAAAATGCCAGGAAAAGAAATTTTTTGTCTCCAATAACGATCCCATTTTGGAGGACCGACAAAATTCGCTGGCATATATCAGTTCTAACACGCTTCGGAAAGATAGCTCTCTCTATAGCTGTTTTAATAGCATTGGGTTGAAGCTTACTCCAATCTTCTTCAACAAATGTTACTCTCAGGAAATCTGAAGCATAAGAAGCAAAGTTCTTCACAATATAATTAGATTTCTCAAGTTCAGGACCCAGGCAATAAATTTTTGAAGGAGTGACAAGCACACGATGACAAGTCATCAAGTTATCACTTGTAAGCCGTTTGTAAGATAATGAGGAGATACTGTTGTTATTTTTACAAGAAATGTTCAAATGAGCATTGACAAATGATGCAGGCTCATAACACTTGCTCTCCAGATTATGCATTTTCTGAAGAATCAGCAAGGCTATATCTGGATCTAATTTGCTAAGGACCTCAATTAGATCAGAATTGATAGCCCCAAGGCTGAGCTTTTGGGTATGAACAAGTGAATTAAGCTGGAAAAGGATCTCATAAGTCAGCTTACCATTAGAATTGCATTTCACAAGTGGAACCAGCTCAGATTCAGCAGAAAGATGAGGTTCTTGTTCAAGTTCAACCACCAGATCATTCTTATACAGTGGCAGACAGGAAAATAAATCTAACCCTGAAAATCCATGGTCAATTTCCCAACAAAGAGACGAAGAGTATCCAAATGAATAGTGACTAGAAAAGTCAGTAGTGCGAGCCCAAACGAAGTTTAAATCCTCTTTACAGAAGAGGTATCTGTCAGCACTGAACTTTGAAGCAACATTTGGTCCAGAAATTTTTCGGAATATCTTAGGTGCATATTTGAGCTGAAAAGACAAAGGTATATCTTAGGTGTAGAAACTCTATAACTCTAGACTAAAACATCAGAAAATGGAACTTAAGACCACAAAAACATCTTGTAGATATAGATGATCAGAAAATAATAATGAATATACCAGCTGAAACACATATATGAAGAGGTGCAACTACTTTCTCAAGGAAGAAAAAGAGAAACAAAAATGTAACCTAGATTTCATAAAAAAAATGCTTATTACTATATTAATTTGTAGTTTTACTGTATTATAAACATATCATACTTTAGTATTATCATCACCCCCACCCTGCCCTGATTATTTTGTGGTTGTGTTATTTTGCCTCTTCCAAATGCAGAGGGAGCACTCATTCAAAGCAAGATTCAAGGTTTATCTAAGAAACTATGGTCATGCCCAAAATCTCAGCCACGTTAATGCCAGAAAACTAGTAAATCAGAAGAATTAGTTTTCAGAATTACAAACTGAAATACTTCCAAACATACATAACAAGGTAAAATTCGAAGAATTAAGAAGCAATCAAGAACAGCAAGAGAAAAATTAACAACTGCGGGAAAAGGATGTTGCCTGATTAGATGGATTAGAGAAATGAAACCAAGATAAAACACAAAATAATTATGCATATCAGTAACTCAAGAGTAGATATCTGACAACTGGAATTAGAATAGCCAAAAAGGAGTCAATATCTTAACTAACAAGTAGCAGTAAATTACCTGTAAAAGAACTCCATTAGTATCCGGATTAACCATAGAACATTCCCAGCTTTCCAAGATATCGCCAAACTGTACTTCCAATTTATAACACTCACCACCATGATTCAACAAAAAATGTATGCTTCTATTTTCAGGCATAACCCAAATACTAACACTCTTCCAAGACTCTAAAACAGAGAGGGTTTGACTATCAACCATGAACCCAGTATGCAAAACCCCATTTTTCAGTCTCAGTTTGGGCTCCACAGGCCTAGCGATCAAATCAACCGAAGAATGTGAAAGCTTCAAATAGAACCCTTTAAACATAAGCTTGCATTCTTTCGCGAGAGCCAAAGCTTTGGTCTTTGCATCAAGGGTCTCAAACTGGACCCTTCCATACCCTCTTGACTTCCAGTTTTTGTGCTCTGAAACAATCTCGCATGCAAAGACCGAATCTTTACCAATCACAGACTCAAAGAACGTATAGAGATCTTTTGATGTGGCTGTTTGGGGAATATTTTTCACGCTTACAACAGCTGTGGTTTTCTCCACCACAGCCATGGCGGGGGGCTTCGTTACCGTGTACTGTGAGTGTAGCTGTGTGTACTGATTATGGAGGGGAGTTTGAGAATAAAATACTAATCGAATTCTTTTTTTTTTCCTTTCCCCTTTTTCTCTCTCTCTCTCTATATATAAATATAAAATATTGTATCGAAGTAGAAAAATATATTCATATTATGTTTGAATATTTTCTCAAAATTCTTGTAGGAATTGCATACAAATTTTGAAGGAATCTTGATAGAATATAAACCTTAAAAAAAAAAAAAAATTGGAAAAAGAAAAAGAATTTGATGCCTTAATCTAGGCAGCATTATAGTACCATGACCAAACACACTATTTGTAAGATATTCTGTTTATACATATATAATATAATATAATATTTGAATTATTTTCAATTTTAATTTGTCTTGATTCATGATTATTTAGATTATACTTAAGAATTAGGAATCACAATATCACAAATTCTCCTCCATATATATTATATACACACATACTAATTTTCTCATATGGAAATATTTTTTAAGCAAAGTTGTTTATGCTTGACAAATACCAAGTGGGGGTCTCTTCTTATGAAATTTTGTCCCATGAATTTAGTATAAAATAATCATTGCACCTAAATTCATGCAAAATGTTGTAAAATTTCTTATTTAGGTTTGACCTTGAAGAATCCATAATCTTGTCACCTACTCCTTACTTCACTATTGTTATTATTGGTGTTAAAATATGAGTTACACAAAAGTCTTAGAGTAGTTTTCTTGTTAATTCCAAGATGTTGGTGATCCGGTAAAAATGAGATTGAGTTCAAATCTCTACTTATGTATGCAAATGTTTAAAATTTGGCGTCAGAGATTGCGATCTTGTTCGGACAAAATTAGTTTGGATGTGAATTTGATCATACTTTAGTTATGACTCAACTCATCTAAGATACTTTATACTAAAGGAAAAAAGAGAATAGTTTTCTAGTTTACATTTGTAGAGTTAGAATAATGTTTGAACAATAAATATTTGATTAGGATAATATATTTACTTAATATATAATGTGTTTTGCCTTTAAATTTTACCTAATTTAGATCTAGAGTGCCTAATTAACTTAGCTAATGTAAATTCAAAGGATGTAATGAAGGGAGAAAGTTAGTCAAAAGTGTTTTAAAAAAGAACCAAAACAAAACAAAAAGGGAAATTTGGACCAAATCCCTTCTCATAGTGTAGTGCAAACAAGAAACAATTAACAAGAAGTAGGTCAAAAAGTTCACCAAGATCAACACTTTATCACATTAAATTATGACTTACCACAATGTTCCTCATCATTAAGGCTCCAATTCCACTTAACTACTAACAATAATGATATCATTACTAATAAATTCCCACCACCTTTCACTCATATGGTGCTTGTTCACACACACACATATATATATATTTTATATATATATATATATATATATTACAAATTCATATCCGATCATTTGTTTAATCAATTTAAATTTAACTTCAGTTGTAGTAACAAAATTTAACTCTTACTTAAAAAGAAAATTTCAAGTGACTATATAACTTTTACATAGCATGGATATCCATAGTCAAAACATAATTTTTTTAACTTCGTGTATTATTCATAAACACTTTATCACTTATGTTAAGTTAATCATTAACATAATCATTTAAAATTTTAATCTTCTAATTTTTGAAGTAGGTAAATGAATACTGAACCAAAACTTGAAAACAAATGTAAAAAAGAACATTAGGGTTAAAAGTCATTAACAGAATATACTGATTCTTTAATCAAATCCTACTAAGAAAAACATAAAATGTTCATACAAGTTGAGTAACAACATTGTTGTTGTTTGTAGTAACAGAAGATCTGTCTTTCTTGGACCAAAGCCAAATCTTGGACACAGAATAACTCTCACCTCTTGTCCTAGCACTGATTTTCTTCCCATCTTTCTCTGCATTATTATTACTATTATTATTATTACAGATAAAATGTTGTCCATTCTCGTACCTATTGTTTTCCTTAGAAAATGCAACTTGTACCTCAGAACCAACCACATATTCAAATGTACCCATTGAATAACATCTCCTACCATCCACCAAATTGCAGCTTCTGATCACTTCCTCTTCCTCTTTCTCCTCCTCCTCCTGACCATTTCTGTTGTTCTCTCCTCCATTTTCATTTATGTTTCTTAACTTCCCAAGCCTAATGGAGAAAACCCTCATTTCACCATTACCATTAACATTTTCTTGAACAATCCCAGAATTATTCTGGTTCTCAATCTTCCCTAATACTACCTCTTCCGAGCCAATTATAAGGCTTCTACAAAGTGGGCATGTTGAATTTGACAGAAGCCATGTGTCTATACAATGAATGTGAAAAGCATGACTGCATAAAGGGAGTAACCTTAGGACATCACTGTCTGAAAATTCACATAAACAAACAGCACAATCAAATGGTTCCTTAAAACCACCCATGATTATGTCTTTGTAATAAAAGATTGGGAGTGTTTCGATAAGGGATTGGTCAAGACCAGAATCATGTAGACGAAAGAGTTGTTGAAGCTGTCTTTGGAATTGGAAAGGTTGTTGGGAACCACCTAATGAGGGTTCTCTATTTCTTCTGTTGAATTGAGAAATTGATGAAAAAGATGGTATTTTTATGAGATATCTAACAAGAAGATGAAGCAAACCGTAGGCAAAAAAGATTGCTGCTAGGATAACTATGACTAATAGAAGAATTGGGCTAATTCTATTCATGGAGTAAGAATTGAGAAAAAATTTTACCTTTTCTTTTTTCTTTTTCTCAGTTTACAAGCAAATTTTTTCTAATGGAATGCAGTCAAGAACAAATCTTTATGAAATGAGCTAAATAGTCATCAGATGAAACATGGAATTCTACAGTAACTGAGCAAAAAGAAAGTGAAAAAAAAAAGTCAATAGAGAGGAGAGGCAGAGAATGGCAGAAGAGATAGGTAAAGGAAAATGATGATACAGAAGAGAATCTAAAGGGGTTGATTATATATAGTTAAAAAATTGCAGTTTGCAGATGACCTAACCTCTTTTTTGCAGAATCAAAATGACAGGAAGGAAGAAAAAAACAAGTTCTTTTTGGCTGGTGTAGCTAGGTTTTGAAGTATCCAAGATGGATAATCAAGATTGTGTTTTTTGCCATGAAAACACCTTGACAGAAGAGAAGAATATGCCCCTGATGGGTTATTGTCAAATTCTGGTACAAATATGTTGTAAGAAGAAGAGAAGGTGGGGGTAGGGGGAGGGGGGACAAGGATGAGATAAATGGAAGTCTCCAAATGCAAGATTGTATATAATGCAGACAATCTCCAATGACCCTTTGTGAATCATGACTACATTTCAAGATTATGGTTTCTATTCTTTCATAACTACTCATTTTTAAAAATGGGGAAAAAAGAGGAAATTGTTTCATCAAACTACCAATTTTTTTTTTCAAAGGTACTATACCCTCACAAGTCACTTTCACTACACTTTTTCTGCTTTTGTTTGTATATTGTGGTGGTTGTTTGGCTTTTTTAAGGGGTAAAATTGTCATTACAGCCATTTTCTCCTCAACATAAAAAGTTCATAAGGTAAATGGAGGGAATTGACTTTCTATTTCTATTTTTTTATATATTTCATATTTTTTGATTAATTTATATTCAATTTGAGTTGGTTTTTTATAATATTTATAATGTATTTTTTCAATTATATCTAATGAGCTATTTCAACTTTAAAGAAGAAATATAGCAAAATTGACCTCCAAAATCATTTCAAAAATTTTAGCACTATTCTTAAAGCAGTCTTTAGCTTTGACAACCAAGATTTAATCTTTTTTCTTTCCCTTATCTCTTCTTAAAGGACACCACTCATCTGACCTATCAAATCACAACCAAACAAATTGTACACCTTAACTACTTTGTTGTGTCATTCATCTATCTAATTCAAAAGGGTTTATTCTGAAAATGTGGTAATTTTTGAGATTATTCTCAAAATATGGTTGTTTTTTCACCTCTTTTCTAAAATATAGTAAGTCTACTTTAGCAAAGTAGACTCTCAATTTTTTTAATAAAATATTTAAATTTATTTTTTATAATTTTCATAAACATTAATTATTATTATACTTGTATTATATTTAACAAAGTAACGTAAAAATCAATTGAAATTATAATATTTTATGTATTAATGTATGTGATCAAATGTATGTGACGCGTGGACATGAGAGAACTACTACTAACGTTGATGATCACGATGCTGTACAGGGAGTACATACTTACGGTATGATGGATTTGCGAGATAGACATCGTTTGCGGCCACCTTCTAGGTCGGGGGGATGTGGAACATCTGGTCATGATTGTAACCAAAATAAATAATTATTGTATTTTTTTTTTTAGTATTTTATAATGTATTACATTTTTATCTCAATTATAAAAGTTTATATTTATTTTTTTTTTCACATATTCATAGTATTTATTTGATATAAAAATTCATCCAATATATAAAAAAATTTATTTGAATAAAATATTTTTTATGTCAATATATAATATAAATTTATTAAATTACTTAATTCAAGAATATAAAAACAAATCTTAAATTAAAATTATTTGAATCTATAAACACAAGTCAAAAAAAAAAATTACTTTATATTAATACATAAAATATTATAATTTCAATTGATTTTTACGTTACTTTGTTAAATATAATACAAGTATAATAATAATTAATGTTTATGAAAATTATAAAAAATAAATTTATGAATTACTATTATTAAAAAATTATAAAAATTAAAATTTATAAATAAATTTAAAAAGAAAAAAAATAGAATTTAAATATTTTATTAAAAGAAATTGAAAGTCTACTTTGGCAAAGTAAACTCTTATTTTTTTTTAATAAAATATTGAGAGTCTACTTTGGCAAAGTAGACTTATTATATTTTGAGAAATAGGTAAAAAAGCAATCATATTTTGAGAATAATCTCAAAAATCACCACATTTTGGGAATAAACCCTAATTGAAAATGGTTTATGAAGCTATATATATATATATATGGATAGTAAAGTGCAAATTCTTCCACTTAAAAAATTAGGGTCATACTATACATACATATATATATATATATACATATATTTCTTTTGGCGTTTAAAGATTCCTATATACACAGCTTTTGAAGCTCCTTTTTTAGATCAATATCCAAAAAGAATATCTATAGGCAATAATTGATATCCCACTATAGTCTAAATTGGGAGTATATTTTAGAATTTCCATTTCTTCCCATTTGTGTTCTTTTGAATGAAACTTGATTGACCAGAGTCAACTTTAAATTTTTGGCATGCTTTTTACTTTTAACAATATATATATATTTAAAGAATGTCTGGCTCCATTCATAAAAGTAATATATATATATATATATATATATATATATATATAGTTTCAATTATACTTTTTTAGTAAGTTTTGAGTGGTTAATTATACTTCATAGCAAGCCTTTGAAAATGAGAGGACATAAAATACAAAAAGAAACGCATGGGTCGACAAAACCTTGTGGGATGCTCTTCTGGATTTCATTGCAGGCATGCAGGCATCTAAAATAAAAATGTTTTAATTATTCATTATGCGCTCGAGATATCTTTTTGACACAATTATACAGAAAAAAATTTGTTTATCAGTACAACATTATCAAACAAAAATCTAATATTGTCAAAGAAATCTATCCAAGATGTTAAAGAAGTTCAGAACTATTGATCAAGGATTTCTCATCATCTTCTTTAATGGAGATTATCATTTCAGTAACTTGACTCATGCTAGGCCTTGCATTTGGAGATGGATTTATGCACCTTAAAGCTACCTGCAACAATTTTACCATCATTTCTTCACTTGCTCCTTCTAAAATCAGTGCCTTATCAAAAACTTCAACAGTCCATTCTTCTCTAACCACTGATTCTACCCAGTTAGCCAATTCTGATCCCTGGTTACGATGAATGAGCTTTTTTCCAGTCAGTAGCTCGAGTAGGATTACCCCGAATGCATATACATCAGATTTGAATACATTTGTTCTGTCATCATGGTTTGAGGCATTGGAAAGTATAGTTGCCATTAGTCCGTATTCGCTGATGCATGGATCCATATCTTTGTTCAGCAAAATGTTGGAGGATTTCAGGTTTCCGTGAGCAATGCCATCATTTTGTAGCTCCTGGTGCATGAATGCTAATGCAATGGCTGTTTTTGCTGCTACGCTTAATCTGCTTCTCCAATCAAACATTTTTCCATTTTGGGATCCTGCAGATTCACAATTTCAGACTTTAGATTATCAAGATTTCTGTTTTTCAGTAATCATAATTTAGATTATCAAGACTTACCATGAAGTAGATTGAAGAGACAGCCATTCTGCTGGAACTCGTAAACTAAGAGCTTCTCCTGCTGGGAACAGTAATAGGCAAATACTGGCAATACATTCTGATGCTTCATTTTGTCTAACCTCTGCATTCTTTTCTTGAATTCATCTTTTGAAATTTCCCAATCTTTGATCCTTTTGACTGCTAAGTTCATTCCAGAATTAAGTGTTACCTTATAAAGGGTTCCGTTTTTCCCTCTGCCAATCAATTCTGCAGGTGCTCTAAGCAGATCTTCAAATTTCAGCTCACTGATCATCTCTGGACTTGAAAGAACCACAAGTGATGCTGAAGTTTTCCCAGTATCAGGAGAACTACTAGTTATCGAATACTCTGATCGACTTCCCCCATTCTTGAACTCGCTAGTGACACTACTCGTCGACTTGCTGCTTCTATTGTTATTATCAGTCTGCTGTTTAGGCTTCTTCCTGGTTTTGATAGCTTTAAAGAGAAGTAGCAGAATGATAATGAAGGCAAGAACAGCATAACCTGAATAGATAAAGTACTGTTTTCTCGAAGAATCTTTCGAGGATGGTGTTGGAGTAGCAGCAGCTGGACATGGATTTGACAATGGTGCTCCACATAATCCAGGATTACCAATGAAACTATCAGCTGAGAAATGGCCATTGATCTCCTCAGGGATAGAACCAGTGAAATTGTTGTTGGTGACATTGAAATCGCGGAGATTGGAGAAATCAAGCTTTGGTATTCCTCCACTGAGCTGATTGTTTTCAACCTGAAATGTCAACAAACTTGTAATTCTTGACAAATCTGGTAACTTTCCAGAGAAATGATTGTTTGATATATTAATCCTTTTCAGATTACTCAACTTTTGCAGAGAAGAAGGAACATTTCCTGAGAAATTGTTTCCTTGAAGATACAAATGTGTAAGATGATTACAATTTGATATCTGTTCAGGTAATTCTCCATTAAAATTGTTGTCACTCAAGCTTATAACTTGAAGTGATCTTGCAACGCAAAGAGAATTTGGATCAAAAACACCAGTGAGATTGAACTGATCAAGAACAATTTTCTTCACAGATTGTGAACCAGCGCAATCCACACCTTTCCAACCATCATTACATGGATCTGAGGTTAAATTCCAACCCCAATCCGAACTACTACTTTGATTCCCTGGAAAAATGTTGTTCATAAATTGAACCAGAGCCCTCCTCACTTCTACTGTTTCTGAATTCACCATTGTCAAAAAAACATAAAACACTGCAGAAACTGCCCATATCCATACTACACGATTCATAACAGAGAAAGAAATTAACAAGATGAAAATATTCTCTGAAAAACAAAAATCCTACAACTTTTCTATGATCAGCAGCATTGTCTTCCCAACTAAAAGAAAAAAAGAAAGGGTTCCTATAAATTTGCCAATTGTCTGAAATTACAAAGATGATTCTTACCACGTGGTTAGCAATGCGGAGTAAGGAGGGAAAAAAAAAGAAAAAGGTTTGTATGTTCTGATGCCGGCCGGCTAATGGACAAGGTCAAATCTTGAATTCTTGTCATTATGGACTTCCCAGAAAAAACACAAAGGTTTGGTATTTTTGTTGTTTTTTCCACAAATGTTCTTTCTTGAATCTCAATTAAGGAAACTAAAAAACAAAACCATAATATATGTAGCCATTTTTTTCATTTTTCTGATCTCCAAAGTCCAGACATCTTTATAAACAAGCCTACAGATTGTTCTTTACATATACATATACATACATATAACAAGATTGAACAAAGAACACTAAAAACCTAAACCCAATTAAGATTGTGGTTTCTAATGAAAATTTACCCCATTTTTGTCCAGTACTTTTTCTTAAAAGATTTATTTATTATACATAAATATATATATGTATGTATAAAATTAAATATAATTTGATATTAGTTGGATCCATTAATTATGTACATATTTCCTTTTTGTCTCTCCTTCTGTTACTGGGTTTTTTTTTTTTCTTCTTTTTTTCTGGGTGTTGTTGGCCTTCTTCTTGAGCAAGAAAGTTGTTTAAGGATGGAGAAGAACAAGAAATTAAGTCTTCTTTTGTCAACTCTGGTTAGTTGACAGTAGGTAACGCAAAATAAAAGAAAAGAAAAAATGGTATCAAATCCTGTATTATTAAGTCCAGAGGAAAATGCCATGGCCGGACAGAAGCAATAATTCAAGAACATGCCAAAGGATGCAAGAAAGTGTGTAACTTTCCCTTTCAACAATTTGTCATCATTCATCCTACCAAATCCCTCCTATCAAAGATTCATGCATTTCCAACAAATGTGCAAAATATCAAAGATTGAAACAAGCAAGCAAACAAACAAGAAGTTGCAGGCGATGCAGAAATCATGAAGGGTTTCTTTCTAGCTCTGATAAATCTCTACTATTAGAAATGCATTACATCATATCTAAATCAGCAAAAGTCTCCAAGAGAGAGGAGGAAATTAGTCAAATATTTGACTGATTATATACTGCTCTTAAGCTATACTCCATTTCTATTTTCCCTACTTTTAACAATTCTATGTCTGACTGTAAAGCAAAATCATGAACATGAGATAATATAACATTCATGATTTTTACAACCAAAACTAAAGTAATATCATTAAAAATGACAGATTCACCAGAGTGATTGATAGTAAGGTATCATTGTTTGGAACCTTCCTCAAGGGTCGAGTCCCAGAACTTCATTATCACTTGATGTGCAGTGTCCATCACTGATATCTTCATCATCACTGTCGTCATCATCCTTGGAGTTAACTATGTCCTCCTTCTTTGCATAGCGCTCACAGTATTCTGTTTGTAATATGACAATGGTAAGGAATTTGATACACTTCCACCACTCCAAAATTTATACAGTTTTTAGTTAAAACAAATACACAAAAACAACTTGAGAAATATTAGATATATATATATATAACTGATGATACAAATTGCTTGGCCAATGCATCTACATCTTTTAAGGGTCCTAATTCTTTCGGGACATGTTTTGAGGCTATAAGGGATCATCATCACTACTGCTATTCTCTCTTCAAACTGTTAGGAATTTTCTTTTTTGATCTTTCAATGAATTATCCTCAAAGCAAGAAACATAATTTCAGAAGAATAATAACTAGGAATATCACCTTTAACCCTTTGTTCATATTGTGCTTTGTCCTTCATCATCAATGAAGCAGCATCACCATTTAATGGATCAGAAGGATTTGGATAAAGCAAAAGTTGAGGAAGGAAAACTTCAAAGATATTTAAAAGATCTGCAAAACAATCCAAAAAGGCACAGTTTAACAACATTTAGTATTCTAATTTGACTGCTTAATTTAGTAATTGGAAAGACTAATTATTGGTAATACCAAACATTGGGCTCCATGATTGATTAATAACATCCAAGCATACAGAGCCAGACCTGTAGCAACACGGTGAGGGAATAACGAAATCAAAACTCATCGACATTCGCACTCGGGTTATCATGTTAAGGAAACCTATTGAAATGGACTTGTATGGATAAACTCACAATTCATCAACATTTGGGTGGAATATCTTGTTAACAAAACCAATTGAAGGAGACTTGTATGGGTAAGCATCAGGAAGTTTGACATGAACTTTCCACACTCCACCTTCATAAGGACCTGAAAAATCCCCATTGAAGTATACATAATGTTAACAGTTGTAGAATATATCATGAAATCGATATATTTATTGAAGAGTCTCCTTATTTCGACAAGAATATCGATCCAGCTAGCATCCAGAAAAGCATAAATATGAAGTAATCTCTAGGGAAAAAACAACCAAACAGGGATTAAAGGTGAATAGTGAATATAAACCAACCAGTTGAATGAACAAAGGAGATACAAATCAATAATATTGATAACAGAATTGATGAAAGTACAAATCAGAAAAGGTATAGGAAGCTGACCGTACTTTCTTTTGGACCATGAAAAATCACATTGAATTCACTGAGCTCATCATTTACAGTTTCAACAGAATGATCGGTCATCATCCTGGATAGATAACACAGAAATGGATATTATCATACATGGTTCCTGTCTATAACCAGACAAATGCATCTCCTGAATCTGAGGTTAAATAAGCATAAGCCATACTAACTAAACATCACAACCTACAAGAAGTATTTCAAAGCTACCACAATCATATGGAAATTTCCAAGATACAATAATATATGTAAACATATAATATATCTCAAAATTGGAGTTCACAAATGATGAATGTATGTCTTTCTTGGAGATTTGGATATTTATTTTCCTTTTTCACCAAAGTTTGAGCAATCACACCGTCACTGTTAACCCGTTATCTAAGGCTATTTCAAAATAAAAGGACAAGTTCAGTGTCACAGAGGACACATCAAACCACCAATATCCCATCAATTGATAGTAATAATGCATTGAAGTAATTTGAGAACTTACAACTTCATTACATCCATGTCTCTTCTCTTGGACGGAGAAGACATTGTAAGACTCAAAAGCGAGGTCTGGTCTTGTAAGAACTGCCAAACAGACAAGGTAAACTTAGCAGGCTTAGCATTGACTTATGCATTATCACTATCTAAATTGAACAATGAACTACTCATAGAGACAAAAGTGAACAAATCAAACTATTTCTACTAAATCACGAGGAAAAACACAAAAGACACGAAGAATGAAACGAACGGGAGAAAGAGAAAGTCCACAACATCTTTTCAAAGCTAAAGAGATATGATATATAGACAAATCAAGCACCTGGAAGTTACATATCTATCAAAGGAAGGGAATACTCAAAATAAATTTCATTTACTCCAAATAGGCACACAACTCTTTGAAAAAAACTAAAATACCAATTAGCTCATTTGATCCAAAGATTTAACAAGAGTAACATTAACATAAGCCATAGCCTTTTAGTTCCGAAGCAACTGACAGAAGCACAGTCATATTGTACCGCCAAGTTTTGGTGCATGTAAGTCAAAGTGAAAAGGTTCTAAGCAAATCAATGACAGAGCAACACACATCGATCCCATATACAGAGTTATCCAGATACCTATGTTTCTAGAGGCTTTTATTTGCTGTATCTTTTGACATACTAAAGGACAATTGTCATTCAGAGTAAACTTAATGTTTGCAACTTGAATGAATACTTAATTCCAGTACTCCACATACCAAAGATGCCATAAATCTCTCTCCCTCAACCTTAGAACTAAATCTTTAAACAATACAGATTCTAATTGTACTATTATAAATCTAGAGACATTCAACCTGAGAAATACAAACTATATATCAAACAATTGAAATAGCTCCAAGATATGTGATTGGTAATCATCAAGATGTGATTCATCAGTGGTTTAAACACCTAGACAAGAAAAAATCACTCATCAATTTCCCATGTTACATTTCATCCTTCATCTGTTCAAAGAAGAAGATTTACTATGTAATTGAACATTACTGAAGAAGCGCATAAACAAAATCATCTCAAAAGAAGGGCAGTTTCAATCTTTTGTGAACCATTTCTACAGCAGAATACAAAATCAAGAACTATTAAAAGAAAAAAGAAAAAAAGGGAAGAATCTTTAACTCATTAAAGAAACAAAGTAATAAATCCGTTATTCCAACTAGATATTATTACAATACATGCCAGAAATTAAAGAAACCTCAAATGATCCATTTACATTTTTTTGCAGTCAACGTTTTCTTTCTAACTAAATCCCAAAATCACATCAAGAATGCCAAACAATTCTCAAGACACCATTTCCCCACAATCTTGCGATAATATTAGAAACCAAGAACCCATCTAAAAAAGAAAACCATAGTAAAGAAGAAAAAGAAAAACAAAACAAATCAAACGAGAGAAACCCAAAATTGTCAAGAAAATTTCAACCAGAAACAAATTACCTATTTCTGGGATTTCTGAATAGTTGCTGAACAGCCAAGACTGAAAAGACAAAAAATCTAAAACTGTGGAACATAACCTAAAGGGAGGCCAGATATATGTGTGTATATATATATTTTTCATGAATCCGCCGATAGAAAAAAAATATATATATAGTGTCACATATATACACTTGATAGTACAAGTACGTGTTCATACAAGAAGGTAGCAACGTGGGATTTCCGTACTTTTATTACATAATTCACCTATTTATCATTCTAATTTTTTTTGTGGGTTTATCATTCTAATTAAAACGTGGTATTGAAGAAACATCATTGATTAAGGAAAATGAAAGACGGGGAAGAATGAACACTAGGTCCAGAGTGAAGGACTCAGATTCCCCCTTAAAATTTGGACAATGAAAATATTTTACTATATTCCAATTTACTAGATTCAATTAACCTTCTTGTACTAATTGATTCCAACCTTAAACAACCCAAATTATAATATGCATCTATAATTACTCGTAAAGATACTCAATTAAATTCCATATATATGATTTTATACCCTTTTAATCTCTTGAGATGAAATTATAAAGACAATGAGAAAGTGTAAATATCATATATATATATATATATATATATTTTTTTTTTTGTAAATAAAAGACTAAGTCGGGTATAAGACCTGATGTGACTACCTCAACTAAGGGAACTCAACCGTTAGAGAATGTTATGTTCGTATATATATATATATATATATATATATATATATATATATATATATATAATGTTGCTATAAATAATACATTTAGCTTTGATTATATAATATAGATAAGGAAAAAAAACAAAATAAAAAAAAATGAAAAGATAATTGACTTATATTTCAATTATCTAGTCTTTATATTATTTCCGTTTACATGAATAATGATCTTTTCTAAAGTATGTTTCGATTTGAGGTAGTAAGCTCATATCGGGATTATGGGCACTAAAAGCATCTATGATCATCTAATTAGTAATCATATTGATTTTACCAAAAAATATTATAAGTTAATAATAATTAACTGTTAATATTGAATTGAATGTATAAAAAATGTCTTTGTACATTTGTCATGAAAATGTGGATTAGATTTAGATATTTGGTATTCTTTAAGTCAAATTCTCAAATGTGGATAAATTTTTTCCATTGTCTTGAAAATTTGATCATACTCAAACTACATGTGTATAAATTAAAAAAAAAAAGAAATTTATCAAAAAAGAAAAATCATACGTCCAAATGAACATAATACAAGATTTTTATTTTTTATTTTTTTATAATATATAAGTAAAGAAACAATGATAGAGGATCAAGATATTCAAACAAAAGTACAAAAAGAATAAAAAAAAAAAAATGACAAAAAAATACTGAAAGAATGATGGCCAGATTCTGGGAAAAAAAAGAAAAAGAAAATATTATAAATAAAAATACACATCTAGAATTTTCTCTCTCTCTCTCTCTCTCACACACACACACACACACACATATATATATATATATCAAAATACATGTTACGAATTTGTTTAATTCAGTAGTTAATTGGTGTATAAGAAATCGTATTAATATAATTGATTCATAATATATACAATTTTTTTTTGTAAGCCATAATATATACATATATACATATATATACCTTTCTTTATACTTTTGCAATTCTATATCTGCTGAATGTTTCTTGAATATTCAAGACTTCAAACCATGTAAAGAGAGAGAGAGAGTGTATTAAAGAGAACCAGCATAAAACAAGGTAGGTAATAGTGTGTATATATACATATAGAGAGAGATTGGGGGGAAGGAGTTTAAAATGAAAAACTACTGCAGACATATACACACACACACACACACACACATATATATATATATATATATATTATATGATGAGAATTATTTGTTATCTTTGGAATTAAACAGATAAGATATATAACAATTCATAAGAAGTCAATTTACGTTTCGAGAAATGGTTTGGTTAATTTTAAACTAACTGATGAGTGATTTTTTTTTTTCACAGCTAGAAATTGCAAATGCTTAATTTCCAACCAATAAAAAAGAATTAAAATTAAGTGAAATTAAGAAAGGAAAGTTCTAATAGTTGATTTTAAACGAAAGAGAGTGATTTGTTTTTTTTTTTTCTAACAGTATAACGTGGTATATTTAATAACATATTGTAATTATCATAATAACTTATTATGATAATAATAAGTTTTATATATATATATATATATCTTATTATGGTAAAGATTACTATTATCAAGAACACTTGTAATACATCAATATCATATATATATGTCGAACTATAATCTACTCTATGAATATATATATATATATATATATATATATATATATATTGGATCAGTGTGTGATGCAAAAATGAACTGGGATGTGAATCTTTACCACCCAAATATGGTGAACGTACAATCTTAATTAAAAAACATGATCGAACCTTAATTTCTTGAGGGGTATATATATATATATATGTATGTATATATCAATAAATTAAGGTTTGGAAAGGAACATGAGAAGAGTTTCAAGAACATGTAATTGAAACCTCAATTGCACAATGTAATTTGCTGTCATGTGAAGCAAAAGTTGATCCGATTGGTACTGCTTGTCTGAACCGGGCACAATTCTCTGCAACTTCTGCCGATCATGCATCCCTAAAACCGCCATTCTTTCCGATCTTCTTCTTCTTCTTCTTGTTCTTCTTTTTTCATGTTGTTTCACCCCTAGACCTTGCATGGATCCCATGTTAATTAAAATGGTTATAAAACCAGTACTAGCTGCACAAGAATATATCATATATATATATATATATATATGTAACATACATATATAGGGGAAAAATGGGTGGAGAGAAGGGGGGGGGGGGGGGGGGGGGGGCTATCAAGAGAAATGGCCATGTGAGGTGCCAACTCCAATTAAGTTGGACTTGTTGAAAGAGAAATATATAGTAAAAAGGTGGTTTAATTTGGCTTTTGCATATTTTGCATATATATTTTGAGGTTAAGACCTAATTTAAGTGTCCCTATTCAAATTTACATAATTCTCCAATTCATAGGAAATTATTAGTTTATTTTTTGAAAAAAATAAATAAATCGTGTTTTTAAAGCTGTTAGTGAATTAGTTTGAAAAACTTTAATATCAACTACTAAATATGTTGAGTAACAAATATATATATATATATATATATATATTTTTTTTTTTTTATAAGTCAACAAATATATATATATATATATATATATATATATATGATATAATGTGTGTGTGTGTGTGTGTGAGAGAGAGAGAGAGAGTGGTGTAGCTTCTTGATAACGCCCCCTCTAATGCTTTTAGATGGAGTGAGCGTGTGTGGGTGGATGAGTTATGGTAATCAAAGTCATTACAGCTAGTTCTTCCTTTTTCCCACACATGTAACCATATCTCAATTGGTCTGTCGTAGGCTGTGGTGATTTATGGTTATATATATACACACACATATATACAGAGATAGAGAAAGAAAAAAGAGATGGGTTTATTCAATTTATTTGAAGAAATGGCGCCATTTGCAGCTATGGTGGCACTGGAAACACTTGTTGTTGGATCAAATACGATAAACAAAGCAGCCTTAACCACAGGAATGAGTCGTTATTTCCTCATACTCTACTCCTGCGCCCTCGCTGCTACCGTTCTCATCCCTTTTGCTCTGTTCTTTCCAAAGGTTTCTCTCTCCTCTTCCTTATATATATATATATATATATATTGAGCTTTAGACGTTGTGCGCCATTTATTAATTGGATTTTTCTTTTTGCGTGCAGAGGGACAAGACCGCCTGTAAACTTCTGTATCCTCTGGAAGATTTTTCTTGTATCCTTTATAGGGTAAATTGATTGATTGATATATATATATATGTATATCTATTTTGTGAAAAATTGGAATTATTATAATTATTATTTGATAACACTCTGATTTGGGAAGATGGATTCAGAACAACTCTGAATCTGGAATTTTTATATGGTGGATTAGATTACAGTTCTCCCACACTTGCATCTGCTATGAGAAACTTAGTTCCAACCATTACCTTTGTGCTTGCTGTTATCTTCAGGTACCATTTTTTTCTTTGATTTCTTCTCCAAAAAAAACCTTTTGTGTGTGTGTGTTTTTTCCTTTTTCTTTTGTGCTTGAAGAAGGTTTATCGCATTTGATAGAGACTTGACAGGTGATCATGGAAAGTCTTTTAAATATTAATTTCACTTATGACTTTTCTTGAATGAGATAATGCATGATCAAAGCACTAAATGAAACAATACATATATAGAAGAATAGTAGATATAGTCCCAAATGTTTGGAATTTTGGTATATTTAGTCTCAAATATATATAATTTTTGATCTTTTACATCGAAATAGATTAAATTTTAGTGATTTTAGTCTTTTTTTAACGGAAGAAAGACCTAAAAGAATGATTTTTTAGACATTAACTATCTTTATGTAAGTCAATTTTCATGTAAAAGGAATGAAATTATTGAACTATAACATTTTTTTTATTATTATTTATAGGATGGAAAATTTGAATTTGAGAAGCTCAAGAAGTCAGATGAAGATTATGGCAACATTATTGTCGATATTAGGAGCCATAATTGCAATCATTTACAAAGGCCCTTCATTATTTTCCTTCTCCCTGAAAACCTCAATGGAAATGAAATCATCATCACCACTGTTTTTGTCTGGTCTTTTGGTTGAACAAAACAATTGGGCCATTGGAGGAATTCTCCTTGCTTGCTCATCTGTTTGTGTTGCAATATGGATCATTTCTTTGGTTAATATATATATATATATATATATATATATATATATATATATATATACATATATGTATATGTTGTGTTATATATGTCTATGATATTAAGTATATGCTAATTATTAATATTTTTTGTTTTTCAAGGGAGCAATTTTGAAGGAGTATCCATCAGAGATAAACTTAATGGGATTCTATTTCTTGTTTGCAAGTATTCAATGTTTTGCAGTTTGTTTAGTTGCAGAAAGAAATCATCCAAATGCTTGGAAAATTAGTCCAGATATTCAGCTCATGGCAATCATCTACCAGGTAAGTTTTTAGCATTATATATAAGTTTGGGTTACTTTAATTTAATCATGGAAATGTTTGGAGAAGTTAAGAAGTTAAGAAAAAGACTAAATCAATGAAGTTTATTAATTCTTTACATGTTTTATAATATATATATATATATATATTGGATCCAAACAAAGTCTAAAAGATTTTTATCTCTTGAAAGAATACTTGAATTATAATATTCAAAGGGATATATTTAATTAACTTTGATGACGATTGATTGAGATATCCATCTCTTTCTCTCAACATCTTTTTGAAAAAGAAAATCATTAAAAGGAACTTTCCTTTCACCCTAGAAATCTCAAATGAAGTAAATTATTACCCTCCCCCCCCCCCTCCCCCCCCCCCCTCCCCCCTCCTAAGAAAAAAAAAAAAAAATTAAGTAAAATTATGTTATAAAATTATTGTATAAAACTATTGATAACAAAATAAATATAGAACAAAATATAAGATAGAAATCAAATGAAAAGAAGAGGAAGAGAGATATTTGTATATTTCATATATCTTCTTGTGTATTCATCTCACTACAAAACTACACATTTCACCCCTATTTATAGGGATGAAGAGGTAGTAGATATAATGTAAATAATAACAATAATGGAGTTAATTAGGTATGAAGATAGTGAAAGTAATTAGGTATGGAGATAATGAAAGTAATTAGGTATGGAAATAGTGAAAGTAATTAGGTATGGAAATAGTGAAAGTAATGAAGATAATTTAGGTATGGAGATAGTGAAGGTGATGAAGATATTTAAGGTAGTTGACATACAAATATTCATAATACTCCCCCTTTTTTGTATGTCCATTGTACAATAAATATGTCTCATACTTCCATTCAATGTGATGAATCTTCAGGGTTCACTTCTCCTTGGATGTCCATTACATAAAGAATATGCCTCGTTAAAAACCTTATCGATAAAACCCAGTTGGGAAAAAATTCGATTAAGGGAAAAAGAGTACAATATTCTTTTATGTACGTACAACTTCAACTCCATTATTTACGACTTCTATGTCGTGATCCAACTGCTTCATCATCGATTTCGTTACCATCACATTGATTTTATTGTTTTCCACAAGAAGAATCTTAGGTTTTAAGGAAGATTTTACTTCTCAAAGACCTGTTGCTAGAGAAACATTCCGAATTTCTGTTCGATTGTAGTAATAATTCCGTCTCGATGCGCAGGTGAGAAACCGTAATTCCTCGAAATTACGCCTCCTTCATTGGTCATTCTCGAGGAATATGAAGAATTCATACATCAACGGGTATTAATCTCAACACACCCCCTGTTGAGATGAACTCTTGAAATATTTGAACCGACGCAAACCAATTTTATATCTCAATTTCTCAAAGGTTGCGATCGGAAGAGCCTTAGTGAATAAATGCAAGATTATCACATGACTGGATTTGAAGTACATCAATATCACCCTTCTTTTGAAGTTCATGAGTAAAGAAAAATTTGGGTGAAATGTGTTTTGTCCTATCTCCTTTGATATACCATCATTTCAATTGAGCTATACAAGCTGCATTATCTTCATATAGAGGAGTTGGAATCTCACTGGGAGATAAACCACAACTCTCTCTAATATAATGTATTATTGACCTCAACCATACACATTCTCGACTTGCTTCATGAATGACTATTATCTCAAGCATGATTAGAAGAAGTTCTTTGCTATAGTTTGCTTTGTAGAGCGCCATGATATAGCAAGATTGCCATATGTAAATAAATAGCCGGTTTGAGAACGTGCCTTATGCGGATCGAAAGATAACCGGCATCCGCATACCCAATTAATATTGGATCATTTTTATTTGAATAAAATAATCTGAGGTCAATAGTTCCTTAGAGGTATCTAAGGACATGTTTAACACCATTCCAATGTCGTCGTGTTGGTGAAGAACTAAATCTTGTCAATAGATTTATAGCAAATGCTATATCAGGTCGAGTGCTATTTGCTAGATACATTAATGCACCAATAGCACTTAAATATGGTACTTCAGGACCAAGTAGTTCTTCATCATTTTCTCGAGGTCTAAAAATATCTTTATTTACATCCAGGTGACCTCACGACCATTGGGATACTTAATGGATATGCTTTGTCCATGAAAAATCTTTTCAAAACTTTAGTTGTATATGTTGACTGATGAATAAAAATTCCATCTTCCACATGTTCAATTTGAAGCCCAAGACAAAACTTGGTTTTCCCAAAATCTTTAACTTCAAATTCTCGCTTCAAACAATCTATAGCTTCTCGGAGCTCTTCTGGAGTTCCAATGAGATTAATATCGTCAACATATATAGCAAGAATTACAAAACCAAAATCCGATTTCTTAATAAATACGCATGGACAGAGTTGATCATTTTTATATCATGAATTCAATAAGAATTCACTAAGGCGATTGTACCACATGCGTCAGATTGTTTAAGCCCATATAAAAATTTCCGTAATTTTCCCAGAATAATTCTCACGAGGGCCATTAGAAGCCTTTGGTAATTTTAATCCTTCAGGGATTTTCATAAAAATTTCCTTTTCAAGGCTTCCATATAGATAAGTCAGTAACAACATCCATTAGACGCATATCCACTTTTTCATGAACTCGCCAAACTTATAAGATATCGGAGTGTAATAGCATCAATAACAAGTGAATAAGTTTGATCATAATCAATTCCGACTTTTGTGAAAAGCCTTGTGCGACGAGTCGTGCTTTATATCTTACGACTTCATTATTCTCATTTCGTTTTCGCAAACAACCCATTTATAAACCAGGGTTTTACACCATCCGGCATTTGGACTACAGGTCAAAAACTTCTCGCTTTGCAAGCGAATTTAACTCCGATTGAATCGCATCTTTCCATTGAGGCCAATCAATTCTATGCCGACATTCTTCAACCGATGAAGGATCTAAATCCTCATTATCCTTGACAATATCAAGGGCTACATTATATGCAAAAGCATTATCAATAGAAATTTTACTTCGATCCCAACTTTTATTCGAAGTTGTATAATTAATAGAGATTTCTGAATTCTCTTCATCATTTGGAATCTTTTCATCGTTGTCCCTTGGTTTTCATCATGATCTTCTGGATCATCTCCGGATCATTTAATCCTCTTTTCTTTCGAGGATTTTTATTTTTAGAACCAGGGGGTCGGCCACGCTTCTGGCGTGCCTTTGATTCAACAAGACTATAGGATTTACCTTTTTGTTCTTCAGGAACTTCTATTCGTATAGGAGCATCTATAGCTGGAATATGCGATTTTGTGACTCTTCTAGAGTCGCCAAAAGAATCTGGCGATTGATTTGCAATTTGTTGCAAATGAATTATCTTTTGAACTTCGAGTTCACTCACATTTGTGCGTGGATCTAAATGATTCAATGATGTTCTCCACGCAAGTTCAATTTTATGCCATTTATTCTCTCCCCATAATTTGGGAAACAAATTCTCATCAAAATGGCAATCAACAAATCTTGTCAGAAAACGCCCCCTATCAAAGGTTCAAGATACCTTAGAAATAGACGGAGTCATACCCAACATATATCCCCAATCTTCTTTGAGGACCCATTTTTGTTCGTTGGGTTGGTTTAATAGGAACATATACAACACACCCAAAAATTCTCAAATAAGAAATATTAGGCTCGAACCAAAATCCAACCGTAGTGGAGAAAATTTATGATAACTCGATGGCCTTAAACGCACAAGTCTTTGCAAGCATGTAAAATGGCATGCCCCCAGCGTGGTGTAGGGAGATTTGTTTTCATCAATAATGGTCTAGTAATTAATTGTAGCCTTTTGATAAGTGATTCAGCTAGACCATTCGTGTGTGAACATGAGCTACAGGATGTTCCACAATTATGCCAATCGACATGCAATAAGAATCAAATGTATGCGAAGAAAATTCACCAAAGATTATCTAGACAGATTCGTTTAATAGGATAATCAGGAAATTGCGCTCTCAAGCGAATTATTTGGGCAAGTAATCTCGCAAAGCGCCAAGGTTGCGAGTAGATAATAAACAAACATGCGACCATCGGGTCGATGCATCAATCAAAACCATAAAATATCGAAATCGCCCACAAAGTGGACTAATCGGTCCACATATATCTCCATGAATCCGTTCTAGAAATGTAGGACTTTCAACTCCTACTTTTAATGGTGATGGCCTTATAATCAATTTCCCTTTGGAACATGAAGCACGGAAAGCTTATCGGCAGTCAAAACCCTTTGATTCTTCAAAGGATGACCGTGCGTTGTCTCGATAATTTTTCGCATCATAATTGATCCCGGATGACCCAAACGATCATGCCAAATTTTAAAAGTAACGGGATTAGTAAACTTCCGGTTTACTAAATGATGCGCCTCAATGTCATTAATTTTAGCATAATATAGGCCAGATGATAAAGATGGTAGCTTTTCCAACAAATGCTTATTACAGGAGGTCATTTTCGTAATAGCCAAATATTCATGACCGTTATCTTCCATAGTCTCAATATGATATCCATTATGTCGGATATCCTTAAAACTCAATAGATTTCTTTGAGACTTCGAGGAAAACAATGCTTTATCAATAGCAATCATAATTCCTCCCGGTAATATTATATTAGCTCTTCCGGAGCCTTCAATAAGTTTTACACTACCATTTATTGTGGTAACACTTGTTTCTCCCACATTCAAATGAGAAAAATATTTCTCGTATTTCAGTATGGTGTGTGTAGTTCCACTGTCAATTAGACATACACTTTCAATGTCATCATTCAACCCATAAAAGGGGATCATAGCCATTTGGTAATCTCACAAACTTCAGGTTGTGAGTTAATAATATTCAATGTAAATAATCTCACAAACTTCTGGTTGTGAATTAAGCAAATAATCTCACAAACTTCTAGTTGTGAATTAAGCAAATAATCTCACAAACTTCAGGTTGTGAGTTAATAATAAGAAATCATAAGACCATCATAATAATAACAAAATATTTATAAACAAAAACATTAAATATAAGATAATAAGATAAACATATAATATAATATTCTAATTCTTTTGGCCACTTCGGGTAGTCATCAACATTTTTGGCACATGAATTATCATCCCGATAATTATGATTATAATGACCAAATTTATCACGAGTACATATCCATGATCATACTTATAACCATGACCACGATCTCTTCTGGGATCATGAGTTATAACATCATTCACTCTGGGAATGAAATAGAACTCGTTGGTCAAGTATCGTGATTTTCATCAACTCATTATTTTGTTGGATTTAAAATCTTGCAACTTCAGGTGCAACCAATTATACCGTGTTTTAGGGAGGACGACCATCTTCTGGTGGTCGAACCTTTCTTTCAAAATTTTCCCACAAAACAAGGGGATCTTTCACGGTAAGATATTCTCTTTTTAAATCATCATGAAGATGATGACGGAGATCACAAATTCAAGTTTAGTAAGATTTGTCATAATGGTAAATAACGTACCTGATTATTCTTCAAATAAACTTCAAAAATATTTTACTCGGTAGTAGAGCCTCTAGTCTCAGTTGGTTAGAGACTCGTGCTGATAACGTGTTATAAAACTATTGTATAAAACTATTGGTAACAAAATAAATATAGAACAAAATGTAAGATAGAAATCAAATGAAAAGAAGAAGAAGAGAGATCTTTGTATATTTCATATATCTTTTCTTGTGTATTCATCTCACTACAAAACTACACATTTCACCCCTATTTATAGGGATAAAGAGGTAGTAGATATAATGTAAATAATAACAATAATGGAGTTAATTATGTATGAAGATAGTGAAAGAAATTAGGTATGAAGATAGTGAAAGTAATTAGGTATGGAAATAGTGAAAGTAATTAGGTATGGAAATAGTGAAAGTAATTAGGTATGGAAATAATGAAAGTAATGGAGATAATTTAGGTATGGAGATAGTAAAGGTGATGAAGATATTTAAGGTAGTTGACATACAAATATTCATAATAAATTACTATTAATTTAGTTGCATTTGTTTTGTCATCTAAATTTATTAATTTTATACAAGTCCTTAGCTTGACACATTAGGAAAGCGAGTTATGAATGCTACATGAGTGCTACATGAGTGTCGAATTCGACATTCGTTATGAGCGCTATGTATGAGGCCTTTTCTCGAGTAAAAGTTGGACTTTGCAGGCACAACTCGGACCGAATTTGAATTAGTTGGAGTCGTGATAGCTACAAATATTAGATAGTCTAATAAAAAGAAAATTATTATCTTTTCGTAACTAACTATACAAATAAAAATGAGCATGTAGGATTATTAATATCACTTATTTACAGGCCATACTTGGAACAGCAATAGCCGGTTGTATGGAAGCATGGTGCATACACAAGAAAGGGCCTTTTTTTGTAGCCATGTTTAAGCCTTTGAGTATTCCTATTGCTGCTCTTATGGCTTTCATCTTCCTTGGTGAACCACTTCACATTGGAACGTATGAATTTCCTCTTTTTCTTTTTTTAACACCCTTACATTTAATAATACTTAAAATATATACATACATATATACATATATATTTATATATATATGATACCCCCTTTTTCTTTGTCATGTTAATTCTTTTGCAGCATTATTGGAGGAAGCATTGTTATAATGGGACTTTATGGGGTAATGTGGGCAAAGTCCAAAGAAAATGAAGAACAGCAGCAAGAATCTAATGGTGAATTTCCATCCCCGTCATTATCCCAGAAGATGCCACTGTTGCAAAATTCTGTAGATGTGTAAATATATATATATATATATATACACTGTGAATTTACCGTTGTAGACACTCTACAATCCACCAAATTTCTTTATTGTCCTTCTATTTTTATTAAAGTGTATATAAATGGATGATTGTTCTTACAACCACTTATTGCCATATATATTTCTTCGGAAATAATTATGTTCCACACTTATTCGGAAAAACTAGAATGACAAAACAGAACTAGCACTGAATGGCAGACAGTAGAAATCAAACTTTTCCATTTCCATATGCAAATGGAAATGTAGTTTTCTTCTATTTCAAAGATATAAATGATGATATTTAGCCCACATAGTATACCTTTTAATTTTTATTGTCGTGACGTGCAAGAATTCTTTGTTATTTTCTTTTTTTTATCATTGTATCACCAAGATATTTTAGTTAATAAAATGCTATGTTAATTTTTATATTTTTTGATAAATTTTATCAGATTTCTGCTGTACATAGTCGTTAGCACAATCCAATGAATTGGGAACCTCACTAGCAAGAAATAGAGGAAGGTTATAAGTAAAAAAAAAAAAAGACTGAAGAACAACTAAGAAATGGGATTGAAGAGCTTTGTAGTAAACTCACTACCATTTACATTGATGGTAATGGTGCAGTGCCTTGAGTGTGGGTTGAGCACACTGGGGAAAGCAGCAATGAACAAAGGGATGAGTCATTTTGTCTTTGTTTTCTATTCAAATGCAATTGCTACTTTCATCCTCCTCCCCATTTCTTTTGTATTTGAAAGGTATATTTGTTATATATATATATATATATATATATATATATATATATATATATATATATATATTTGTATGTATGTATGTTTTCTATCTAACAGTCATAATTAATTGATGGATTTCTTCTTAAATTTGGTTAATTTCTTGGTGCTGCTTGATTTTATTTGCAGAAACAAAAGGCCTCCTCTCAGCTTCTCTTTGCTGTGTAAGTTCTTCCTGCTCAGCCTGATAGGGTAAGTTTCTTGATTTCAAATGAACCAGAATTCTCATATTATGAAGGGTTTTGTGTGTGCGAGGAAATCTGTTCTGGGGATTATTCCATGGTGCAGGATTACAACCGTGCAGAATTGTGTATTGATTGGTGTAAAGTACAGCTCTCCCACACTCGTATCTGCTATAGCAAACTTAATCCCAGCTATGACCTTTCTTCTTGCTGTTATTTTCAGGTACCCCCCTTTCACTCCAATATCTCTCTTTTCCTTTGTTTCTTTCAAGAACATGAAGGTTTACTACACACACACACATATATATATATATAAACATATAGGAGAATCCTTTCTTTTCTGTGAACGATTGTTATTTATTTCTTTTTAGGATGGAAAAGTTGAATTTGAGAAGGTCAAGTAGTGTGATTAAGATCATTGGAACCTTGGTGTCAATTACAGGAGCATTAACTATAACCCTCTATAAGGGTCGTCCAATTGGTTTTCAATCTTTCTCAACTTCCTCCAATGTCTATCCTCTTCAATCATCAAACATCTTTCCACACATACAGGAAGAAATAACAAACAATTGGGTTATTGGAGGCCTCTTTCTTGCTACTGCTAGTTTTTGTGTTTCAGTTTGGTTGATTTCTCAGGTAATCTGTGACAATACATACACGTGTATGTGTATATTTATATATTTAAGCTAATGAAACAGTCTCTACTATGTTTCTAGACAGCAATTCTCAAAGGGTATCCATCAGAGCTAACACTAGTGGCATTCTATTGCTTGTTTGGGAGCCTACAATGTGCAGTAGTTTCTTTAGTTGCTGACAGAAGTCATCCAGATGCCTGGAAACTAAAACCTGATATTCAGCTCATCTCAATCATTTATTCTGTGAGTAGGATTAACTTGGAACACTAATCTAAAATACTTTCCCCTCTGATACTGATACTGATACTGCAGTCTCAATACCTTTTTTCTTGCTTTGTAGGCTGTATGTGGAAGTATAATAACATTTGGTGTACACACATGGAGCATACATAAGAAAGGACCTGTATTTGTAGCCATGTTCAAGCCCTTTGGCATTATCACTACTACAGTGATGAGTGTCATCTTCCTTGGCGATAGGCTACATGTGGGAACGTATGTGTTCTCTCTCTCTCTCTCTTTCTGTCTTGCTTGAAGACATGGCAGTAGTGTAACTCAAATTTATGTGTTTGCAGCATCATTGGTGCAGTCATAATTATCATAGGCTTCTATGGAGTAATGTGGGCACAGTCAAAGGAGAAGGAGGAGCAGGGAGATGGGAAACTTGACTATCCAAGTTCAACTTCACAGAAATCACCTCTGCTGCAGAATGAAGATGTATAAAGCAGGGGAATGTTGGAAATGAAGACATTACAGTAGGTTATGAGGAAAATAAGGTATAGTTAGTTATCCTGGGAATGCAACTAATTAGGAATGTAAAAAATTGAATATCGAACAGAATATTGAGAATATAAGCAAAGACAAAAGCAATGTTGTTTGTATCTCTGCTAACAGAGACCTGACAGGAGTATAGAGAAAATCATGGCAGGGAAACATTTACAAGAATAAAAGCAAGCACCCTGAAGTTTTTTATAAAATTCTCATTTAACTACGCCGTTATCTCTGTTCAAAATTCTCAAGCTAAATAGCCAGAATACATTTCTTGAAAAAAGGGAATGTAAAATAACTTCCCCATCACCCGCAACAATCTCCCAAAGGAAAAGAGAGATAGAAGGGGCATACAAATATTGAATACAAGGACTAGAAAGAGGATTACTGCATCTTCCTAAACAAGTTCAACCACTCTTGCTCCAACCTATTCACCTAGTTTTACTTCTAAGCAGTCCCTATCATCAATTTCCTATATCTGAAATCTAGGATTTTGAAGGTTGCTAGTTATGCATCTTTTCCAAACTCAAAAAGGCAAATAGCAAGTTATGCTTGCATTTGCCATGTAACAGCTATAGAGAAAATATGTAAAGATAAGCTAGAGGCTATAGAAAAGCAGAACCAATATTCTCTAATCTGGAAATCATGTCTTCAGATCATCAGACATGGAAGATGGTATACAGTGTGTTGTGAGGATATCCAATGTAGCTGCCTTTGCAGTCTCAGCTCGAAGGACCACTATCTGCATGGAGGAAAAATTGAATCAGCAAGCATAGATGAGAATGTGCATATGACCAAAATAGGGTGTAGGGAAGGGAATGGAGATGGAGAGCTCACCTGCTGATATTCCAATTCAAATTTTAGGAATTCATCATTGCAGCTCTCTACCATGTTGGCCAAACCTTTCAAGTTTTTCACAGGCTGACCATTGAAAGCAAGAACCTAAACAGAAAAACATGGAACAAGCATTTAACACAAATAAGAAAATATTGAAAAGAACTCATAAACAGGTATACCAACATTATTTGAGCATAATACCTGTGTGTTAACAATATCCTCGTATCCAATGTTGATGTCAGCCACAAGAACCTATACTTTACAAAGGGAAGAATGAGAATGCAAAAAGAAGAGCAAAAGCAATTTCACATGGGATAGAAGTACAAGAGCGAGGTAGAACCTGAGAAACCACAACAATCTGTTCATCTGGTGATTGTGGGAGTTCATGCATGAGTTTGTCCAATAGTTTAACTGGAGCTTCATATTCATAGTCCTTCCCATACTGCAGAATTACAGGCATGCTTTAGACTTAGGACAGGGTACGGCAATAAGATATCCACTAAGCAAACAATGTCAGCAAAGCAATGCAGATCATTTATGGTCACAAAGCAAACAAATTGTGTACGAATAAAGAATATAAAATATAAAATTTCTTAGAAGAATAAATAATAATGAACCAATCTTTTCATGGAAGCAGCTACAAAATAAGTGTGTTCAATAATATTATCAACCAAGTGGAAGTTTGATGTGCATAAGATGGAAAAAGCAGGTGACACAAGAAATAAAAACCCTATTTGGGCTGCATATGGTTTATAAATAGCACTTCAAGTAAAGCATTAAGGTGCAAATTCAGTATCTAAATACTAGATAGTGTTGTTTCCATGCCTAAAGATATGTAATAATATCAAACCTCTGATAGATTCATTTATCTAAGCAAAATTCTCCTAAAAACCAGAAAATGAATTGAAATTATAATTTAGAAGTTAAAATATGTATCAGTAGTATATGTCATAAAATCCATGTAAAATTGGCTAATTCAAATGATCAGATGACATAAGTACATCTGGTAGATTCTCCATTTAATCATTTGAATGTTATGGCACAATCAATGAGGTTATAATGTCATAAAAGTTATCATACCGACCAGGTTTGTAAAAAATTAACTAAACAATATTCTGCAGCAAAAAATCATCCAGAACCACCTTGAATCACAAAAGCACATTACAACTCAAAAATCTGTAAATTTCACAACACCCCCATATGAACAGCACTAAATAGGAAAACAGAATGGCTTAACTGTAGCCCCAGCAACTTCATGCAGACAAAACATGGAAGCAAACTAACTAAGGTTCTTAAATTCTGATTAGATCAGCCTCTACAAAGTAGTTTATCTAGAAATAGATAAACTGGGATAAATGTCAGTTACATTTTCTATTTTTATCCCAGAAACAAAACCTTTTATCACTGTAGAAAACATTTAATAAATATGACTTTGCTCAAAACATTTAGAGATTAAATGTGTACCTCTGAACGTAGATATGGAACTGATACAGTGGTGAAAACAAAGCCAGCAATGATATAATATGAGGGAGGTTTGCCTCTGTTGTGAGCTGGAATCAACCGGTTGTGTGTTCCAAGTTTGATGTCAAACTTCAGTATTTTAGAATTCCGAAGAACCTTTACAGATGCACTATCTCCCGTATATTTCTGAGATATAAGATAACTGAAACCTATACGTTCTCCATGTCTGAACGGAACTGAAAGTTAAGAAAACATTATGTTTATTTATATGATAGAAGCTAACAATACAAAAGATTCTAAGCTCATTTCCAACACATCATCATTGCCCCATTAAAATTTTAGGCTCAAAGTTGTGGCACAAAATTTTGCTAAGAAATCAACATGAATAAAATTCTGAAAATATCTAATTTAAGGTATTTGAGTGTAGATGCTTTTGAATGCATAAACAGGAAGATACTCAGCCAGACAAGGTAGGACTTCAAAAACAATAAGAAATTATTCCCTTTTTTTTCCCTTCAAGTAACTAACTGTAGAAGCAATTTTATGCAAATTCTGTGGAGACAGAATTCTGATATGAACCAGAAGCTAAACCTGTATTTTATTCATGTTAGCAAATATCATAAAAGATTCTGAAGGGAGCTGTTTATTCTAATATTTGCAATCAAAAGTATCAAGATGAAAATATATGACCCTGTCCATAAAGCCAGTAGAAGAGTTTGGAATTCAGAAATGCAGCCACTGGGCCCCCAAAGTAATTCTGATTTTCACATATATTAAAAATACAGACCAGTAGGGACACTAAAAAATTTGAGATATGGCTTTTCGTGGTTGCAGAAAGTCTCATTGTTGTTTCCCAGAAACTAATAAATAGATAGTTCCCACGAAAATCATGCATCACTACTAAGACGAAGACCACAAACAGCATACCATTTGCACACCAAATGTTTAGGGAAAGAAAATATCAGCAAAAGAATTTTACATTAAATTTATTCTCACTTGTAGGAGAATGTATTGGGTACTGCATAAAGCACACAAGTATATAAACTATGAAAATGGCAAAGCAAGAATAAGAGGAAAAGGAAGAGAGAGGGTAAAGAATCACATGATATTTTAGCATATATGTTATTCTAGATGACCACAAAGGCATTCTGTACAAAATTCTTTTTCAGGTTCAAGAACAAATAACACCATTAAAGGTATTACCTGTTCCATCATTTGCAATATCAACTCTATCAAAGCTGAGGATGATATCTGATGGTTTCAAAACATTAGATTCCGGAGCAGTAGGATCAATCCTCCTTATCCTAACACCCTTCTGATCAGGTTTCATTCCCTCTGACAATCTTAAATCAGGGTTTTCCATCTTCTGCCACTCAACACCAAGAATTGGGAAACCTAGAATAGAGAACATACATCGTCAGGGCTATGTTTAGCCAAAAACTAACATTTTTAGGAAGCAATTGAATCATACCACAATCACACCACAATGCGATGCCCAAAGCACAGGAACTCAAGAACATGTAAAGAAGATACTTGCTTATGCAACGCATCAAGAACCATCCCACTTCTACAAGTTTAAATTAACAACAATGAACTACTTGTCCTTGTGACGACACTATAGTTAAAATAATATCACGCACAGACCAATCAACCTGAATTTTTTAAATAAAATAAGGAAGGTGAATGCTTATATCAAAACTCTGCATTTAAACATAGTTGATGGATACTAATAAAACTTTCAATTTCCACGAGTTGTGAAACCTCTTCTCCAGTGAATTTGCTAGCGCTTCTGAAAAATTTAATCACAGTTTGCAAAATAACTTCTGCCGCACTTAGGCTGAACCAGAAGAACTTTGATTATCAAAAATAATTTTCTGTAGAAAAAGGGCAGCGGAGGAGGTAAAAACAGAACTTGAGTGGTTAAGATCATAATCCTAATGCAAACATGAGGGGAAAGAGCAGGTTAAAATTACTTTCTATTTATTTTATCAAAGTTTCCAGAGCATGTTAGTAGACAGTTCTCAATTAGAAACAGTAAATCCTTCTGATACTCTAGCTCTTCTACTCCAGGATCATTCCCTTTGGTATTGGTTTGAGTAAAAGAAAACTCAGAAATTCCAGAAAATTTAACTTTCTTGCTTTTGTTTTTGGCTTGCTAGAATGTAAGTCCACATTTTCTACCAAATATATATATATATATATATATATATATTGTGTACCAAAACTGATACAGCTCTGTAAGAATATATATTGCATTATTTTTTAACGATAAAGAGGAAGCCAACCAAACTACTTTCCTAAATAACCAACCACGATTTTCTGAAGTTCCCCTGTTGAACAAATGAGCGAAGAAAATGTTTTTCAACTCTTTGCTTCACTCTTCATGGAAATGCTTTCTACATGATTTCCTTGTATTTTAAATAAAATTATTCTTATAATGTAAAACGTCTGTTCTTCCTCAAGCATTTATGACTCCATTTCACCACAGAAAAATATATAGAAACAAAGTTCAAAGACTATAGAAAAACCAATCCCATTGAACCGTGAGAAGCAATAGCAAGCTCTGAAAAAACTGTACCTGTATACGACCCATTCTTCTCGTAATCCTGAATGAAGTGCATGATGACTGGTGTTGGAATGACATAACCAATATTCTCCACATCTTCATGTTTAAGGGATTGAAATGCAATACCCACACAATTTCCCTTGTCATTGAAAGCAGGACCGCCAGAATTTCCAGAGTTTATAGCAGCATCTATCTGTGACAAAATCACCAAAAGATATCATTGTCAACTATCAGTCATCAAACAAAAGGTAAGAAGGGATAAATATCCACAAAAACAGTGACCTGTAATCCCAGAAGTTCAGTAGACCCATGAACATATGACAGAATCTCTATGCGTGAAACAACACCACTTGTCACTGAAATTGTATCACCCCCAATAGGGTACCCTACAACTGTGACTGCGTCCTGCAATGCAGGCAGATTGCCAAATTCCACGGGTGAGACCCCTTCCCAAAATTCATCATCTTCTACTGTGAGCATGGCTGCATGACAAAAATCAAATCAACTGTAAGCATGGATAAAGCTGCTCTTTTAACCTTATTGGGATTTTTCATTTCCCAAAAGACTTTGAGCTTTCCCCTTCTAAACAAGCAAGAATCAAATAGCCAAGAAAATACAACTAATAAATCTCATTAAAGTTTTGGAATTGGATAAAGTAAGGTGTTATATTGCCCCCTGCCCTGCAAAAGACTCTCAAAATCTTAAGCAAAGCTACAAAAAGAAACAGCTCAAAGAAGCTTAAAAAAGGAATAATGTCCTTTAACAGCAAAATACCCGAAATTTTCCATATCAACCAAATATTCTGTTCAAAAGCTTAAATAACTACAACTATCTAATCCTATGCAGAATATTACTGAATGCAATAGTGCATAAAAAAAAAAAAAATTGCTCTTTTTAAATCTCAATAGAAACAGGTTAGATCCTTCGTAAACGAAATGAACACATAGAGAGAGCCCTAACCAATATCACATTCTGTTCCAATGGCGAGCACAGTCGCAACATACTTGGTATCAGATCCCCTCTTCTTCAACTTGACCTGCGTATAATGCTCTACCGAGTGCGCATTTGTCAAAACCCTTCTTCCTTTAATCACAAACCCACTACTACTAGAACTATACTGCCTCTTCCGTTGCCACGGAAGTGAGAAATTCGGGTCAGTATGGACACAAAATACCTTCACCACCGCATCCATAGCCGGCACCACTCTAGCAACGGCAGCAGCAGTATCAGCCCCAGACACCGCCATCACCGAAGCATGACCATTGGGTTTATCTAGCAACACATGACCGGGTGTGCTAGCTTTAAGCGGTTTGTTAAGACTAGGTTCCGAAGAAGGTACCTTGTTCTTCTTCTTTGGACGCCCACGTCGTCGCCGGTTATGTGAGTCAATAAGCTCAACTGAATTGACACTAAATACTACATCTTCACCATCGACCATGACGGTGGCGGGGATTGGACCTGGACCTGAACCTGCACCTGAGCCTGAGCCTGTAATTGTAGTTGTGTTGTTCTCCATTTCTAGGGTTTCTGGGACAGAGTCTTTGGGTTTTCTGCCCCGTTTTCTTTTCCGATCAACCATATCCGATACGTACGGAAGATTCTAGAAGAAAGAGAGAATTTCGGAGAAGGGGAAATCTTTGAAATGAGAGGGAGATTCTTACATTTCTAGTTGCAGAGTTTATATTTTAGGGACGACAAATATTGGACTCATATCAAAATCACACAACAAAATTCAAAATAATGGGCTTGGGCTAGACCTATCAAATGGGCCAAAAATATTCTGGCCCAACCCAGCCTGAAAAAATTTGGTTCGGATTTTTTTTCATATCAAACTCGGATCCTACCCGTACTAAAAAATTAAAAATTAATTGAGTCTAGATATAAATAGTCCGAGTTCAAACTTTACATATAGAAAGACAGATGTAGGGAGAGTTTCCCCCAATAATCTGACATGACTCGATTCAGGTTTAGTTGGGCCCAAAAATGGCTATCGAACACGAAAAAATTACTAAAAAATATGTGAATGCTACATGAGGTCGAGAGTTTAACCAACTATCTAAGTTTTCATATCCTTTTTTACCCTAATGTGGCAATTTGTGCCCCCAACCATGGCTTGACAACTTTGCATCACTATATTAGTTCCAAGAAGAGAAGAAAGAAGTTTGACTCCCCATATGTAAGGTCTTGAATTCAAATATTACCTATGGAAAGACATGTGTATGGAGAGTTTTCCAATAGGGGTCCGACACGACTCAATTCCCATTTAGTTGGGCACAAAAATGACCTATCGTACACAAAAAATTATCAAAAAAATATTATAAATACTACATGAGGTGAGAGTTTAACCAACTATCTAAGTTTTTATATCTTTTTTTACCCTAATGTGGCAATTTGTGCCCCCAACCATGGCTTGACAAAACATTGCCTCATGATTATGTTAATTCCAAGAAGAGAAGAAAAACCCTAAGCCTCAATTAATGGAATTAAGCAAATAATGGAGTTAGTTTCAAAGTTTGGCCTCCTTTTTCATATTGCACAAATCAAATCAATGAATCCCTTCTTTAATTATATCATTTTGCTTAATCTTCACTTATGGCCAGTGTTTGGTCATCTCTTTTGCTCTTTTTTGTGTTCAATCATTTTTCTTGCCAACACATTGCTATTCCTTTAGTGCTGGCTTCTGATTCTAATCCCTTTTTTTCTTGCATTATTTCTACATACAAAGTTATACACACACACACATACATATATATATATAAGAGTAGTATAACCTTTTTCTAGCATAACCCTTTTTCTTTTCATATTCTTTGCTACAATTTTGATAAGGTGAGTAGTCAAATGAAATATGCAAAGTAGTCCAAAGATTGGACTACTATCTTAAGTGAGGTTACAAGTTCAAACTTATACTTACGCATGTAACTATTTAAAATTTAGAATTAGAACTTACATTGTAAGAGATTTACTTAATATGAACGAGAAGTAGATATGATTTAAAAGCGACGCTCATAATTCGGACTCAAGAACACAAAAAGGTCCAAATTTTGACTTCTTATCTTGGCTTATATTTTTCTTATTTTTAATGAGGTAGGTGAATATTGTTCGGTGAAACTAGACATAAGGTATTACTATATGTATTATATTTTTGTTGTGTGTATGAAATTATTGGCCTTATTATTTTAATTGTTAGTTACAAAATGATTATGGTTTCATGACATCATAGAAATAGTGAATTATTTTAATGTTTCTTTTTCTTTTTCTTTTTCATTTATTTTAATGTGTTGTGAAAAAAGAATGTCATCAAATATTCTCCTAAACAAAATGTCATTTATTTAGTTTAAGGTTGCTTTTTCTTTTAGGAAACAAAATGTACAATCAAATAAACACTATTGTTTTAATAGTTCACCATTACTCATTGGAAATTTTGCCTATTGATGAAGAATTGTTAATCATCAAATTGATTTTGCCACATAATTCAGTAACTAGGATTACCAAAAATTATGCTCATTTAACCAAATCATTAAGGGACTGAAACTTTGTTATATATATATATATATATATATATATATATATATATATTACATTCAAATAATCAAAATTAAAAATTTATTATGATAAAAAAAATATAAAATAATAATTGTTGAAATATAACCTAAATTTTCAAAGTTAAAAAAAATATGTGGGAGAGTCATTGGCTTGTCATTAAAAAATGCATTGTAAATACTATTCAAGATCAAAGATTTGACACTCTATATGAGTGTTATGTAAGAACCACGGTGAGGCCTTCTCCCGGAATAAGAGTTGAACTCTACATGCGCTATCGGACCGAATTTAGATTAGTTTGAGTAATAATGGCTCCGAAAATTAAATGGTTTATAAAAAAAAAAAAAAGGGGGGGGGGGGGGTGTGGGGGAACTTTACCAAGATGAATTGAAATATATTGGTATACCACTCTTATCAATTACCAAATAAAGTTGCTAAAAAAAAGGACACAAGAAAGGTTATTAAGAAAAACAAAAGAAAAGTAGCTGAGAATTGCGTATTCCAATGTGTATTCGAGTCCAATCTGTAGTGTAATGTAATCTACAAAGGGAGCCCCCATTTGCTTATTCAATCCTGAGTTGTCTCTCTCAATTCTTGTTTCACTCAAGAAATAGATATATATATATATATATATATACATACAGAATTATACATTTACATATGATTTTTTTTTTCACTTGAAAAATAAATGAATAGTTGTACAAAATTGGTAGTAAAAGAAAAATCTTTGGTATTAATCTAAAAAAAGAGGAGGTTGAATTGAGTAGGAATCATGTGACTATGCAGCTATGCTTCACACAGTCTCTCTTTCTCTCTCCTTCTTTCATAAAGCCTCATAGTTTTACAAAAGAAAACCTGCCCATCTTACCCACTTAACCACCTAAAGGAAAAAAAAAAATTCACAAGCTTTGCAGCTTTGGTGTTATATGTGATTTTTGTTCACTTTTTCAAGTTTCATTTCTGTGTTGGTTCTTGAAGATTTCTTCTTTTTTTTGGGGTGATTTTTGGTTCATCTTCAAAAATGGCTGCAAGTGCATCAAGATTCATCAAGTGTGTAACCGTTGGTGATGGGGCTGTTGGAAAGACTTGTATGCTTATATGCTATACCAGTAACAAATTTCCCACTGTAAGATTGAATTTTTCTCTCTGGGTTCTTTCGGTTCATTTAATTTCTTGATGTTTTTTAGCTTGAATTTGATGATCAAAAAGTTCATAAACTGCATGACTAGTAGTCAACTCTGGGTTTCTTCACTCTTTCTTTCTTGTCTTTTTGCATTGTTTCTTGCAGCTTTTCATTGCCCTTTGTGTTTTGCCACTTTTGGTATATTTTTATTGGTGATTGTGCCAACCTATGGAAATAAAATAAAGAAATGAAGAGATATCCTTTTCTTTCCATCTCCCCTCCCCCATTTCTTGTGTTCCCTAAGAAAGTTATGTTCTTTTTAATGAATTTTTTTGCTCTTTGAATTCTATGTGAAATCAGGACTACATTCCGACAGTGTTTGATAATTTCAGTGCAAACGTTGTTGTTGAAGGCACCACTGTTAACTTGGGTCTCTGGGATACTGCTGGTAGTTTTATGTTCTTGCTTCACTTTAAATTTTCTCTTTTCTTCCAAAGGAAGTTTGGTGAATAACTGCTGACTTTTCTCATAATCTGACTTGTTCTTGTTGTGTTGCTGCCCTTGTCAATAGGGCAAGAAGATTATAACCGATTGAGGCCTCTGAGCTACCGAGGAGCAGACGTGTTTGTCTTGGCTTTTTCATTAGTCAGTCGAGCAAGTTATGAAAACATTCTTAAAAAGGTCGATTTGATTGCAAATTTAATATTTTCCTTCTTGGCTTTTGAGGCTATTCTCTGAAAGATAATTTCTTTATCAGTGGATTCCTGAACTTCAACATTATGCTCCTGGGATTCCGGTGGTATTAGTGGGAACCAAGCTTGGTATGTTCCTCATAATAGGCATCTTTTCAACCTTAGATTTTGATCTTTGTTGTGTTGTCTTGTGTTACTATTATTAATTCTGTGAAGTGAATTGTGTTTCTGATTTTTTTTTTTTTTCGCAAACTTGATCACTGATATATGCTCAATTTTACATGTTTGATAAATTATTTTAAGAATAGAAAATGTACAGAAAATTGATTACCCCAGAGGGCACCATTTTGGCATAATGAAGGCCATCTGTCTGTAATTTCTATTGTCCCTACAATATTTACGATATCGTCGAAAGCTACTGCATAACATGATAAATGTATATAGAGCTGGGATCTTGAAATGAAACTCGGAGAATTGGTCGAGCATGCACGTGAAATTTATAAAAACTTGAATCTACAATTCAAAAAATAAAAAATCTCTTTTTCTATAAGAGACGGAAAGATTAATGTCTTTTACTGTGGAATTGAGTTCATGAGTTGTTAACTCCTTTAGTTTGTCACTCATGTTAGCATCAGCTTTATATGAATGCTGCGCCTCACAAATTGTTTCCTGATCAACTATAGATCTCCGAGAGGATAAACATTACTTAGCTGATCATCCTGGATTAGTTCCTGTGACTTCTGCACAGGTATGATTATTTCCTTGTCTACTACTGGTTTCAGTTTTATGATTTTTACTCCAAAGAAAATTGACATCTTATATAATCAGGGGGAGGAGCTTCGTAAACAAATTGGTGCTTCTTACTACATTGAATGTAGCTCCAAAACCCAGCAGGTAGATACACTTGTCTTTACCCTTCTTCCCCAGCAATTAGTAATATGAATTTGTCTGATAATCTATCAAAATTCTGAGTGAAGTATGCCTATTATAATCAAAGAACTTCTAAAACATTCTTCTTGTTTTTTTTTTTCCTTGTCTCCTTCCTCCTTTTTAGGTATTTAATTTCAGGTGTCACAGTCTGTTTAATGATACAAATGATCACATTTCTGCCATAAAATATGAAGATGATAATAAAATATCAATTGATTGTGTACGCGATGGTCTAGTTGAGTAACAGATTAACTTGAACTACCTCGAGTTTAATTTTCTGTGAAGGAGAGCCTTTTTGCTATGCCATAGCAGCTCAACTTTAAAAAACTGTAGTTGGATCCATTATTAAGTTCTTTTTTGGAGATATCCATCCATTAGACAGGGCCACATTTTTTGGGTTTTTGTGCTGGGATACCATAGCACTTCTGTACAATTTTTCTTGATAAAGAGTCTTCTAAACTTTTTATTTGTTACAAAGAGTGATATTTTCCATTTCTATGCCATATACAGAATGTGAAAGCCGTTTTTGATGCAGCAATCAGGGTAGTAATCAAGCCACCTCAAAAACAAAAGGAGAAGAGAAAACCACGTCAAGGATGTCTTCTGTCAGTAAATATTTCCTTTAAGCTTTGCAGGACAGCATCCTACTAAGTGTTCTACGGTTCTAAAATCTATTTTCTTTTTCACATACTGTGATACATATCTAGTGCTTACACCTTAGAGCTTGCTTTTCATGTCACTGGCCTTTCTTCTTACTAGTTTGATTCTGAATTGGCTTCTCTTGCTCCTTATTCTACCTTTTGATATTTGAATAAATAACTGCTAGTTGAGTTGCATTACTTTGCAGTTTGATTTATTTTCAGCATGATTATCAGGCAAGAAGTTTGAGAATCACTGTATTTGACTGCTGACAAGGGAATTTATCTCTCCATGATTCAATGAAATGACAGGAGCATACCTAGTCCTTAACCTGTATCAAGTCTTAAAATCTCCTCCTTGACCCTGAACACAAGAAGACATAAAAGAACAATGAAATATGATATGGGTCAGGATGCTAAATTTTTATAGAAGACTTATACACTGCATTGTACTAGTTCCGATTTCTGAATGGTGTTTGCATTGGCTCCTCACCCACAGAACAATATAAGAACAGAAAGCTCTTTGTTTCGTATAACACTAATAAGATGGAATATCTTGAGTATCTTGGGTCTTGCAATAGGAGTTGGTGTAGTGTTTGTGAATGTGAGAGAGGGGTGGGAGTTGTGTCTAACCAATTTGAAGTAGTGGCAAAGCCTAGACATCCAATTACCTTGCTTACTGTTGTAATTCGACCTGTGTATAGCTATATTTCTTCTCACTTTAATCCATAATTTATTCTATAGCAAAAAGAGGGGGAAAAAAGAAAAGAATTTATCCTTATAAATTTCAAGTTACACTTTTATCCTCTTCAAAGTTAAGAAATAAAAACACTCCTTATTTTTGTGAAATATTTGTTACAAACCATCCCTAGATGTACAAAAGGAACTTGGATTCTGCTGAAGATGTTTTTGAGTGAGTAGGTACCTTCATAAAAATAAGTTCTTGCTATCAGAGTTCATTTCATACTTGTATAGAAAATTTGTATGGTCATAGTTAGCACTATCATTGTGTGATATAGTTTTAGAATTTCAGTGGCTGAGTGTTGCAAGTGGTAGCCTGAAAGCTGATTTAAGTGAAGCTCTCATAATTCTGATATTGAGATTCTATGCTAAAAATTTGTAAGACTTTATGTGATTGTTCTGTTTCATGATAATAAAAAATGAGCTTCTTGGTAGAGGGATCTGCTATGCATTTTTCTCCATTGGCATAATTTAAAGTGAAACCTAAAAATTACCTGGTCTGTTTGACAGAAAACTGACTGGCAAATGTAGTTGTACTTACTCTATTTCCTCGGGACTGCCATAAGATAACCCTTTTTAGCCCACATGAGATGTCATCTCAAGATTAAGATGGATGTGAGCTACACGTACTAAGGAAAATAAACTAAAACAACTTAAGATGGATGTGATGACAGTGAACTCAAAAGAGTAATGACATGGAAATTGAAGATGAGTACTAATTCAATCATTTTATACTGTCTGAAAGATCTCTGCACCCTACTAGCTTCTGAAGAAAGTGTGACTGAAAGTAAGTGTTACGTGAACAACTCTGGAATGGGGTAACCTTACAATCCTTAATTGATGATAATTTTGAGGAAAGAATGCAGAACTAGATCAAATTACTGGTGATGATTGAAGTCTGTTCCCCTTTTAAAGATACTCAGTATGAGTCTAGTAGTCTATTTGGAGCTGGGAAAAGAGGCCAAAGAACTTTGAAAGCAGATACATTAAACTTTGCTTCTTTTAAGTTTAGAATAACACAGATTCTTTTCCCTTTTTTAGGGATGATGGATGGATAATTGTGGAGCTCGAACCTCTTATACACTTAGAAGCTAATATCCTTGATTTGAGTTCTCGATGAAGATTTGTAGTTCCCCTGAACTCGATTTGGAAGAACTTTTTCTAAGAGATTTCTCAATATCTATTGGGCTCTGATTGTTCATTTTGTCTTCTATGTATATTAATATATATATATATATATATATCTTTTTCCTGTGCCCTTCGTTTCTTGTTCTGGATTTTTACACTGCGCTGTATTGCAACCATTTGAAGTCAAAATTCTTCAATACGGTTGCATCATGAAAAGTTGTTCGAGGAGTTGATAGAAATAGCTGGATAGGTTTGCATAAGATTCATGTCATCCATCAGATCAAAATGGACTAATTCACAACGTTTGTATCAACTTGGATAACTTTCTAGTTCTGAGTATGATTCTTGTACCTCAAGGCTTTTTCCATGTTGTTTGTTGCTTGCATTTATCATGTTTTTGTTTTTTTTTTTTTTTTTTTTTGCCTTCTATTCTCAAACATGAGCTTCTTTGAATCTTTTACACCGTAATAGAAATCGACAAACTTTTCCTCTACTCTCTGCTCACTTACTGTTATTCATCTCATTGATACCTGCAGAAACATCTTTTGTGGAAGAAACATCATCCGTTCAAAGTGAATGTATTCAGATCCTATCAGTCTTTTGTGTTTTGACATGCTAACACCAACATGCTGGTGCTGTCTCATAAGTCTTCAAGTACATTGCTTTCTTGGTGCTGTGCACTACCAGCAGCCAAACAGACCATTTGATCAATATAAATGGTACTTTCTCGAAGAGTGGCTATTCTTGTGATAGATAATTCGAGATCTATAATACCTGTTGTTACTCTTCTCTTTTGTGATTGTAAATGCAAGAATCTGAAAATTATGTTCATGTTGTGCATGTAATAGGCTTACAAGATATATTTATCTGATTTGTTGCTTAGTTTTAACTCAGTTACATTATTTCTTCTTAAGTGGTTAAAATCTTTTCCTGCTTAGTGTCAAGTGCACAGTAACAAGTTAAAAGATCCTGTTTTTCTTCTTCTTTTTTTCCTTTCCCCACCCTTAGCAATGTCATCATGTGGGGTTGCAGGAGAATGATAAATTCACAGAAATAGGGATTGAGGAGAGGGGGTGGAAGAGAAAGAGGGATTTGAGGGCAGTTTTGTCATTTCAAGTGAATTATGGATTGAGGGGACTTTGAGATTGCAGAATGCAGAAAATAGTAGGAGCATGTGAAGAGAGAGTTAAGGTTGTCTTCAGGTGTTCCAACCCTGCCTGAAGTAAATGATTTTGTGTCTGCTCTCTGCAAAATGTTTATTATTATGTTAGTGAAAGTGCAGGGGAATATATATATATATTCAATTTACATTTTCTTGAACCCACACCCTCTCGGCGCCTCTCTCTCTCTCTCTCTCTCTCTCACACACACCACACACACACACACACAGTAAAAGGGGAATTCATAATAATGACATTGGAGAAAAAAATGAAAAAATGGTGGGGATGGGAAGTTTAAGATTAGTTAAGTTGTTGTCCTTTTCATGTTGAGAAAACTTTTAATGTTGAGACTGGCAATACACACCAAAAAGAAGAGAGGGAAAAGAAAGAAATAAAGAAAGTCCATTGTGCTTTTAATGGATTGGACTTCAGTGGGACAAAAAATTTCAAGATTTGGTTAAAATTGACCATACAATATAATGTGATTATAGAGTACTATGGGTACAAATACAATTCAACCGGTCATCTTTAACAAGGTGGGGAGTGATTGGATATGTCTAAATTGAAAAGAGAGAAGCTAATTGGTCCATTTTATTATGCTCAATTAATAATATGATAAAGACTTACATTCATATCTTATATCACTTAATCAAGGTATACATCTAATCAATGTATCTACTTTTAGCGATATTAATTAATCTCCAGGATGAGGTGAGCAACTACCACGTTATATTTTATAGTTAATTAAATATGCATATCTTCATTTAGGCATATTAAACAATTATATAAGATCTTGTGAAGTCTTTACATACTTTTAACGTTTAAATTGATAAATAAAAATTAAATGTTGATCGGGGATGATTTTCTCGAGGATGCCACATAGACGAAATGAGTTCCACTGGTTTACTAAGTAACCTGCAAAAATGTCACATGTCTAGGGTGGTGTTCTCGACTTTGACCCTCAAATGATTAAATTCGTAATGAATTTGGGAATCTCCTCATAGTACAAGGAACTAAGAGAATGTCTTTGAAATGTCTATTTTAAATGTCCCTTGTGAGTGCAAAATGCTTTCAACCCTAACTTAGCAAGAATGTGTATTATACATGTGTTTCCATATATATGTGAAGGGAGTAGCCAATAATAGGGATACACTTGAAAAGTGGGTATTTTGCAAGCGTGAACAGTGACTTTTCTCAACCTCTTATCAAAGCAATTTAAAGCTTCGATACTAGAGAGCACTATCCTGTCACCACTAGTTATACCACTTGTAGTTGTATAACCAAGTAGGCCGAAGTGAGTCTTGTCTAGCAGACGTGTTAGGTCCACATCTGGATTCTCTTATCTACGTGGCAGTTAGGTCACTTTGATACCTTTCAATGCTTTTAAATGAGATAATGTGTGTGTGTGTGCATGTTATTTGAACTTTTGAAATTAGGGTTAGGTTAGGCTGAAGTTATAAATATCTTAGGGTAAGGATATTATTATATACACATAGTTCATGTGAGTATGTTGTTATATTTTCATGTACTTGGAAAGAAAAAGGTCAAAAAGTGTTGTAGGATTCTTATATTTTGATAGACAAAATCACATGTGTCAAAAGAGTTAATTAAGAACGTTTACAAGAAAATAGAAAAAGAATGGTCTTGCTGATAATCACTTGTCAGCATGACTAAATGATAATGCTTATTAATAAACTTGTTCAAAAAATTGCAATGTAATTGTATCATACATCTTTTAGTGTATTCAAGAAAGGATACATCCTTTTTGAAAGAAGTTAATTGGTTTTTTTTTTTTAAATACTTTTGAGTAAAACATATAATTAAAATAATTCTCTAATTAAAATGTCAAATAAAATACAATATTTTTTTTAAGAAAAAATTTCTTGCAAGTCAACCTTAAAATGAAGGTTAGAACTTATCTTTTATAATAGATTCAAAAATTAATTTGAACATAAATACGTTAAAATTCATTAAAATACTTTTTGTGCTATAAGCAAAAATAAAAAATAAAAACTAAAAAAAGAAAATCTAGCCGTGTATATGATGAACCAGCTTGCCCGGTTCAACCAACTAAACTCATCGACTAAACAAACAAATAAATAATAAAAAAATTAAACTTAATTTTCGAATAAAAATAGTCTCTTAAAAAAGTAGAGATATCGGCGTAGTGGAGTACCAAAAAATAATAAATAAAAGGGGAACATGAAAGCAGCAGCCAAGGAGCTAAAGACGTATTCAATGCGATCACATTCGACATTTCGTGGCCGTAAAAAGTCATGGCATGGCAGCAAAGGAAAGGAACAATCGAGTTTTTGTCCATACATTTTTTTTTTTTCTTTATTTTTGTCATGGCCACTACATTTCCCATTATTCATTATTTTTCAAACTTGCAGACATTAATGGCAATATAGCTTTGGCAATATAGCTTTATCATCAGATGCGAAGAATTGGAAACATACCAAATGATGATGATGATGATTTATATATTAATTATTGGCTGGAGAAATTTTATACTACTACTACAAAATGGACCACAAAGTATTTGACAGCAAAAAAATGTGTATTGACAAATGTGTCAAGATGTGGCGATTCAACATCAGTAGCCATCATCTCTAAGATCAACATCAGATTATTAACCGGTTTATTCTCAAAATTTTTTTTTTTTTTATTAAAGGGGGTTCTTTTTTTTTGGGGGGGGGGGGGGGGGGGGGGGGGGGGGGGGGGGGGGGGGGGGGGGGGGGGGGGGGGGGGGGGGGGGGGGGGGGGGGGGGGGGGGGGGGGGGGGGGGGGGGGGGGGGGGGGGGGGGGGGGGGGGGGGGGGGGGGGGGGGGGGGGGGGGGGGGGGGGGGGGGGGGGGGGGGGGGGGGGGGGGGGGGGGGGGGGGGGGGGGGGGGGGGGGGGGGGGGGGGGGGGGGGGGGGGGGGGGGGGGGGGGGGGGGGGGGGGGGGGGGGGGGGGGGGGGGGGGGGGGGGGGGGGGGGGGGGGGGGGGGGGGGGGGGGGGGGGGGGGGGGGGGGGGGGGGGGGGGGGGGGGGGGGGGGGGGGGGGGGGGGGGGGGGGGGGGGGGGGGGGGGGGGGGGGGGGGGGGGGGGGGGGGGGGGGGGGGGGGGGGGGGGGGGGGGGGGGGGGGGGGGGGGGGGGGGGGGGGGGGGGGGGGGGGGGGGGGGGGGGGGGGGGGGGGGGGGGGGGGGGGGGGGGGGGGGGGGGGGGGGGGGGGGGGGGGGGGGGGGGGGGGGGGGGGGGGGGGGGGGGGGGGGGGGGGGGGGGGGGGGGGGGGGGGGGGGGGGGGGGGGGGGGTTTTTTTTTTTTTTTTTTTTTTTTTTTTTTTTTTTTTTTCCCCCCCCCCCCCCCCCCCCCCCCCCCCCCCCCCCCCCCCCCCCCCCTTATTAACCATCCTTTTAAAAATATGCTACCATCACATCATGCTTAGTAAGCATCTGCTAAAATCACTCTCTATCACTATCAACTTTACGTAAACACATGAAATCACATGGCAGACCAATCAAAGAATCCAGGAAACAATCAAAGATGGTTACATTTCATTTAAATGACTAAAGAAAAAAAGGTACCTATAAATGGTATTTGGATTAGTACTCATGCCATATTAAAAAAAAAAAAGCTTGTTGGATTGGGTAACTTGCCAGAACATGTGCAAGATAAATAACAGAAATAGACCCCCTCTGACAGACAGCTGAAGAAAGAAAAAATGTATCATTAGTGTAAATCAACCAAACCAGCTTCCTCTACCTGTTTATTATTATCCCATAGTTGGCTGAATCCACAGACAAGCCATGGCTTAAATGGGGAACACAGAAGATCACCATAATTCAGGAGAAAATCATTCTTGACCAGATGATGAAGCTCATACAATTGAAACTGTAACTACAGTTAGAAAATTAGGACAAATTGTCTGATACAAGAGTTGCCATACAAACTAAAACATGAAAGCTTTTAGTACCAAAATTCGGTGTCACCCTGCTTATATATATGTAATGAGGATAAAAAAAACTAAGCAAAGATGGATAGGATAATTAACAACAAGGCACATACAAAGGCTTTCAGTTAATCATTTCTGAGATCCAACCAAAATGCCAACCCCATTGCTAGAATAGCTGGATAAAGAGAGAGAGAGAGAGAGAGAGAGATGTTTAGTCCTATTGCATGTGCAACGCATTTGTATCAATATCCACTATCAGAGCATCACATGTTTTCCAACAGTTAAATATCTACAGAGGAGAAACGGGTCTGAACCCACTTTTGAAGTGCTGCAAGGACCAAAAACCCTGCAATCTGGCTCCACTTGCCATGCTTTGCGAGGCTCAAGGGGAGGTCTGATACTAAATGCTCACAAACCACCAATCCTACAAGAGAGGACCAATAAGATGATATCCTTAGGGGTCAGCCATGGTCCAATTTGCGAGAACCGGAAAGAATAGAAAAGCAAGATCAAAATTAGAAGATTAACAAAAAGAAAAGAAAACTGCAAAAGAAAAATAAAAGCAGGAAACAACCCAAAGCCAAGTGCAGATGGGAAATACATCATATCTTTGAGCAATATCAGAACCAGCAGCAGAGCTGATGGAAGACGATCCAAGAAATTTTTGCCAAAAGATAGTGAAACTAGTCTAGAGACTTAGTTCCAATTACATCATTCCCCTTTTTTTTTCGGGGAGTGGAGGGACAAATTGAGATTTTTGTCCTCCTCCTTGTTTTTATTTTTTCCCCTTATCAGTCAGCATAGATATGGCACAAGACCACTATACAACGCTAAAAAATATTAAAGATCAACCATGCTGCAGAAACCAACTCTCTACATTCAACCTCACATAAATGATTCACATAACCGAAGCAACTTCTGTAACAGTAACAGGAATTTGAGAACCCTGACTCGTTAAAAAACCACTTTTGACAAATAGATTGTCTTGAACTGATTAGTTTCTTATTGAATTGTGCAAAAGTCTTCATAAAGAAAGAAAACCATAAATCCTCCCAAAAAAACACTCGAGGACAATCAAAAATTGTAGCTAAGATAAAATCAGCATAATATCTTTTATTAACACTACAGAATACCAATGCATTCACTTGTGAATATCGGTAAACGCTTTGAAGGATATATAAGCCAAAGGAACTCACCAAATATTGAACAAACTTCTGTTCAGCAACACTTCCCATCCTACTGCCAGGAGGACTGCTTGTATCGGAAACTTTCATTTTCCCACCCTCCATCAGGCTCCTTTCTTTTCAAGATACTACCTGCTACTGGATACATCCTTGCCTGCTCCTCTGCTAGTGCCTGTGAACTGGCAACAGAAAGCTGTCTTTGTGCTAACGTCTCCTCTCTGACTTCTGCATCCAATCCTCCAGGGCCAGCATTCAGATCAAGACCCTGCCTGCTCCACTTCCTATTGTTTTCCATGCTACCATTATTGCTACCATCTGGTAGGCTTACCATATAAGGCCTTGGATATTGGGATGAGACTGCACCAACAGGTCCTAGAAATTGTGAATTAACAGGGGGGTTGAAAAGCCTTCCACCAGGTGTAGAATCCATATATGATGTAGACCCAACAGAAAAGGTCGCAGAGGGCAGAGGAAGAGTGGTCCCAAAAGGAAACATTTGGTATGGGAAGGGGCTAGATGCAAAGGGCACTGCTGGCGATGACGACAACACTGAGCCCCTATAGATATCAGGACTGAAAGGATTACCACCAGGAGGACCCAAGATCCTTTGCGGTGCACCAGGCGCAATGATAGGAAATGGTTGTTGATCCCCTCGATCAGGCAAAACCGAAGGAATTGATACCGATGAATAAGAGTTCCCAGAAGGAAACCAAGCTGAGAAGTTTCCCGATTCAAGGCTGCTTGGCCTGATGCCAGCAACAGGCAATTGGGCGTGCACAGAGAGCGTGCTGCCCCGACCCTGATGATTGAATGAAGATTGCTCGACACTAACGTCATCAACACCAGGCCCATTTAAATCAAAATCTCGCCTCACCTCATTAGAAGGTAAAGGAGTGGATGATAACGATTTTACAGGTATAATGTTAGCCTCCAGCCTGCGAGTGCTGCTAACAGGGTATTGCATCATATCATTGGAGTCATCAACTCTGTTCAGATCAAGATCAAGTCCCCCAGAACTACGGGAAGGAGCAGAACCAGAGAGTTCATTCTTAGACTTGACATGACTACTTAAATGATCAGAAATCAAACCTATCTCAGTCGTAGATTCTCGACAACCCATGTCTTCAAAAAGCCTCTCATCTGCAACATTAAGGTCGATATCCAATAACGGACGACATGGTTTGCTACTAGAATCATCAGTCACTGAAGGATTTATAGGTCCCACAGGCAACGGAAGTGCCTTTCTGGGTTCTGCAGGTCGAAATGCACTTGTGGCAGCTGAGCCCTTCCAGCCAAGCTCCCCTCTGGTTCTCATAAGATCAACAGGCGGGACAAAAGCACCTTTAGCAGCAGCAGCAACTGTAATGGAAGCAGGAATACTACTAGAACCAGATGAGATAGCAGAAGATAGTGGGTTAACCAAGTGCATATTTGATAAACTTCCAGCATTGACTGAGTTCATTGGTTCAGCATACTTCCCATCATCTCCTAAGCCCTCATTTAAATCAAAGTTCATCTTACAATCTGTCTCAGCTTTCTCTGCAACAAACGATGAAGTATCATCAGCCACAGTAGGTTTATATTCAACCCTTTTATCTGCTTCCACCTCAGGTATCTTGGACCCTTTCAATTCAACATCGCCATCTGCATCTCGAGACCGAAAACACAATGACTCAGTTTGAGGAAATGATCCGGAAGACCGAGGCTCAAACACCTCCTTATTTTGTGCACTAGCCTTCGCATAATCATTTCTTTGCTCAGTAAGAGATAAACCTGAAACACCTGGAGTCTGATCTTCGGCTGCTATAGTGCGGTTACTTTCTTTATCTAACTTTTGTCCCTCAGGTGGAATTGAACCATTGCTGCCACGGTTTTCCGTAGCTTCTCCAGCTTTGACCTCATCTGCAGCTTCAGCCACTAAGTCTTTACCAGACACATTAGTTGGTTCAACTAACAAAGCTGGCTTGTGCTCTAATTGCACGCCAGTGGTCAATCTTTCACTGACATCCTTTTTACATTCATTCTCTCCAGACGGATTTGATGATGGAACTTCAACCTTCTGCTTCACCTCTTCTGTGTGTGAAATGACACTACCTACCATGACCTCAGACGACAGTGAACCTTCTCCAAGTTTAGAATCTGCAACTACATCTTCCCTAGAACTATTCCCTACTGTCTTCTCCTCATGAGGCTGATTACTTTGGCCACCATCTCTTTCCATAGAGAGTTTTACAATGGAAGAGAATGAACTGGAACCCTTAAACTCTTCAGACTTTTCATTCATCTCAGAATTGTGATCCACAGTTGGTTCTCTTGTCTCAGCAGACATAGGATCTAGTTTTCTATCTACAGTCACTTCCGTAGGAGAATTTCCAGCATGATGCATTCCATCCTTGGACCATGAACCTATAGATGATCCAACCTGCTTCCCATCCACCACATCCGCAGCATCACTGGCCAAACACTGCTCTCGTGCAAGATTGTCTCCGGGAGGTGGTTTTGACTTTGCATCATCACCTATACAAGTTTCCTCAACTGCAGGGGCGCTTCCTTGTGGAGAATCTGTTGGTGACACTAATTGAGACTTGCACATTTCTCCAGCAGCCACACTAGCAAGAAGATTCATTCCAACCTCATCAGCAGGTGACATGGATGTATTTGCCTCAGAATATTTGGCACAGCTCTCAATCAAAGCATTCATGGAGCTGAAAGAAGCTTCATGCAGTTTCCCAGATTTTAAATCATTTCCAGATGAGGAAGATGCTGCTTTAGAGACTTCAGGGGGTTTCCTATCTTCAACAGTCTTACTCCGCTCCTCATCAGGGAGGGTAGCTGGAGACCCATCACCTTCGTCCGACCCAGTCTGCAAATCTTTAAAATCATTACTCTGCCAAGATTCAGCATTCACATCAGAAGGAATGTTAGCTCGATAAGCATCACACTTTTCTTTACTATTACGATCAGATTGCTCATGTCTATCTGAAAGTACAGGAGATGAAGCTCGACTGCTCATAATAGAAGGATCTTCAAAAGATCCTCCACTTGCACTTTGTGCAGGACTGCGACCGCGGTTTAGTTTAACAATAAGCTTGTGACTGCCCCCTTCAACAGGTACATCAAACACCTTTTCACCTGTTGATGCAGACTGAGAAAACTTCTCCTGAGCAACGTTTCTGTGCATTGACGAATTCCTACCTGTTTCTTTTGGGCTTCCTGATACTGAAGCCCCAGGGTACCCATTAATTGATTTTCGATGACGAGATCCTCCACTGGAAATTTTATTGACACTCATAGAAACAGCAGTAGAACTCCTAGCATCCTCTTTTCCAGAGAAAGATTGACTATAATTGTGAGACTGACTAGAACTGCTGCTCTTGTCCTCCCTGACAGACAAGGGAACATCAGTAACACAACCAGCTGTAGGTCTGGGTTGCACCTCCTTACCTGATGCTGGAGAAGAGGCTGATTTTATTGGGCCAGGAGATAAGGATGCAGATTTTGTGGTAGTTTCCACATTGGATACCTTGACGGATGCAGTCTTTGCTGCAGAAACTTGTGTTACAGAGCTCTTCAAGGCCACATCTCCAGATCCACCAGAACTTCTGCCTCCATGACCATCAGGAAGACGTGATTTAGATGGCCAAGAAGCAGCCTGAGTTGAGCCAGACTTTGCATCAATAACATTCATTTCAGCTTCAACTCGTTTCTTCCATGTGTCAACCAAACTCCTTGCTTTCCTTTGAATCTCCAAGTTCTTGTGTGTACGTAAATGATTTACCGATCTGCCTATGTTGCTAGTCTGCAAGGCATTAAGATTTACAGGGAGCTTGTCAAGTGCACGAAGTAGAACCAAGAGAAATTCCTCAGAAGATTTATCACCATCCTTTGAACCACTCCCATCTCCTATCCTCCCTTTATTGACATCTTGAAGCCATTCGTCTAACACAGGGAGCCCCTTAAGCTGTACAAATCGATTAAGGCAGTCGAACCTATCAGTGGCAGCTATAACACCTGCAAGCATTGACCGGCTAATCAAATCCATTTTCTTATCCATCCTATCTGGTTGAATAAGCTGGACAAGTTTCTCAACAGACTCAGAATCTACAAGCCCTCCCTTCTCCGTTATCTTTGCTATCTCAGATTTCAATGAGTTTTCAGTTTTGACAATAATCGAATCACTGTCATCTGCTTTCAAAGACCGTTCCCGCTTAACAGGATCAGAAGAAGACTGGTCCCCACGTTCCCTTTTCTTCCCCTTTGTTTGAGAAGGAATAGAGGTCACGCTATTCTGTAAAGCATCAGAACCAGGTTTCAATTGCGAAGTTGACATTAAATTACTTGTTGGCTTTGGTGAACGCCCACCAGACTGCAATGTTGCATCCATCTCTACTCGTGTTTTGTTTAAAAGCTTACCTACTTCTTCTTGTCGCTCCTATCAGGAAAAATAAATATGAAGGTCAATTAAAATCATCATGAAAAGAAGGCATAGACCTCAATAAGGGAAAAAGTACTGAAATGAACAGTGGTCAATGGCAAGTAGAACTCACATCAATATAATCTTGATCGGTTAGCCACCATAAACACTTGTTCTTAATGTCATATACTCTTTGGCAGACAAATGAAGATATCCCTGTTGGAAGTTCAGCGCCTTTGGGAAGAAATGCAACTTTACACGGATGTAGTAAAGCTGCAGCTGCAACCTCATCCTTATGAAAAGAATAAAATAATTCGTTTGGCGCGGCGTCCAACAGGATGCCTTTGCCAAGCTTCACTTCGGCCGGTCGATAGAGCCAATTCACACCAAGCACCAAGTGATTTTCTTTACTTGATATCAACTTACGAATTAAACCAATGAAAGGTGGAGAATCTTGAGCAGGCTTGAAAAGAGCACAGTCACCTACGCTAATTTTGCGACCATCCTACAAAAACAGTAGATATGCAATTATTAAATGGGAAAATCAAAATATAATGCAAAAATGCAACATCATTTTCAAAAGTGAGAGTGCAAAACAATAATAATAAAAGACAAATCACACCTTATTAATTATGTCATACTTGCTTCCCAGACAAATTGTCTGCAAAAGTACATAAAAGTTTACATGTTTCTGGAAATAGCAGTTTAATAGCGAGCATTTATTTGAAAATCTAACATCCGACAGTTTTACTACCTATGTTGCTGAAATACAGATAAATTTTAAGCATAAATGGTTGAGACATCATTAAAGTATAATTGTTAGAAAGACATATACTACTCATGTATTTAACAAAGGGGAAGAAAAGGAACATCTTCTAGATCTAGAAGAAAGACATATACTACTCATGTATTTAAGACATAGTTATCAAGATATCTACAAAGATAGAATTAAAATCATTTCCTAATTTTCTTGAACCATATTCTATGGGCAGACAGAATTTTAATCAGCTATTGGTGTTATTGTTTTCTGCACCACTAAACCATAGACATGCACAGAATGGTATATACTTAAGTTCATTAATGATTTTTAGCCAACTATCTTTAACACTTTCCAAAACTATTCCTGCCCCATCCATAAGCTAATGTGTTATTCGGATCTGTGGGGGTAAATCTCCAAATGGAATGATTATTCTACTAGATATGTTGCTACCCTTGCTGTCGAGATTTGATGGAATACATTTCTGCCATGTCATGGATTTATTAAATGCTGCAAATAATGTAATTACCACAAACTTTGCATGGCCCAGCTACTGTAAGAAGTATTTAACCAGTAAATCTAACAAGAGGTGAGATCATTCAAGATTTTGATTTTCTCATCTAGCTTCAACATTGCCGCAAGTACTAAGATTGTTGCGAATCATTATAACCTTCATGCATCCATTTTTTTCTCCCTTATTAAATAAATGTGTAAAGCTTTAAATTTCCTGGGCAAGACAAGGAAAAAATTTCCCATGCAGGATTTCCAGGGTGCTTGCACAGAATAGTTACAATAAGGTACAAAATAATAAAAGGTATCTGAAAGGTTCTACTTACATACAGTCAAATCCCCACAAAATTGCAAACAGACTTTCAGAACAAGTCAAAAATTGAAGCTTACAAATTCATTATGCGTTGAAAATTAGGTCCAACCTCACAGAAATACAAAAATTAAGATGACCGAGATCATCTCAAGGAAAATTATAGGATTTCCCCATAGGAAAAAAAAAACCCATATAATGCAAAGTGCACAAATTTAGTTCTTCCACCATATTTACTGGGCAGCTAGATAATTCTTGCAGAATAAAAGTTCGCAAAACTAATCAAAGTCAAATGCAGCATTGTGCATTACAACCAATACAGAGGAACAAAAACATTATCATTTTTGTCCCAACCTGAGGAACAAAACCACGACAAAAAATGTCCAAAATCACCATCTTAAATTGCTGTCGCTCAAAATGACCTCTTCATACTGGAGGAAAACCTGGAAGAGACTATAGATAACCCGAAAGAGACTACAGGCAGGCCCAGTTAGAACTCTTGGGGGCTACCCATCAGAACTCAGGAAACAAAGTGAACAAGAAAGCTCTGCACAAGGGGCAAACAAACAAACAAACGCACGCACAAGATAAACTAGGAAATTGGAAAAAAGAACGCAACTTTACCCCAAGCAAACCAAAAAGGCAAGTAAATATAAAAGAGCGAGCAAGAGAGAATTAAATACATGTGAGAAGCAAATTTTTGGAAAAACCCACCAAGGCAGTACCTTGCAGAAGTAATCGGCAGAAGCAAAAGTAGTAATAGTAGTAGTCGAAATGAGACTGGAATCGGCGTCAGCTATACTGGTCCTCGTGGAGTTAGAAGGGACAGACCGCATGTGCTGACTACAACCGCGACTTAGAATAACAATCCTCCGTTGATTCTCACCTTCCCTTTGTTCCCTCCCATGCATAATAACACCCGGCTAGCATTTTCCCCAGTAATTCGTCCACCTCCAAACACCATGAAATCAATCCCAACTCCCAAAAACTCAAAACACTTCCAACCCCCACCACCCTTCGAATTCCCCCAATTCAACCAAAACCCTAACAAAATCCCCAAAATCAAAACCCACAAAATCGAACTCCCGAAAACCCTAGATCGCCACCAATTCGAATCAAACCCTTAATTCTCCGACTCAATTAAACTCCTCCCGCTTCAATTCCCCGATCTGCACACACAAAAAATTCGAATTCCAAAAAATCACAGATCCAATTAATTCAATCCCTCACACACAAATACACACACACAAAACGCAACACCTACACCACAAAATAAACAAAACACGCACAAAAGGAAAGTAAAATTAGAAAGATAAAAAAATGAACAGAAAATGCCCAAGAGCAAAAACAGACCTGAACGGAAGTGAAATTTTTTTTCCTTTTTCTTTTTTTTCCGTGTGTGTGTGGATTTAGATAGAGAAAGTAGAGAGAGAAAGAGAGGAAAAAAATGTTAGCCCAAGAGAGAAACTAAAGACTTAAAAGAGCACTAAAGAGAGAGAAAAAAAAAAATAAAAAAATAAAAAAATAAAAAAAGGAAAAATAGGAAATGATGTCGTGAGAGAAGAGAGAGAAAAAAAGAAAGGGCGTTGCCAGACGGCAAAAAGGAAACGTGGTGTTGTTGTACTTGGTACTTCGTGGGGAGTGGGGGGGGGGGGGGGGGGGGGTAAGGGTTGTTTGGAAAAACGGGCAGTTCGGGCAGGATTACGTTAACATCAACCGGATGTTATGTTGTGTGGACTCCTTGTGATCTTTGTGGGTGTTGTGTGCGTTTCTTTTTCCTTCTTTCTTTTTTTTCAATTTGTTTTGTTTTTAAACCAAAATATATATATATATATTTTATGTATGTATAAACTCCAACTTATAATAATGTATTTTTAATTAAATGAACTACTCTATAAAGAAATTATTTTGAAATTATGAATAATTAATATTTATATTTTTTTTGTCTCGAACTTATTACTCTTTTTTTTTTTTTTTTTTTTTAGATTAGTCAACTACTTATTGTACAATATTTTATATCTAATACTTTTTTATTGTATATTAAATTATGAAGAAGACATAATTTTGTTAGTAGAGAATCTCTTATGACCTAAAAAATCACGAATTAGATACATATTAAAGGTGAAAACATCTCAAAAAAATTATAATATATATCCATTTTTCTTCAAAAATAAATAATTTAAAATGTCATTCGTAATTAAAACTGATGTGCAATGAATAAAAATTGGTTTGTGGTATATATTCAATATATATATATATATATATATATATATATATATATATATGTGAAAGGGTTTTGTGTTTTTTATTAATAATAGATTATAGGAGAATTTTGGGGGCAATGGGAAGTGAGTTGTTTGATTAGAAATAAGCAAAGAGCTATGGAAATTAGCCCTTTTCATAAAATAAAAGATGGGGGGGAAGGGAATGGGTTGTTAGCTACAAGAGAAAGATATAGGGGGGGATTATGTGGGATTGTATTTGTATTGGATTGTTGGGAGAGTAAAATTAGGTTAAGGTTGACTAATGAGTAAAAAATGTTCATGAATTTGGGGTTTTTTTTTTTTTTTTTTTTGGGATTTTGATTTAGGGTTCTATGACTTCTTCTTTAATTGAAATATTTTGGGGGTTGAAGAGTAGGCAGCTTCCTTTTGGGGAGGTTTTGGGTTGTTGGAGAATTGATTAATTTTGGCAAAAATAAAGGAAGGAGAAGTCATGAAGTCATCAAACACCAAACTGATTTTTCAAATAAAAAGTTTTAAACTATACTTAATAAATTGACACGTTATAAAATATCAGTAACATTTGTAAACGTCTTTATCTTGAAAGCTTTCTACAAGATAGATACAAACAAATATATATATATCAAACATGGTTAATTTTAACATTTGGTTTTTGATGAATCTTTGTGGAGAAGGGATTTTTAATGGGGACAATCAAGCCTTTACTATTTTTCTTTTATTGATGATGACTCTTTCTCTCTCTAAAGCATTGCTAAATAACTTCATTTTTCTTATTTTTCAGCTGCTAATGGATTCTTTCCCTTGAAACAATAATAATAATAATCCAATGGATGTATACAATATTTTTTTTTTTTTTTTTTAGGAAAAGGATGATTATATTTCAAGGACCCAATGCAAGGGGCCAATGGGTGCATACATTTTTTTTTTTTATTTCCCATTCTTAATTTTTTGGGCTCTATGTGCTATATACATGGGTTTGGATAGGAGAGTATGGGCTTTAGTTCTCCTATGATGATTGAAATAACTGGGCCAGGCCACAGCCTTTGCAAATAATTTTATCATATTTTTTTTTTTTTTTTAAGAACACGAGATGTCTTTATTATAAAAAGACACTTTTAAACCAAATTTATATTCGGATTAATTTTGAATTAGATTGGTCCATTGCGAGAGGAAGCTCTAGCCCGACTGCATACATGAGAGGAAGCTCTAAATGTTATTCATTTCTCAATCCCTAATTGAATCTTTGGAAACCAAAGAAAATAAAAGAAAAAACTAAACCTAATTATGCCTATTTTTATCTAGAAAAAGAAAATTCATTTGGATCATGCCAATTTTTTAGCATTTTACATAATATATTGTCTAAAATATCAATTTTGATGATTATCTAAAAACCATTTTTTTAAATATGTTATTACCAAAAAAATTAAAAAAAAAAATCAAGTAGTTAAATTTTCTCACCAATTTTTCTCTTCAATGCCCAAATACACCATAAGCAAGGCTCGTTATAAAATCTTCGAGGTCTAGATTTTGGTCCAAATTGATGGATGAGTAGGGACCAGCTCACCAACGGGAAGGCCCAACAATATATAATAGGTGGTGTTTGGACTTGTGTGAGTAATGGAAGGCTAATAAGAGGTTTATGAATATTATAGGAAGTTAACCCGGTGGTAGCTTGGAGAAGTTGGTAAGCAGACTCATAATATTTCATCCAGGGTAGATGGTCGAGGTTTCGAATTCCCCTAAGGTGTTAACGTCATGTTAAAAAGCTCTAGGTCGGGCTCTAACCCTTGAGTAAGAGTTGAACTCTGCGAGCGCTCCGCAGGCCGAGTCCGGATTAGTCTCACCAAAAAGGTGGGACACTGGGCGCCCCAAGTGGGTACCAAAAAAAATATATATATTATAGGAAGTTAGGTATGATATTATGTCAAAAATGTATAAAAATATATAACGATATATAATAATGTGTTTAAATATTTAAAATAGATATTCTTTTTGGTACAATGATAATAGTGTCAAATAATTGATCATACATATTATTGGACCCACAATTTGACACGGGCTCGAGCGAGATAAAACGTGAAAACAAGCTTTAAACAAAAGTTAGAGAAAGATTTTTTTGTTAGACTTTCCGATTCGGAGCCATTATAATTCCAACTAATCTAAATTTGACTTGAGTTGCCCTTGCGAAATTCAACTCTTCCTCAAGGAAAGGTCTCTCACCCTAGCTCTTACATAAAACTCACAACAAATGTCGAACCATCGACCTCGTATAACATTTACAATACGATTTCTCATTTTGTCAAACATTGAAATTTAGAGTAAAATTTTTATGTAATTTTTATTTTTTTTTGGTGAATAAATTTTTATGTGAATTAATTGAGTTGAGTTTAATCAAAATAATATATATATATATTGCACACAATGACATAATATTCGTGAGCATGCTTTCCTACATGGTGCAGGCCATTCTTACTTTATTCTCTTAATTGATTTCAGTTACACTCTAACTGTTTAGTTAGTTAGATATTCGGTTCACAATATATATTGCTACTATAATATTATTCTTTCATTCTACACTATTATTTATTTTTTAAAAAAATTTCTCACTTTTATATATATATATATATATATATATATATATATATATATATATATATATATATATATATATATATATATATATATGTCAAAACACAAAAATACCTATTGAATTAAATAAAATAATATTTTACCCAGTGTAGTTTATCTGGCTGGCGTGGTTTGCAAGCTATTACGCTAGCCCGGGGGTTTACCCAGAGCGCACTCAAAGAGTAGCGGCTGCGGGTTCTCCCGTCATAAAAAAAAAAAAAAGTAAATAAATAATACATAAAATATTGATGGTAGTAGTAAGTTTGAAGCCAAATAATTATCAAACAATAATTGTCTTCAAAATAAAAATAAAGTATGAGTAATAAAAAAAATATAATTCAGTGTTAATTAAATGATTATGAATTCGAGTTAAAATAAAATTTTAAATTAAATTAGTCAAATCAAAATTATATGAATTGTCATCATAAAAATAAATAAATAAAAACAAAGTACAATTAATTTTCAATCCAGCAACTTAGGGGAGTTAGTCTAAGCGGACTCCTAATGCTTCCTCCAGGGCAGATGATCGAGGGTTCGAATCCCCCTGGAGTGGTTAGCGCCACGTTAAAAAGCTCTGAATCAGGCCCTACCCTCGAGTAAGAGTTGAACTCTGCGAACGCTCCGTAGGTCGAGTCCGGATTAGTCTCACTGAAGGTGGGGATACCGGAGGCCCAAGTGGGCTAATACCAAAAAAAAAAAAAAAGTACAATTAATTTTCATGATGTTTTGGGGAAACAAAATGGTTCAATGGATAATTGAGTTAGACATACCACCAAAGGCAACAAAAAAAAAAGTGGCTTGGAAAAGAATCTTTATAAAATAAAATAAATTAAAAAAAAAAATTGGTAGAGCCCATTTAGATGATAATAATAATAATAATAATAATAATTTTGATTTTGATATGAAAAAATGTTAAATCTTCTGACCAGTTATCTCATCCAATGAGGTGCCTACAAATCAGCGAATGAGATTAGTTTTGACGTGGAATGACTTGAATGTGTCGTCCATCGGTGATGGAACTCATCCACAATACCCGTGTCATAAGCAAAAAAATAATAATAATAATAATAATTAAGGATATTTTTGAACTTTGGTACGCTACTTTTCGCAATAGGGACAAAGTTGTTTGCCATTAGCCCAAAAAGCAATCTTAATTTGTTGATATGTTATTTTTTATTTTTTTCCTCAATCTTAATTTAATCCATAATAAAATAAAAATTAAGCAATCTTTAATTTAATTTTATTCGAGTATATTTATAGACAACCTTGGATTGAAGTTAAGGATAAAATTAGATGAGGTTAAACTTTTTCTTTCTTTTACTAATTAAAAGCTATGCTAGCCAAAAGAATGTAATTAGTCCGGCACAATGAGAAAGCGTATTATGTAACGTAACAAAAGGATGACTACAACTTTTTTGTAACCTAGGCATAGCATAGGGGTAACATGTGTGCTTGAAGATTATTGGTTGATTTACTTTGGTTGGTTATACACGAAACTTTTCTTGTGTCCCTTTCCCAAGTGTTTAATGATTACCAATTTTAATTCGTCTTTTATCTTATTAGTGTTCAATCATGATGTAATTTGAGTCTTGATGAAAATAATTAAATGCTTAGAAAAAAAATATATATTAATTGAGATTTGAAATGATAAAAGTACATACATATTCCCCCCTCCCTTTGTTTTACTTATCATATATATATATATATATATATATAAACAATCTAATAATATTGTCTGTTTTGACCCACTTTAAGTACATATTAAGGGTTTAAAACGTATCATTGAGTAAAGAGCGCTCAGAAATCTTCTAAACGAGCGATGTAGGATTTCAAGTGACAACAATACAAAAGATTATATTCTTTAAAAATATAAAAATAATTTTTTTAAAAAAATTAATAAGATTAAAATATTTTAAATTTTTAAATAAAAAATAATTAATAAGTATAAATTGTAAAATATTAATTATATAAATATTATCGAAAAAACTTAGTTGATATTACTTATGACTTTTACGAAAATGCCTCAAATTTTAATATATCAATATTAAAAAAAAAAAACTTTAATTTATTGATATGATAAATATGATATCTGGTATTTATAAATAAATCATCCTTCCTAATGATTGGTTTAATAGAAAACCATTCATGTTTTAGAAGCTAATTATGAAAGACATTTTTTTTTAAAAAAAAAATACTAAAATTTAAATGTATATTAATTAAATTAATTTTTTTTTTTAAATAAGATATTTTATTAACATTCTTTAAGTTAATTTTATAGCTTTTTTATTATTATTATTTTGTAAATAATATTTTTGATCGTATTTACCATGAATTAAAAATAATATTAAAGGCATAAAGAATTGATGGAACTAAAATTACAAACTAATCTAATTAGCTGCATAAAAAAAAATGTATTTCAAAACCTTCTTATTTTTTAAATATTAAAAATTAAATAAAATTTATAACTTCACATTTCTATTCCATTCTCATCTATAATACTTTTAAAAAATTAAATTAATTTAAAAAATACAATACGAAGGAAACTATGGTATTTTGCAATTTTTTTCAATATTTTTTATTTTCAAAATTGTTTAGCATTATCATCTTCATTATTATTATTATTATTTTATACATATATTCCAATTCCCACCATATAAATCACCACTAAAAAATTTTAGAAAATTTCAACAATTCATCTAACCCAAAATTTTCAATAATTAAACAAATTATACTTGAAAAGAATTTGCATTCTATTTATAAATTTATATAAAGGGAGAAAACTTGTAGTGAGATATTTTTTCTATTTTTTTTTCCCTCTTCTTCATTATCAGTAAATATATTTATTATAATTAATCTCTTTTTTTTTTAATGGTTGGGATATCAATGTGGTGACGGATTTCTTCAATGAGATGGACAAAATCTAATAAATTTGTAGATTATTATAGTTATTTTTATAATTTTTTAACACAAGGACCATGAAATATTGTATTTATTTTTATTATTATTATATTTAAGTGTTTATTATAGTTTTTTTTTTTAAAAAAAAAAAAATTAACTTCTATCATGTCTCATGTCATAAGTGAGGATACTACCAATTGAGTTACGCCTTCTTGTTTATTATATTTATTTTATAATTAGTTCTTGTTTATGATATTTTAAAAATAAAAATTATAATTACATTGAAGATTTTATCACAAAAATTAGTGAGATATCCATTTAATACATTATTTAAAATAATAATAATAAAATATTAATTTAATAAAAAAACTAACACTATTATTTTTCATTAAATCAATATTTATAATTTTATTAAAAAAATCAGAAAAACATCCAAAAATATATATTTTCATTACTTCAAATAATTAAAATAATTTGAAATAATAGGAGATTCGGAGCCTACAAAAAGTTGCTATTCTATGAAAAAAAAAAACTATTTGTAAAGAATATAAATAATAATATTTTTTAAAAAAGACCTAACTAAGAAAACAAAAAACTATAATGTTGGGGTTGGTGTGTCAACCTCAAGTCCCACATTGGAATATTAGGCAAGAGTTGCATAGTATATAAGAAGTTTTATCTACTCCATTAGTATGAACATGTGATGACTTAGGCCCAAAACAGACAATATCATACTAATGTGAAGTTTATCTAAAGTTTGTTTGAGGAGACAGCCCAACCTGATGGTAATAAGAATTTGCAAATATTTTGTTTTATCACTGTCACAATTCGATTTTATAATTTTTCATATATAAATAAAACTATTAAATTATACAAAAGGAGACATTATTAAAAACTAAAAGTTTAGAATCAAATTGATTGAAAATAATATATAAATATATATATATATATATATATATATATATATCAATTAATGACACAAATAAAAAGACTAATTATTATCATACCCTACCAATTAAAAAGTTTTTTTAAAAAAAAGGAAAGGAAAATCATAAACTAGTTATAAACTATATAGGATTTTGGGAGAGAATAAAAGGCTCTTTTTGAGTTACTATTAGGGATCGATATCTCTCTTTCTATACATATATATATATATATATATATATATATTTGGTAGGGCGCCGAAAGCAACTTTCTTTCTTTCTTATACTTTGTTTTTTAGTAATAGATGAATTTAGTCTCAAATAAATTTGTGTTTTTTGACAAGTTTAGTTTTTTTTTTTTAAAGTCTTAAATTTTTTTACCTAAGACAACTAAGGTCATTTTTCACAAATTTCATCAATTTTTTTTTAAAAATTTAACGATTTATGTAATTTTAGTCGATTAAAAAAAAAGATAATTAAGTCACTTTACATAAAATATGTACAAAATTAGAGTAAAAAGAACTGCAACGCTTATCCACAAAATATTTTTGAAAGGATAAAATAATATATATAAATATATATTTCATGTAAAATGACTTAATTAATACATTTTTTATTTTATTCAATAAACCACACAAACTCTTAAATTTTAAAAAAAATTAATGAAATTTGTGAAAAAGGACTTTAGTTTTCTTATGTAAAAAAGTTTAAGATTTTAAAAGTCAAAAAATATTTTAAGATTAAATTTATCAAACATAAATTTATTTGAGACCAAATTTATTAATTGCTCTTCTTCTTTTTTTTCAAATCATTCTATATATATATTTATGTAAGTTTGAGACAGAATAAAAGAAAAAATACTTTATATATATATATATATATATATATATAAAGAGAGAGAGAGAGAGAGAGAAAGTACAACCAGACAGTGTGAATATAAAGATTGATTTCGGTTTGTGTTGTTATCTCAATTGCATCTCCAAACCTTTATAATAATAATAAAAAAAGGTTGAATCAGCATTGTGATAATAATATATTCAAGGCGCTCACATGCATTGTGTATATACTTAGTATAACCTTTTTGACTCGCTACAATTTCTTTATTAAAAAACTTTATGTACATATATATATATATATATTATACAATGATACGAAATAAAATTCAATTTAACATTAATAATGTATATGACTTGACACATGATTCTCATATTGAATCAAATTACATGTTTAATGTTTAAACGTTTGGCTTAACACAATAAAAAAGTGAATTGAATATTATAAGAGGCTAAATGTTCGACACTTGTTGTAAGCGCAATTTAAGAGTCATGATGAGGCCTTCCGTGAGAAAGAGTTGAACTTTGCGGGTTCAATATGAGCTAAATCTGAATTAGTCAAAGTTGTAATAACTCTAGATACCAAATGATCTAGATACCAAATGATCCAAAACCTTTTAGGTGTATATATATATATATATATATATATATATATATAGATATTATACAATGATACGAAATAAAATTCAATTTAACATTAATAATGTATATATGACTTGATACATGATACATGTATATGTGTCATTTAGCTTAGTACAATGAGAAAACGCATTGTGAATGTTACAAGAGGTGGAGAGTTCGATATTTGCTATAAGTGTCATTTAAGAGTCGGGGTGAGGTCTTCCCGACGAGTAAGAGTTAGACTTTGCAAGCGCAATCTGGACCAAATCTAAGTTAGTCGGAATCGAGATGGCTCCGAATACCGGTGGTTCCGAATACCGGATGGTCTAAAAAAAATGTTACATATCTATATTTACACATATAACTATTTAATATTTGAAGTTAGAAATTTATTTTTCTATAAATGATGTATTTGATTTGAATATAAATTAATTTAATTATAATTTTGAAACGATGTTCAAAAAACCTTAGGCCATAAGGTATCTTAACTTTCATAAAACCAGCAAATTTTTTTTTTTACCACTTTTGTGAGTATTGACTTTTGACTTTTTTTTCGTGACTTTTTTGAAGGAAGAAAAGAAAAAAAAAAATATATATATATATATATATTGAAGTGTTGGTTCCAAAATAGGTGATTGCACATCAAATTTGACTGACAACAGATACACGCGGTGCCTCTGAATACCTCATTCTCATTTTGTAGTTGTCTTGCTGATTGCTGATGACATAATAATGACAATGCACAAGTAACAACATTCACCAAATTACTATATTTTTTTATATATATATATATAACATACCATTTAAAATAAAAATACAAAAATCAAATGTGTAGTTTAATTTTTTTTAAAAAAAGTTAAAATATTCATCATAAAATATTAATTTTAAAAGTATGAGAGGAAAAAATATCAATAGAATGTATTTAGATTTTTTGACGTGATAAAAAAAGATGAAGAAGATATGACCTATATTTTTAGGTAATTTTTTTGTGGTGTTGTGTTATGTTTGAGGTTTTCCTTTCATTAACACTATCTTTGAAGGGTTTATACTATTATTACTATTATTGTATGAAAATGGTGTGTAATTATTATACATAAAGAATGTGTTATAGTTAATAAACACTATAAATAAGAATACATATAAATTCCTTATAAACACTTTTTTATATATAAAGAAAAGAATATTAAAAAAAAAAATTTTAAACGGAAGAACTCGATTTTGAATTTATCGGAAATGTAGTTTAAACAAAAATAATATATATATATATATATGAGTGTGTGTGTGTGTGAGAGAGAGGAGGAGGAAGTTTCGGGTGTTTGAAAAAATAGAGAAAAAGAAGAAAAAAAGTTGGGGGGCATAAAGAGAAGGGAATGTGTCGGTGACATTTGTTTGCACTCTAAAATTGTCTATACTTTTGGACATCCCAATATTCTCTTATATAATTTTCATATATTCAACCACAACAAAAAAAAAAAAACCCTATTTCTTTAATAATAGAACTTCGGCACATGAACCCCCCCCCCCCCCCCCCCCCCCCACCCCCACTAGCCCTACAAGTTTTCACTAAGAGTTTTTTTTTTTTTTTTATTTATTATTTATTTATTTTTTCCAATGCAAGACTTGGATCATTAATTCAAAATATTAATTTTTGAATCCCAATTTCTTTTTATCATAAATAATTGCAAGACTTTGGACTAATAAATATTAATACTCCATTACTTCCTCCTCTCCCCCGTTTGAAAAATTAGGTTAATATTTGATATTTTATATATATATGTATATATATATATAAATTTAATTAAAAAATTTCTCTTTTTTTAAATTATATTTCAAACTCATGACTAAATTGTATTATCTTAATTTTTTTTTTTCTGATAATAAACGAAATTTGTACGAGTAAAGAATGCATTATAAATTGTAATGAAACTATACTAAAAATGTTGGTTTTTTATATTTGACTTTATATATATATAAGAAAGTCAATTAGATGTAATTCAATTAGTAATATCTTTAGTGAGACATTACGAAGTGAAAATACCTCGAATTTTTAAAATAATAATATATATATATATATATATATATATATATATATATATAAGAAAAATTGTATTATCTAAGGTGAAAAATAAAATAAAAATGAAAAATATAGAATAAAACTTTTTATCAAAACTAGAAAGATGCATCCCCATCTATAACGGGCTTTAGGAGCCTCTAAATTGATGAAGTTGACATCTAGAAATTGATGTTAATAATAATAATAATAAAAAAAGTAAGTACTTGGTTGGGTAATACTACTATTTTTTAAAAAAATATAATTCAGTTGATAGTAAATAAAAGGGTATATTTGTCCTTTCAATTGAGTCGAAACATTTCTTATGCTTAAGTCAATCAATAGAGGAAAAGGTTAAACTCTATTTAACTTATGAATAGTGTCTTGGGGACTTTTATAGTAATAAAATAAAGGGAATTTTTCCTAAAATTATAATGTGGGACTTTTTAAAACTTTCTAAAAGAATATTCAATATCTTGTTATCCGTCAATATAAATAATTATCATAATGTCCTTTGAAAAGGAAAAAAATTTAGAATAACATAAAATAAATAAAAGGGAATGAAAATTACCATAATGTCCTTTAGAAAAACAATAGACATGACATGAAATAGTTACCAGCAGTCTCAAAATCGTATAGACCATAAATTCAAAATAGATTAGGGACCAAAAAAAAAAAAAAAAAAAAAAAAAAAAAACTTTTTTCCACCCCGACACTTTTTTTTTTAAAAAAATTTTATTTTAAATAATTATTAAGATAAGATTGTGTGTTGAAGATTAATTGAAGAGTAGAAAGCAAACAAAACCATTAATATTAAATTAATGATTAAACAAAACCTTTCTTGAACAGATAAGATTCCTTAGATTTTTCTCTCCCCACTTTTTTATTTTTAATATTCAAATTTATTACAAATTAACATTTAAAACATTTTTTATTTTATATTTTATTTTTACAAAAATTTGAGATGTAAAAATAAAATAAAAAATTCATTTACATATATATATATATATATATATTGAGATATATTAGGTAGAAGAGAAGAGTAAAACAAATTTCATACCATCATTTCCATGAATGACTAATAATGATATGCACTCAGTAAAACTCTAAGCTAAGGAAGTAACTCACTTTTTTCATGATATGCTCTCCTCATTTTTTTTTTATATATAAAAATATATATTTTCTAATTTAAGATTTTTTTTTCTATTATATATCAAATTTATAATTTTTAAAATTATAACTAAAGTACACTTTTTTAATATATATTTTTAGATGACCCAGTTTATGGGTTGACTAATTTTGAAGGATCTTTGAAAGGAGACTTCTAAAACTATAATATATAGCTAAAATTACAGCGTAAAGTCGTCCTTGACATGCATTGAACTGAACTTAGGTATTTCACTTGGAAGACCTAGTGAAATACGTAAATAAAAGAAGCTAAACTAATTAGATTATCACTTTTTCACATTTTTTTTCTTCATATAAACATCTTTTGTTTACATTACAAATATATAAGAATGTGATATGATATATAATAATGAATTTAAATATTCATGATATTTCTTTTGTATAAGGTATATTCAACTTGCACATATTTTTTTACGTGTAGAATAAAAATAATAAAAGAAAAGAAAAAGAGAAAGGGGAGTAAAAACAGTAGGCCAAAATTTCTGTTTTATCTTTTATTTTATCATCTTCTATACATTCTGCTCACACTTCTCTATACTATTTTTTATTTTTTTTCTTTCTTTCTTGGCTTTGAATAAAGTTTTCTTTTCTCAACCTTTTTATCTCTCTCTCCCTTTTTGTAGCTTTTTCATTTCTTGAAGTGGGGTCTTGAATTTCTTGACTTTAATGCACCCTTCTCCCACTTTAATTTGGATTTGCTGGAATCAGGTAGTTTTCTTTCTGGGTTTTCCTGTACTAATTACCCTTCTGTGATTCTTTTTTTCACACTGCATTTATTCACACTAACTAACAATTCTACTACTACTACTACTACTACTACTACTACTACTACTACTGGTAGTATATTCTATCCTAATTCCTACTTCACTTTTTTGTTAATCTCATTTTCTTGCTGTTTTTTTTTGGTTAATTTATACTATACATGGAGTTGTGTTGAGTTGGGTGGGGGGGGGGGGTGGTGTGGTACCACACATGTGAGCTGTTGTTATTGTTGTTGTTTGTAACCAATCTTGTCACTGTTTTGCCACTTATCGGTGTTTGGAACCCCTTTTTTAGGGTGCTCTCAAGTTTTCCAGTCTTTTCTTCTTCAATCTTGCTTTCTGGGTACCTTTTTATAGTTGTTTTTCTTTCATTTCTGTTACCTTTTCCATTGTTTTTCACTGCTTTTCTGATCTGGGTTTTCTTCAGATTTGGGTAATTTATTGGTTTTTTTGGTTTTTTGTTTTTGTTTTTCTACTTTGTTAGAGAATTGAGTAGGTGAACTCTGTTGAAGTTTCTTTAGTTAGTGAGAAGAGAGAGAGAGAGAAAGAGAGTGAGGAAAGAGTGATGGCAGGTGGAGCTGCAGCACCCAAGGCGGATGAGCCGGCGCCACACCCACCCAAGGACCAACTTCCTAATGTTTCTTATTGCATTACCAGTCCTCCTCCATGGCGTGAGTCTTTTATTAATTCTTCATCTTATGATAATACTGTTTTCATTTTTAGTATATTCTCTGCTTATTTTTTAAATATTCTTTGTTAAGATTCCTTTTGAGCCAAATTCTTCTTCATCTCTGTTCACTGTTTAGCTTTTTTTTTTTTTTTTCTTTTTTGGGGATATACTCACCACTCGCAGATATTCTGCTGATTCTTCTTCACCCCAATTATCCAGTTTTCCATTGAAGTCGTACTGTTCCTCTCTTCTGTGTCTTCTGCAAGTCCGTTTAATTTTTTCAATTTCACTTTTCCCTTTTACAATTGATACGGATATTGTTTTCCCTTAATTCAGATTTCGTACTTAAGCAGCAGTAATAGGTGGTGGTAGGAAAAGGAATTCTGAAATGGAAATTTTGGATACTTTTTTTTTTTTTTTTTTTTACTTAGGCAAATTGAGATCTCGAGTTCATAAATTTTGATTTAAGTGAGCATTATGGTGGTTTTCCATAATCCTCCTTTTGGGGAAGAAGCTAGTTGCTTCTTCCCTTCCATTTTCGTTTAAGAAGTCATGTTCATTGAGTGGCTGTTTTTCGATTCTACCATTATGGTAGATATAGTAAGATCCTTACCTGTTTTGGAGTATTTGTATGTAGAAAAAAATGTTCGGCACATTTAAAATGCCAATATGTCTGTAGTTATGATTGTATTTATTCTGTTTGGATTTTATGTGATGCAGCTGAAGCAATACTCCTGGGATTTCAGCATTACTTAGTGATGCTTGGCACGACGGTTATTATACCAACTGCTCTGGTTCCTCAGATGGGAGGAGGAAACGTGAGTATTTAACTGGAATTTCAGTTTGATTTAATAATTCCATTTTGTTTATTGTTGAAACTTTTCCTTTGTTCTAGTTGAAATAAATGTTGCAATCTTCTTCAGGAGGAGAAAGCAAAGGTTATCCAGACACTGCTCTTTGTTTCTGGATTGAACACACTGTTGCAGACATTGTTTGGCACCAGGTTACCAGCAGTTATTGGAGCATCATATACCTTTGTTGCACCAACAATTTCAATTATACTTTCTGGCCGCTGGAGTGATCCGGACCCTGTATCGGTATGGTGGTTGTAATAATGTTACTGTTATTGTGTTGCTAGAAAATGCTTGTGATGGCAGATGCAAAAATCAGTCGTAAAGTTTTGCTTCTAGGTTCCAGGCTTTTTATATGCATTCTCAATAATCACATCATTTTGAGTTTTTGCTGGTAAAATGCATTTTTTTTTCCTCTTAAAAGTTAAAATTCTGTTTAAATCAAAGATGGTAACCACAGGATGTCCCTTATTAGGTTCAGCTCTTTGTAGTATTTTTTTAATCCATAATCTTATTGCATATGTATGTTTCGTGAATCTATTATTATATGTCAAGGGGAAGGCAGAGTAATTCTTGTTAATCTTCATGCTAAAATCAAGATTGTATATCATTTTCAACTTGCGTCTTTGATTGCCTATCCAGAGATTCAAGAAGATAATGCGGGCAACACAGGGTGCACTAATTGTTGCATCAACTCTTCAGATTGTCCTAGGTTTCAGTGGTCTCTGGCGCAATGTTGTGAGGTTTGTGCACATCTTACCATAAAAGCATATTCTTTTGGTTAACTTGAGAGAGAACTAGTGTTTCCTTATTGGGTTTGGCAAAGTTCCTATAAACATGTGCGAACCTTTAATAAATTTTGTTTCATTAGGTTCCTGAGTCCACTTTCGGCTGTTCCTTTGGTGGCTCTTGTTGGGTTTGGACTGTATGAATTTGGTTTCCCTGGGGTATGTACAAATTTTACTATTTCTCTGTTGTGGATACTTCACTTATTATGGCCTCATTTTATTAATCCTTGCATTGATTGTCTAGGTCGCAAAGTGTGTTGAAATTGGGTTGCCGATGCTTATCATTTTAGTTATCTTCTCTCAGGTAATATCTTATTCAATCATGACAGGATGTTGCATTTATCTTGGACTTAAACTTCCTCATGTATGGATGCTATCCTATTATTGCAGTATTTGGTGCATCTGATAAAACCAGGAAAGCATATCTTTGATCGATTTGCTGTTATATTCTCGGTGGTGATAGTATGGATTTATGCCCATTTATTGACTGTGGGTGGAGCCTATAAGGGCAAAGCACCAAAGACACAAGCTAGCTGCCGCACAGATCGTGCTGGACTCATTGATGCTGCTCCATGGTGAGCGTATAACTTGTTTATATTTCTTTTTCTTGCATGAGTTTCCCTTAATATCAGTTTTTTTTAATATCAATTATTTTTCTCAAATTATATGATTCAATTCTGAAGAAAAATATAGTTGTTCACAAATTGCAGAATCTTGATTATGTCAAGTGTGTTGTACTTCATAAATTGTTTCTCTAGTCAATTTCTTTGCATATGTTATGTCACCTGTGTTGAAGAAGCTGAGGTTTCCAAATATATTCTCCAGTTTTTCTGCTTGATGGCATTATATATTGTCATGATCTTAGCATGCTGTTGAACTATATGATAGAGTATATCTATTTGGACTTGGCATTGTTCTTGAACGAGATAATAATATGTAGCTGTTGTTTCTTTTAGATAATAACTTTTCCATCTTGTTCTGTATTGCATGATGACTCCTTTTTGATCTGGATATAGGATTAGAGTTCCTTACCCCTTCCAGTGGGGTGCGCCTTCATTTGATGCAGGTGAAGCCTTTGCAATGATGATGGCCTCATTTGTGGCTCTTGTGGAGGTTTGTCATAATATCACTACTAAATCTCTTAGTATCATTGAAATTTGAATTCTGATTAGTTTAGCAATCTAGGACACTTCCTATCTTGAGTTGAGGTAAAAAAATGTTCAATATCTAGAAGATGTTCTAGATTTTGTTGCCTTTGAGAAGCATGTGTGAATTTTTTTCTCTGGTTTCACTTGCAGTTGGATATTTTAGTTCAGATGGAAAATATTCTTTTATTAAAATCTTTTTCTTTATCATCTTTTTTCTTGATAGGAAAAGTAGATATGTTCAGTTTTCATATTTGCAAAGAGATAGAGATTAGCTAGTGAAACTGAAGATGACTTAAAATCTTTCCATGAGTTCCAGTAAAAGGCATCTTATGGGATGCGTCTATACTCTTCTGGTACACAAGTAATTTTTCATGCAAACAAGCTGACATATGTTTATGTGAAGTGGTGTCACTATTATTCTCTCAATATCTTGGTATCTGGATTGGTAAATTTGGCCAAGCTTCCTTGTACTTACCTATTTTTTCATTCTATCTGCAGTCAACTGGTGCCTTTATTGCAGTGTCCAGATATGCCAGTGCAACTCCCATGCCACCATCCATTCTTAGCCGGGGTGTAGGTTGGCAGGTATTATAAGTTCTCTTTCTCTTTTACTGCTTCAAAATAACAAAACAAAGTTTTCATTGTATACATCAATGGTTTTCTTGGGAATAGTAATCCATTTTTGCATTAATGGAGACCAACAAAAACTAGAAGAAAGAATAAAATATAGTAAAGAAATGGATTAGTTGGCAAGTTTTTTAATAATCAATTCCTATTGTTTCTTCTTACTGATTCACATGTAATGACGCACTTAATTTTTTGAGGAGGAAAATATTTGAAAAAGTCAGAACTCTGTACTAATCTCCACAACTGTATGATCTCTTTCTTCATGTTTAATTGTCGCTTAGGGTACTCATGGTGTTTTTCTATGCATAGCAGTTTATGTTATTACTGTTGATATTATTATTAAATTTCAGGGAATTGGCATCTTACTATCTGGGTTATTTGGAACTGGAAATGGCTCTTCTGTCTCTGTGTAAGCCAATAATAGCAATTTTTTTTTTTTCTTTTCACAATTCCACGTGGTCATGTGAATCACAACAATTTATTTTATTTTCATTTTTTAACTTCTTTGCTGATACATTACTTGTCTTTACAGTGAGAATGCTGGCCTTTTGGCACTGACACGTGTTGGCAGCCGAAGAGTTGTCCAGATATCAGCTGGATTCATGATCTTCTTTTCCATCCTGGGTGTGTGCCTGGGTTGTCTATTTTAATTGCAGTTTTCATGTGCACATTTTTACTAAATTGTTAATTCTTGCAGGCAAGTTTGGAGCAGTCTTTGCTTCAATTCCTGCACCAATTGTTGCTGCATTATACTGCCTTTTCTTTGCTTATGTTGGTACGTATAAATAAATAATTTGACCTGCTCATGAACAGTTATTCAGAATTCTTCTTCAAATCTAATGATTTTGTTTTTGTAAAATTCTGCAGGTGCTGGTGGTCTAAGTTTCCTTCAGTTTTGCCATCTCAATAGTTTCCGAACCACATTTATTCTTGGCTTCTCAATCTTCTTGGGTTTGTCAATACCCCAGTATTTCAATGAGTACACAGCTATCCAAGGATATGGTCCTGTCCACACAAGCGGGAGATGGGTATGCTTTAAGTTGATTTTCACTACTGGAAATTCTTTACAAAAGATTGAGAAATTTAGAGAGGGTCACTATATTTGCTAGCTTCTTGAAATAATTGCCATACATAACCGTTAACTGTTTGCTAAAGTAAACGATGCTTCTGTTGCAGTTCAATGACATGATTAATGTCCCTTTCTCATCCGAAGCTTTTGTTGCGGGGATTGTTGCATATTTCCTGGACAACACACTCCACAAGAAGGATGGTCAGATAAGGAAAGACAGAGGTAAGCATTGGTGGGACAAGTTCCGGTCTTTCAAAACAGATACAAGAAGCGAGGAATTCTACTCCCTTCCTTTCCGTCTAAACAAGTATTTCCCATCCGTTTGAGTAAAATGCAATGCATTGCCGAGATTGAATGGTTTCGTATCAAGGCTTGGATCCCCCTTTGTTAAGCTCTCAGAAGCTGTAAGTAGGGTCTTGCTATTATTACACCATTGTCCTTTGTATCTTTCCTTACATGCCATGCCACAGAAATATAAGTAGTCTCGACCATCTTAAAAATTCTTAGAACATTTGTTGGTTAGTTTGCTTTTTGTAAATCTAATTTAATGCTTTTATGAACTTGAAGCATCAATTTAGCAAGTTACCTGCTATCAGTTTTTGATTCATCTATCCAAAAGCTTATTCTTACCTGCTTTTACTGGATCTTCTTGCACCCTTTTTGACATTTCTCTTTCTAAAAGGGTCAATACTTAGTTTGTTTGTAAGAACTGTTTCTGTTTCAGTTAAGAAGATTCCTAGTGACCATGTTTATGGGGTGGTGTATTATGTTTATTATCATGTTCAAAGACAATGGAAACCATAGCAGAAGATTGGAATAAAGAATAGGGTATACCTGGGATTCCTCTTGTTCTTTGCTGTAAGATGATGATTGGTGATTAAGTACTGAAAATTGTCTACATTTGAACTACTTCAAGCCAGTTATGCAAGTCTGTTTTGTCATTTTCATGAAGTAGCCATAACCTTATTACTACTTTTTCTAGTCTGAAAAATCCCCAATAATACATTTGTTTAGTCCTTGTCTAGAACATAACAGAGATGCTCAAAGTTTAGTTCCAGCTGTCTTTCAGAACCAGTTACAAGAAAACTTCTGTTCTTAAGTAGCCATTAAGTTGAGAAAACTTGGTTTCGGAAACCGAGGAGCTCATGAACTTTAGTTCAGTCAGTTGATAGAGGAGAATTTGAGCACCGTTCTTAGAAGTGTGCTCATTCCTCTCTTGAGGACTTTTTTAAAGTCCTCATTCTCCTCTAGAAGGTAAACTATATCTCGAGGAGATCTGTGTTCAAGACTTCTAAGTCTTATTTCTCCTCGAAAAGATCAAAGTTCTTTTCGAGGAGGATGAAAAGCTAAAGGAAGGGAATGAGAAATCAGATTCTTGTTACACGGAGGAGCAGCGGCCTTGTGGAAAGTCTGGGAACTGTTTAAGCATATGGGAAAGTTAGGGAATATCTGGAGATGGACAGAGAGATCTATAGAGTGCTCTCAAAGAAAAAAATGAAAAAAGAAAAAGGATAACTATTGTTGCAGATAAAAAAGTAAAGCGCTTACACATCTACCAACTCTGATTTTTTCCAATCATTTATAGATACATTACATACATATTCAGCACTTTCCACGAGAAAGTTAGCTGTGTATGTTCTGGCATTCAAATATAATAATGGAATTCCTTTTTCTCCCTAAAATGAAATGAAATTTTGTGCCTGTTTTTCTTTAAACAAGTTGTCTTTACCCTTCTTATGTTTACCTTTTATTTTATTTTTTAATTTTTTTTTTTTAAAAAAATAAAAGGGTTCTTATTCGTACTTTTATGTATGTAATTATTTAAAATTTAGATTCGGAGTTTATGTGTATATATATATATATATATATTATAGTGGGAATTACTTTTTTTCAGTGTGTTTTGTTTTGTAAGTTTTGTAAATGTTTGAAAAGTAAAACTTTTAAAAGGAATTATTGGAAAGGGAATTTTTAGCCAAAGTTGTAAAATAAAAAAAAAAAATAAAGACTTAGACAATTGATGCCATCTTCTTTTCCCTAACAAGTTTAAAAGGAAGTTAGTCATCTTTTATTTAGCATATATTCATGTCCATCAATAATCCTCTTTTAGCATATATTCACTCCTTTTCTTCAAAAAAAAAAAAAAAAAGGATTAATTATGTGACAAACACACTTAATTATTATTAAAATAATCGAATTACGATAACTATAAATATGAAAAAAATTGAAAGTTACACTAATTAAATTGTTTAGATAAGAATATATTTAAAAAAAAAAAAAGAATCCATGTTACCATAAAGTAGATACGAATTTACTACTATGTTTTATTTTTATTTTTATCTATTACATCGAAAAATAATTATTTTTTTTTATTCGTTAGTATTAAAAAATCAAAATGTATTTACTGGATGTACTAAAATTTATATTTATATTTTATTTATTTTTACGAGCAAAAGGAAGTGGAGATTAAGAAGAATTGTCTATTTAAATTGCCATCACAAATTTTGTTTTAAGTTCCAAAAGAGTTAAGGAACAAATTAATCATCATGACTTTTGATGTTATGTAATAATAATTGTATATATATATATATATATATATTCTATGACATCTAATATCAATCTTTAATTATTTGATAGTGTATTAAGATCTTGAATTTTATTTTCTCGTGCAATTATAAAGTTTCGTAACTCCATTATAATTTAAATTATGATTTTTTGAATCATAAATAAATTCATTATCAATTGAAGTGCGTATTATTAAAAATATGATCACAAATTAAATTTAGTAATGTGAAATAATTATTTAAGAAAGAAAAAATTAGGAGACATCATGACTTTTAATGCAATGATCAATTCAAACTTCAATCGAAAAAAATGGAGAGAGAATTTTTTTGGTACAATTATGAAACACCCCCCACTTCTTATATTGACTCACTAGATCATGTGGAAGAAAGACATACAATAGTCAATATATTAATTAATCATTGAATTGATATATTTTTTTAAAATATATATATATATTTTATATTACATATATATATATATATATAGAGAGAGAGAGAGAACCATATAATTAAGACCTTATTCAAGACAAATCAATCATCTTATTAATCGAACCAATTATGAGTTGTGTGTATATATATATATATATATTGAGTGACTTAAAATTTATATGATTTGACTCGATTATAATTATTTAACTTATTTAGTTGAGAAGGGAAGATCTGCAGTAGAAACAACGAAGATCTCAATATAAATTAGGTTAAATTATATACGTAATCATATATATGGTTTAAAAAAATGTAACTTATACTCAATTTGTTAGGTGAAATAGGTCATATCGATTGAATCTGAGTCGAATTTTTTTTTTATTGTGTATTATAAAGTTTTAAATGCAAACAAAAGGTTAACTCAATTGAGTCAGTTGTGATGATGTTTGATGGGGTCTGGTGAGAACTTTAATTAGGGTTAGGGCCTACAAAATATATGGCTCTTCAAAAATTATTATTAATGCTTGACAAAGAAATGAAAACCAGTCTTACCCACAATTCAATTCTGCTTGTAAATATCAAAAATAATTCATTCATTCATAAAAGATTGATTTTTCCATTTCTTTTTTTGAACATTTATTATGGCTGTGCTGCTCTACTTTCTTTTTTGAAAACCCTAACCCTTAGAAAAATAGGGTTTTGGTTGATGAACACAATAAATTCCAAGTTGGGAGAATTTATTAGGGAGGTATATATATATATATATTTATTTATTTATTTACCTAACTATTTCAATGTCAATTTTGATTTTGATTTTCTTCTTTTTAAACATGTTATATTTTTTTGATAAGAAGTAATTGTTCGGATGTTAATAGATTAACTTATGACTATGAAAAGTCATGAGTTCGAGTCATGTTGAAAACGAAAAAAGATTTTATAATTTAATTAGCCTTATATATACTTTAGGTAAATTCAAGGTTGGTAAACTTTTGGTTACCTTATTTTTATATGATGTTTATATATAAGTATTATTCTTTCAATTGTTTAAGCAAATTATGAATAACAAGTATGTCTAACTCAATTGGTAACAAACTCATATGAACCTCACTTTTTGAATCCTATATATATATATATATATATATATATATATTTATAATTCAAATAAAAATTTAAATTGGATTAAATGGAACCGTCAGATCAAGAAAGGGATAGAGTATGGGGAAATATATAGTTGGGTACATTATTTAGTGTACGTACCTTCTTCTTCAAACACAATATTCCAGTCAAACATCCAAAAAAGTAAGGACTAATAATAAATTCTGAGATTCATATCAATCCATTCCATAAGTAGTTCCTTCTACTTATAAAGCATCCACAATAATTTTCCATGTTTATAATTTATAAATGTTACATTAATTTTCTAACGTAATAACTAGAAAACTACCTCGTTATCTTTTCGGTGTGATAAGGAAAAAATAAAAAAATAAAATTATCGAGTTATAATTTTTTGGGGTCTAATTACTAACTAATTAATTAAGTATTTATAATGAAAAATAGTATATCGATGAATGTAATAAAGAGTCAAATGATAAGCGTTTTGTTTCATACAATAAGAAAGTGCATTCATGTATTGTAAGAAGTTGTAGATTTGACACTCGTTGTCAGCACCATGTAAGAGGTAGGGTGGGTGAGATCTTCTCCGAATAAGAGTTAGACTCTGCGCACAGTGCAATCATGTCCATATCTAAATTAGTTATCCTTTCGATATTGGATCTCCATTAAAAAAAAAAAAGGGATCAAACATAGTGTGGAATAGGGAATATATATATATATATATATATATATATATATATATATATATATATATATATATATATATACCAACTAATGCTTGTGGTCACCAACTTGAAGAAGAAGCCATATACCGTTTGGAGCAGAGACAGAATATATAAAAATGTAGTATTGTAATATTCAAGATTGAGATGTTGTGTTACCAACCACTCCACAAGCTTCCATAACCTCAAACAAAGTTACTATATATATAAACATATGGTGGATTATATATATATAAATATATATATATATATTTGCTTTTCCATTGAAATTCTCTGAGAAATTGCAGACAATTAAGTATGAATTTGCACGAGCCGCCAATATATGTTCCTTGTATGAAAACCAAGATCCTTATTTTGTTCTCTTGTAGATAAATTAATTAATATATATAAAAAGAGGAATCCACCAATATATATATATATATATATATATATATATATATATATATATATATTCTGTAACAAATTTTTAAAAACAAAAGCGCACAAACATTAATTAAAATAAAAAACTCTTCCAATTTAGCAAAAGAATATTGTGTCTAATTAGGTTAAAACACTTAAAACTGAAAAAAGTTTGGGATAGAATCAAACCTAATAGTCTTGACTTTATTTTCCTTTTACAATACTAAGACCTTTGTGTGACTTAAAATTTTTATGAATTGATCGGATTATAACTCGATTGATTTGGTTAAGAAAAAAAATGTGACAAATTAGGTTAAATTATGTACGTAATAGTATATATACCTAATTTTTCTCAGGAAATAAGAATAATATCTCTCTTGGTCAGTAGAGTAGGTTACATTTACTTTTCTTCCAATCATTTTATTACTTATATGTAGTTTTTGCGATCGTGAGTTAGGTGATAAAGTGAAATTCTCGTATTATTTAATCAATAAGTGCAAAAAATATAATTTTATCGGACATATACAAGAAGTTTTCCACATCAATTAGTTAGAAATAAGAGTTTTAGGTTTCTTTCAATCTTATCAACTCAAGCAACTACTTAGACGGAAAGTAATTACAAATTAAGCATAGGTTTAATTACTCAAAATATGGAAATCAAATTTTAGGTAAGGGATTTGAAACATGCACGTACCATATAAATATACCAAAAACAAAGAAACAAAAAGGATGGTATTAAATATATATATATATAAAAAGGAGAAGGTTGGTGGAGCATAACAAGATCATATTCTATGCATATACATACATATAGTGATCATCTCTTTGTAATTTTAATATAGAATAATTAGTAAATTTGGTCTCGAATAAATTTACTTTTATTAAATTTAGTTTTAAAATATCCTTTTTTTTTTAATGTTTAAATTTTTTTTTTATTTAAGAAAAAGCAGGTCCTTTTTTATAGATTCTCTCAATTTTTTTTTTTTTAATTCAATAATTTGTATGGTTTAATAAATAAAAAGGGTAATTAAGTTATTTTATATGAAAAAAATAACTTATATATATGTATATATATCTTTTTATCCTTTAGGCAATGTTGTTCTGTGGATGAGTGACGTAACCCTTCTTTCCTTTAAGGTTGCAAATCTATCATGTAAAGTGGCTTAATTAGCTTTTTCATTAATTGATTAAATTACACAAACAGTTAAATTTTAAAATTTTTTGACAGAATTCGTAAAAAATGATCTTATTTTTCTCTCATAAAAAAGTTTGAAACTTTAAAAATGAAAAAAAAAATTATGATTAAACATGCCAAACGTAAATTTATTTTGAACCAAATTTACTAATCACACTGTTACAAAATAATGAATGAGAGAGAAAAAAAAGTGGAATAGCATGGATGGATGACTTGTCATTCGTCTGTTATGAAGACACAAAATCCTATAGATTATTCATTCCCACAACTCCCTTGATTTCCTTGTTCTCTTCTTTTGGGTACCAAATAAAACCACTTTGATCTCCACACAAAATTGCTTGTTTTTGTTTCTACCACTTTACCTTACCTTCCTGTTTCTAACCATCTCTTTATATATCTAATACACATATATCTTTATATATATATATATATATATATATATATATATATATATATATATATATATATACATGCTATTGTGGAACTTACAAGTTTAAAACGCGTTATTAAGTAAAAGATTTTAAACCCCGTTTTAAAAATTGCTCACCGATCTCCTAGACAAGCGATGTGAGACTTCACATCACAACAACTGTCTTTTTACTAGTAATGTGAATGAATTAAGAAAAAAAATAAACTATATACATTTTTATTGGTGTAATACGAATAGAGTATAACAATAAATGTATAGAAGTATACTTACATATATACATATATACATATTTGGATTACAAATTATTTAATAGTAAAGTACACTAACTTGTACTTTGTGAAGATACATTGTTTCCAAATTAAATTAATAATGTATAATACAAATGAATCTGCTTGCTTATCTGTTAAGTGAGCTCTTAATGCTTAAATACTTAACTTTCTTTATTATTTAAGATTTAAGAGAATAATAATATATAATAATACTAACATAGAAAAGGACATAACAATGGTAGTGGTTTCTGCAACAATGAAGAACCATCCTTTTCTGTTTTATTCTTTATTTAGAAATTCACTTCCATTCTTCTCTCAAATTTGTTTCCATCTTTGTATTGTTCTTCCCTTCCCCCGAGGTTGGTGGGGGAGAGGAGAGCAGGAGTAAGAACTTGTCGAGTAGATATATATATATATATATATATATATATATATATATATATATATTTGTTGTAAATCGATTTCTATTGTTTCTTTAAGACATGTTTGAACATTTATTAAGTAGAGGTTGAAACTATTTGTTCAATGACACATTTTATGTTCGTGAAATGCACCTCAAGTGTACTAGGTTGATTATTAAACTAGGGTTTTGAAGGCTTTTACTTAATAACACATTTTAAATTTGTGAGATATATTTAAAGTGTTTTATAGTGGACAATATTATCAAGATGTTTATAATAATAATAAAGTTAAAAATGGAAAAACTATTTTTTATATTGTTGCAGAACAAGTTTTTTGCAATTCTAACGGAAAAAGGTAAAACTATTCCGTAAAAGTAGATAAATGTAATCTTTCTATTTAATATATTTTACTTTTTCATATTTTTAAGAAAATATAATTAATGTGTCTTTTGATTAAAGACTAAAATATCCCTTAAGTTCATATTTTTCTATAAATAATAATTAAAGAATACTAGTTATATTTTTTTTTATATATATATATATATATATATATATATCCAAAAACAAATTAATAAATAATTTATATTTATGAATGACAAAAGATATAATGACCAAATTGCCCCCACCCCACCCCCTTTCACAAAAAAATAAAAAAAAGAAAAGAAAAAGGGAAAATGTTACCCGACCATGAAAAAGGTGATTTCAAGTCATGCCATAGATAGTGAAAACAAGAAAACTATGAAGAATACAATGCTGCTTTCCTCTTAAACATCAATCATTTTCTGCCTAAAAAACCCCATTTATTCATTCTCTCTCTCGTGTGTGTGTGTGTGTTTACTAATTAACCCTAATTTTTTTTTTTTAAATAAATTATTATTATGTTTTCAATTTGATTAATTACTACCATATTCCCACACGTAAAAGAATGATTATGATCATTTACTAGTTGTACGTATTTGTTTTGGAAAATATCAACAAAATTATTCCCATTCATTATTTTATTTATTTTAAAAAAATCACAAAATTCAAGGATGGGAGAACATGATATTGATTAGTTGATTAAATTATTATTAAATTTTTAAATTTCTTAACAAATAAAGTTTAACAAAAAAAAGCGTTGCTCTAGCAGTAATAGTCTCATTTATGACTATGAAAAATGTTTGAGATGAAAAAATCTGATAAATTTTTACACTTTTTGTATTTTAAAAAAATTACAATTAATATATATTTTGAAATTAAAATTAGTACATATATAAAGCAATATATATTACTATAATTAATATATATATATATATAAACCTTCCAAGTCTCCTCATTGTCAAAACAAAGGGAGTAATAGTAGAAAAGAAAAAAATAAAAAAGAAGTTTTCTTTCTTAACTTTTTATGTTCCATTGTGGGGAAACAAAATGTGGGAGAGAAGTCAGAAGATGTTGAGAAGGAAATGGGGTTTTTGATTAGGACAATACATACACACACATGTATATATATAAATATATATATATATATATATATATATATATATATATAAACACACTAAGAAAGAAAAAAAATAAAAAAAAGGAAGAAAAAAGTATAGATATATATATATATAAAGTGGAAATTAATTAAATTTGTGTAATGGTGTGGTATGGTTGAAAGGTGAAATGAGTGCACTAAGATTTCACACGCGACAGGCACTTATTTGCATGCATGCTTTGGTCTCTCATGCATTCTCTCATTCCACTGATTTTCACGCTTCTTTGGTTGGGGAAAGGCATGGTAAGTAGGGTGCCTATTATTATTGTAACTATCCCACGTATATATTGTTTAGACCATCTAGTATTTAAAATAATTGTTTCGATTGATTTGGATAAAATTTAAATTGTGTCTTTGTAGTTTAATTCTTAGCGAATAAGGACTTTGACTAATATGGATCGGGTAATCCTTAGTGTATATCATTCACAATGTAATTTCTCACTATGTTAAACTATGATACCTATCTCATATAAAAAGTTATAGTGAATGTCTAATGATATATAAAAAAGGGTATTGGTAATCCTTAGTGTATCATTCAAAATGTAATTTCTCATTATGCCAAACTGTGATACCGCATCTCACATTAAAAGTTATAGTGAATGTGTAATGATATATACGAATGTGTTTAGGTATTTATGGTCAACTCGGGGCATTCTTTTTGTGTAATGAGAATAATACCAAATAGTTGACATTGAGGTCTGTTAGACCCATAGTCTCAACATGACCTTACATATTTTAGAATAAGATCATTAAATCATGGTGAGAATAAGAAGGTGAAATAAAAGAAGGGGTTTGGTGAGCAATAAGAATTAACCCTGGATGCTTGCCAGACTTGCGGCATGGATTTACAGGTCCGGATTACGATGGTCTAATAAAAACGGTAAAAGATTGATGAATAGTTAATCGTAAATATTGTTAGAATTATTATAAGGATATCGGAATAGTTGAACAAATTAAAAAGAAAAGAATAGTCGGTTGGAAAAAGGGAGAATAAGGGGTTTGGTGAGCAATAAGAGTTGTCTGTGTCATTCATACTTAGGAGTTGGCCAATTCAGATCGCGTTTTTAGACCGTGCAATTTCAATACAATATATATATCACATGAATGCGATGTTTCTTTTTTCTTTTTAATTCCATTAATTTTAATTTAATTTAATATCATTAATATTAATAAATATTTTGATTTTCCATTTATTTAGGAGTAATAAATTTGAAAAATTATATTAATCATGGAGAAAAAAAAAAAAAAGAGTCTTGATTCTTTGAATTCATTAATTTTGGATTATAATGAAATGTGATTAGTATGATAATCTTTTCAATTTCTGTTCATTTGATTAAATTGTGAGATCATATTATTATTATTATTATTATTATTAGTAAGAAAACAAAAAAGATTCCTCCATGTGGGGTTTCAATGTCTATATACTCTTACTTTTCATATTTCCCACCCCCATAAAATGACATTAAAATCAAGAAAATAAATAAAGATCACACACTTTTTCTATGCACAAATAATTTTTTTTCTTTACCAATTTGAAAATTATTTAAAATATAATCTTATATTGAAAAAATTATTTTTAGTTTTCAAGAAATCATTACTCTGGTGGCAATCAGAGTTGTAGAAATAGGTCAAAGATTTTTTAGAAGCACCTAAAAATGAACTTACCTAAATAATATAGTGAAATTATGAATGTAAAATACATTATTGGTAAGAGAGCGTTTTGCTTTAATGTGAAGTCTCCATTCGAGCAATAGTAAACAAAGCTAAAGCAAGAATATCAGTTTGAATAACGCAAACATCAATAATGAGAATCAAATGTTTCAAAAATTAGAATTCTTTCGCAAGATTAATCTTCGAAAATCATATTTGAAAACTATAATTTATTTGGATACAATTTTATTGTTAAACTAATAAATTCAAACAAAATCAATATTTTGTTGAAAGAGAAATGAAATAATTAGTTAGGTAATGGATGGATTAGTGGCTACCTACATATAGTTTCAACGTTTCTTTATTTTTGTTTGACCAAAAAAAAAAAAAAAAAAAAAAAAAAAAATTCAAAGTTTTATTAAAATTAAATATATTTCTTCACAAAAAAAATTTTTAAAATTTATAATAGAAAAAGGAGGAAAAAATCTGGTGTGGTCCGACATTCTCTGTCATATCTAAAGCCCACCACTCACTGTTCTCAATTCTTACTTCACTCCCACAATATTATTTTATCCTTTTTTTTCCACAAAAAAAAAAAAAAAAAAAAAAGTTAACCCCACAAATTCCATGCTTACAGACACAATCCTCACTCCCAATTTTTTTACTGTTTGCCTTTGCAAACCAAATCTTATCTCCTTTTAATAATTTTTTTATTTATTTATTTAAATCTTATCTCCTTTAAATAAATAAAAAATAAATTATTAGGAATCTTTAAAAACAATCAAATTCACTTTGCCAATGTAACAGTTTTAGCAGATTATAATAATTAATTAATTAAATAAATACATTCACTTTTTAGTATTCTTTCTTTACTCCAAAGGACAGGATGGCTAGGGGTAGGAATATATGAAAATATATATATATATATATATATATATAGTTGGGGGGAGGGGTGGATTTGGAACTATAAAAGGGGTACTGGTAATCTTCTTCCTTTCTCTGCAAATTTTTTTTATTTTTTTTGGTTCAAGGAAAAAAGGGAAGAAAAGAAGGGAAGTTAGAGAGAAGAATAGTAATAATATTCAAGAGAGAGAGAGAGAGAAAGGGGATGGGGAATTGCCAAGCTATTGATAATGCTACCTTGGTGATACAGCATCCAAATGGTAGAGCTGACAAACTGTATTCCTCTGTCACTGCCAGTGAAATTATGAAGATGAATCCTGGCCATTATGTAGCTCTTCTTCTAACCACCACCTTGTGCAACTCCAACAACTCTGCCACCGCCACCGCCACCGCCACCAAGCCTGCAGCGGCAAACAGCAATACTGGTGGTGGTGGTGGGGGTACAACAACCAAGGACAAGAAAAATATTCCAGTCAGGATTACAAGAATCAAACTGCTTAGACCAACTGATACGTTAGTTCTTGGACATGTTTATAGGCTCATCACTGCTCAAGGTTGGTTCTTTTTCTCATTTAGGTTTTAAAGAATTGTTCTTTTTTTGGGTGTTTTAGACAAATATGTGAAATTTAAGTTTTTTTTTTTGGTTTCTGAATTTCAGATGTGATGAAGGGTTTGTGGGCAAAGAAGTATGCAAAGAAGAAGCAGCAGGCAGATTCAAGTGACAAACTAGAAAGGTTGACAGCACATGAGATTGCTGATCTTGAGGCAGCAGTTAAGAAATATCAAATGGAGAAAACCAATCAAATAGAGAAGAACAATCAGGTGAATATATGCTTCCTATATCTGTATATATATATATATATATATATCTGTATATATATATATATATATATATTTTCTTCCATTTAGGATCATCTGCAAAAAATATGCCTCTAGTATCTCTGTCTAGTTATGGTTCTGTTAAAAACATTTCAATTCATACATGTTCTTGAGAGTTATCCTACCAGTACCAGAGAAAATCCATTTCTTGATTCCTCTGAAAGCATCCTTGAAATGGAAAAAAGAAGCATAGTAAAGCAAGAAGCAACTCAAAAAGCAGAAAAAAAAGAAGAATATTGATTCTTTTCTTCTGTTCTGCAACATGAATTCTTTTCTTCTCTCTCTCTCTCTTTCTTCCTTTTCTTTTTTTTTCTTTTGGGGTGGGGGTCGGTTCTCTTCTAGAGATCTTTCTTTAAAGTCTATTCCTTATTTTTTATATATATATTTTCTTTGTCTTTCTTTCTCCTAACTCCCAAATATAATTGTTATGTTGTTCAGGGGAAACAAGAAAGGAGTAGTAGTAGATCAAGGACATCTCCACAAGTAAATTCATCTGCTGCAAAGTCAAGAGCATGGCAACCAAAATTACAGAGCATCTCTGAGGCTGGAAGTTGATATTCCTTTCTCCTACCCCCTTTAATGGCTAAGTTAGCATGAATATTTTTTCATGCCAAAAGAGAATTTTGAGAAAAGCCAAGACCAGCAAAACCAAATAGAAGAAAACACATATTGGATTGGTTAAGGTACCCCAAAGTTGTAATGAAAAAAAAAAAAATAAAAGAAAAAATGATTGGTTCAATTGTGAAAACAATATGTATAGGAAAAGAAAAGAAAGAAAAAGAAGAAAAAAAAAAGAAGCTCCCCCCATGTTGCATTATTGGATCAACTGGTCATGTCAATAGAAATATGCTTTCTTTGAAGGCAGCACACACAATATCTGATTTTCTTTGTATTGATGATTGATTATCATAGTTCAATGCACATAATTATTTACTTATAATTGCAGTTTATTAAGACTACAAAAACAAATCAAGAAGAATACAATTATATAAACGACATTTTGAAAGTCAAAGAAAGAAAAAATATAAAACTGTGTGTTTGTGTGTGGATGAAAGTATATCAAGAGAAAAGGGATCATTGATGTGGAGTTACTATTGAGTAGTCAAATTCAAGATCATATTAATGCATGTTTCCTGGAATTATTGATCTCTTCATGGCTTGATTTAAGGAGAGAAGGTAAATTTACAGAAGATATTTTTTCTATGAAGAATCTATAATTGTGAAGACCAACTGTTCAATTATGATGAAGAATATGTGCAGTAAGAACCTAAACCACCATGAAAGAAGATTTTCTATAATAACTCAACTATAGAGAATCAAGAACTCCAATGTATTCCCAGTATCAGGGCTAGTGTTACTCCAGTCAGCAGAACTGGTTCAACCAATAATGAGACTTTGCAATAAATCATTGATTTTGAATGTTATTTATTGGAAGGGATATGGAAGAACTTTCAAACAAAAATCAAAGAGGGTACAAGCTAATTTCAACTTGACATGCTAGAAAAACTCTCTCTATCTCTCTCTTTCTAAAATTTTAATATTTATGACACATATTTTTCTTAACGGGTGTGAATAATAACAAAAAAAGAAATATCAAAAGTAATATTTTCAAATATTGGAAATGAGCTACTTCTCCTTACCCGTTAGAGAGAAAAGAGATAGGTACTTGATTGAACTTAAACAAAAGGCACTAAGAATAAAATGTCCACACTCTCACTAAATTTTAAAAAAAGTAGATACCAAATATATATATATTATATTATATTATTGCTCTTCCTTAGATGCTAAAAAAACATTGGAAAGATAATAATAAGCAGTTTTTAGTAATAGAAAGAATAAGAATAAGAAGGGGCACTTTAATGGAAACCACAAAAAATGAATGGGACAGCTCTGAGCTAGAGTTATAATATACCTAGAGTCATCATGCTTGGTACATTTTTGACTTTGTGCAATCATGGCGGTCATCTTTGTAGCACTGGAACAAGAGGAATAATTTTTTTTTTTTTTTTTTTCTTCCACTGCTCACGATGCCATCAGATCCTTTCTCTTCATATAGGAGCTCTATAGTGCCACACCCTGATTCATAGTAGAAAAATGAAAAGCAAATGATACCTTTTTTTTTCCTTTTTTTCTCTGTATTTCACCCTTGAAAGGAAAGGAAAGGAAAGGAAAGAAAAGGCATGAGAATAAATGGATAAAAATGTTCATGATAAATCCTGCTAAGCATGCAATATAATAATATGTGCACTTGGAATTTTTAAAGCACACACAAGTAAGATTTGATGCAATGATGGTAGGCCTATCTATACATATGTATATATATATATATATGTATGTATATGTCTTGGTGTGATATACTTCTTTATCCCTTCGTCAAGACTCAAGCCAGGTCAAATTCCATCATATGCTTAAATGACAGATTCGAAATAAGAAAAAGGGTGATAAAACACAAAAGTTTGCCACTTACATTATGCATAGGGGCTCTTTGGCAAAACTCAAGAATTCAAAGCAAAAAATAGAAGGTAATAATGGCTGCCTAGAGAAGTAATTTCCAGACAAGTAGGAATTATATTCATGCATAATAAAGAATAGATTACTGAAGACTGTAAAAAAAAAAATGATAGCAGACTACAGTCCAAGGACTTTGTATAATTGAGGTACATGCATTAGACAAAAAAGAAACTTGACAGCCATGCTTACAATAGATATCCAGCAAATTTGAAATGTTAAAAATTAGAAACAACCAAATTGGTGATTCTATAATATTCCCTGGATTCCTGCAAATAGTGGTCTAACCATTTGAAACTAGTGGACCTATGTCAACAATAAGGCAATATTTAGCAATAATCCATATTTTTTGGCTGTGTCTGACCACCTTTTGACAAAGTGGGGAAGAATTTAAGAAGGCCTAAGAAAAAAAGGCAGAAGAAAGAAATCAACTCAGACTAAGAATTCAAAAGTCCCCAAAACTTTAGCAAAGCAACATATATGGATATAATCAACATTTCATTAGTACATAATACATATTGCATAAAAGATAAAGATGAAAGATCCCATTTGGTTGGTGGGGTTTAGAGAGAATGGTGAAATTCCAATTAGATCCAACAGAAACAAGGGGGAAAAAAAAAAAACACCCCTCAAATGCTTTTATTTCAGAAAGATAAGAAACCTAAAGTTCTACAGCACAGTTTCAACTCTACAATGAATCCAATAACATTTTTCTCACTGAAAATGACCCATACATGATCAGCATAAATATTATGCCTTTTCTGTTGCATGTTAGAAATAGATGCCTGTTGGATTGGTTAATTCATTAGTTGAAAAAATTAGCACCACTGATTTGATAGTCAAAAACTGCAACACTGAATTGCTTTGAGAGAATGGAAGTTTTCTGATGGCTTCATTTAAAGTTCCCATTTTTCAACAAAGAAATGACTACCAATAATCATGGCATGAGCAGTTTCCTTCTCTAAAAGTATGGAAGCGTGAACGATCTCGAACAATAATCTCTCTGTCATAAACTTTAGAGATGGCCTTCAAAGCAGAATGACAATCCTCACAAGTTCTTAAATTTTTCACTATTCTTATGGAAGTTCCAGCCTCGGCTGACATCAGTCCAAAAGCAATGGCTAGCTTCTCACTGTGCCAAGCCACTGCTTGCACTTTCTCTTCTTCACTCAAATCAAAAGAAACTTGATTGGTACAAGCTACATAGCCTACAACACTGGCCCTCTTCAAAATTTCTTGCAACTTCTTCCTAATCTCTATAATCTGAGGATGCAACTTATCAGCAACACGAAATTCGTGGACAGCACCATTCACCTCAATCCAGCTAGCCCCAATATCTGAGGGATTTCCCCTCTGCTCCATCTTTCTAACTTCAGTGACATTTTCCCATTTACCTAGAGAAGCATACAAGTTAGAAAGTAGAACCTCACCCCCGCTACGTCCACAAGGTTCAAGTTGCTTCATATGATTAATAACCTGTTCTCCAAGATCAACATTTCGATGAATTCTGCAGGCATTAAGCAAAGCTCTCCATATGACAAGGTCAGGTTTCATTGGCATGGTTTTGACAACTGTGAATGCCTTCTCCAAGTAACCTGCACGACCAAGTAAATCAATATAACAACCATAGTGCTGAATGTTAGGCACGATCCCTAAATCACTCTCCATGGAAGTAAAAATTTCAGAGCCCTCTTCAACTAGACCGGAGTGACTACAACCATTCAAGAGCCCCAGAATAGTAACCTCATTTGGTTTGACATTTTTAGCTAACATTTGATTGAAAACGCATAAAGCATCCCTACCAAGTCCATGAATAGACAATCCAGTTATGAAACTTGTAAAATTGTGAACGTCTGGTTGAGGAATCTCATAGAAAATTCGTTTTGCACAATTTATCTTACCACATTTTGCATACATATCTAACAGAGCAGTATATATATTTGAACTGAGGAAAATATCATTCTTATCTATATAAGCACGAATCCAGTTTCCTTGATCCAATGCCCCAAGATGAGCACAAGCAGAAAGAGTACAAACAAGAACAGCCTCATTAGGCCTGATCAGCTTATTATCATCACCACCCAACATTTCACAAAAATATCGAAGGGCCTCGACATACCTTCCATTTCCAACAAATCCCGAAATCATCACTGTCCAAGACACCTCATTTCTCTCAGGCATCTCCCAAAATATCCGACTCGCGCTATTCATCTGTCTATTCTTAGCGTACCCGCAGACCAAACTAGTCCACGAAAAAACATCTCTTGCAGACATTTCGTTGAAAACTTTGTGAGCATTATCCATTTTTTCAAAACCGGCATACATATTTATCAAAGAATTTCCCACATACAAATTTTTCTCATACCCTGTTCTCACAACCATTCCGTGAACAATTTCACCGTACAAAACAGACATTTGGTGAGCACAAGAGGTGATCACAAAAGTGAATGTATAGTCATCGGGAAGAACCCGGACAAAAGGAGCATTAGAACTGATCATACGGTGAAAAATACTGATGGGTTCTTGAGAAAATTGAATTTTCGAGTATGCCCTGATCATAATATTCCATAACAATGTCGACGGTGAAGGTAAAGGGTATTGATTAAACAAGATTCTAGCACTAGATAAGTTGTTAATGTGAAGGTAACAATGGATCAAAGAATCAACGAAAAATGCGCTGGTCGAACACGCAGTAGTGACAATTCTGGCATGAATTTGCTTGATTTGATTCAATGGTGGCCTTTTCTTCAAAAGGTAGCTGAGCCTTCTAGGACTCGTCATCGTTTTACATTTTCTTCTTGAAAATGGCGGGAGATAAACGGTAAATAATGAAGGAGTACTAATCATAATTAAATATTATACATATAAAAAATCTTAACTGTAAATTTTTTTTTTTTTAAAAAGTAGTCACTATGGAAAAAAAAAAAAAATCATGAGTTTTTTCTTTTTTATTTTATATTGTAATTTATTTATGTTTGGTAGTCATTTTAGGTTCAATTAATTCGGAGTTTAAGTCGCGTCGGACCTCTATTGATAAAAGTTTTTCTTACACCTATTTTTCCATATGTAATGTTCGAGACCTTGCAATATGAAAAATCAAGCCTGTTCAACTTTGGACCATAGATAAAAAATATCATGAATTAAATCATATTAAAGATAAAAAAATTTAAAATTATTCAATATAAACATGTGTATATATATGTAAATGTTAGAAGTTGATTTTCCATAGAAAAAAATCAAGAAGTTAAATTGAATATTTCTTGATGGTCATCCCAAAGAATGAAACTAAAAAGTTTCAAACTACAATCAACAACTCTTCTTCTTCTTCTTAAAAATTTATATATATATATATAATAATTTATTTCACTTTAACATGATATTAAAGTTAAAATTTAAATTTCAAATTAGAGAAATGAATGTTAAAATATAATTAAGTTATAAATATATATTTTTTGGTTTGTGGAAAAATTCAACAGGCGGATTACCGTATGATATTTTCATTAGATATGAAAAATCATCCATGGTTAAAACCGATGATCCCACCTGTTGAGTTTGGTACCTTTGCAATTCGCGTTGGAAAGCAATTTTTTGGCGTTGGACATTAGATAAATTAGGGTCGGAAAAAGGAGAAAGAGGTGAATCACGATGAATGAGTTCAGTAGAAAAGCCAAAACTCTTATTTTGATGAGCTTCTATTGAAAGAAATATAGAACAAGATATGAAGAAGATGATTAATTTCATTAAGATATTGAATGATAAACGACAAATTGGCATGATTTTACTCGATGATTCTCAAGAAATATGTTTAGGATAAACTCTCAAGCAGAAGAGCAACTATTTATACTTACCATGTTGATGACAACTTTAGCTATCTACTCTCTTTGTCTTTCTTTTACTTGTCATGGGACAAGATTTTACACATTTTTTTTTAAAAAATTATTAAAAAATAAAAATATTATATCCTTTCATAAATAATAATTAATAATTAGAAATGATAAGCTATTAATTGAAAAAATATAAAAAATATCAATAAATATTATTTTAATTTTATAAAATCACAAATAAAAAATTCAAAATCTTCTAAGTATGGCAAGTAAAAATAAATGAGGGGAGTATTAATTTAAAGGATGTAAAAAAAGGAAAAAATAAGACCTAATTATGATAATTATTAAGACTGACTATTTGTAAGGATCCAATATTGTGGAATCATTTTTACCCAAAAAAAAAAAAAAAAATATTGTGGAATCATGACGATTAATTACCATTCAACTCAAAATTTCATACATAAGGGAGTCACATATTATTGAACATTTTTTATTTTTATTTTTTGTTCATGACCTTAAGAGACATCAAATCTTGTATTATTTTCTTTTAATAAAAAATATATTTTATTAACGAAGAGTTAACTTAATCTAAAAATTTGTCCTTCCAAAAATAAAATGCTATAAGCACTAGTAATAAAAATATTTTTCTTCATTTTTTTTTTCTCTTTATATACATATTTGGATGTTAGAAACTATTAAATTTTGTCAAGTGTTTGTGGCCAAGTTGGCAGCAAGGCTGCCCCCAAACACTCTCATTGCCCAAAGGGAGAGAGTTCGACACCCCATTTCAGCCATAGTGCTATCGGATCTCAATGTTGGATTAATCGGGTAAAAATCGGACACCATCAATATAAAAAAAAAAGAAAGAAAAGAAACTATTAAATTTTCAATGTTGGCATTTTAATATTTAATACTTATGCTTAACATTTTTCAAGTAAATATAAAATAAAAATGGTAAGTTTAAAAAAAAAAATGGTAAGTTGCGAAATTTGATAAATATTTTACTATTTTTTTTTTCACAAATCTTGCCATTAATGAAAACAATCAAAATATTTTACCAATTTTTTCATAAATCTTACTATTTAAAATATTTTACCATGACAAATCTTATTATTTAAAATATCTTACCACTTTTTTTTTCCCCATAAATTTTAACATTTTTTGACAAATCTTATCATTTGAATGAGTTTCTTACTAGATAGTATGTTTTGGAATTTTGTTTTTCTTAAATTAAAAAATAAACTAAAACTTATCTTATTATTATTATTTATTGACTCTATGTTGTATTTGTTGTAATTTTAATTATTTTTAAAGTATTTTGAGGAATTGTCTTGAAAGAAAAAAAGAGAAGAAAAAATCAAAAAAAAATTTAAAAAAAAAAAAAAAATATTTACATAATATATTTTTTTTCTAAAAAAATGAAATATTGATAATTATTATGAGTTTATTAATTGAACTTTTAATAATTGATATAATCTTTTACAAATTTAAAGAGGAATTAAAATCATGACATTTTCTTTACTTTTTAAAGATTAAACATTTATCTACAATAATAAAAAATATTAATATAGATTAAAGATAAAATAATTTATAAATTTTAAAATTAATATCTTTCTAAAATAGAAATAATTTTATTAAAATATAAAAACTATAATAGTAGATTTTTTTTTTTCTTTTTAAAATTTTTTCTTTTAAGTTGTTAAAAATGCCAAAAAATGGTAAAAAAAGCATAAATAATGATAACAAGAACAAAAAATTTTGAAAACTAAAAATAAAAAGTCATAATATGATAAGATATGAAAATGTAATAAGTTAAAAAATAGAGAAGAAAAAATATATATATATTTTTTAAAGAAAGATTAAAGTTAAAGAAAAAAAAAAATCTAAAAATCATAAAAATTACAGAAATACCATAAAAAATGTGATCTTATATATGAAAAATATATATAAATACCCAAATGAAATTTTAAAAAAACTAATAATTTATATACCTTAATAATTTATACAAATACCCAATAAGATTTGATGGCTCTTTGATGGATTAATAAGGTGATAAATTATTTAGGTACTTTTTGGAAGCAAAACAAAATATTTTGGAAGGTTGAAAATAAAAGAAAATGAGTTCTAGTCAAAATGATGTCGTTTTATTTCTTTCGTCCAATTTATGTCATTTTGATAATTTATGTCAAAAAGATTGATAATTCTGGCATAAATTTGCTTGATTTGATTCAATGGTAGCTGAGCCTTTTAATAAATTGCTTTACAACTAAAAAGTTTCAAGAATCAACACTCGTGTCACTTCAAGTGAGAACGAACTTATTTTTTTTTTGACTTACAAGGTTTCGAATTTAAATTTTATGTATAAAAAAAAAAAAGTGTTTGAAGAGAATTTTCTTTAAATATAAATCAACTCAATTTTTGATTAGTCGACAAAATCAAATAATACGAGCTTTAAGATGAGAGTAGAGAAAAAAATTGAAACTTTTTTTCAAACATTTTGCACTTGTATTGATTTGACAAAATTTTAAAGTTATATATATAAATGTCAAACCTTCAAACTAGAACAATCAGTTGGCTTAAATGCAAGTTTTTTCTCCACAAGATCAAATCCTACCAAAAAGTTAACTTGGGCCATGTTTCCAAGAATGGGAAAACGGTTTTGAGCAAAAATTGCTAGACACCGATCTCCGGAAGTTGTTGCCATAAACGTATGCAATGGACTTAGCACCAATTCTGCACCTGTTAAATGGACTATAATATTTGGTATTTCATTGTCCTTCAATGATGCCGGATAACACAAGGTGAACGGTACCGGTGGTTTAGCTATCGGTTTTGCTTTGATATGATCACGCACAAGTGCAGCAACATGCTCTTGGGGTGGTGGTGGAAGAATCATCATATTTGTCCCCGAGTCAATCACCATTCTTCCTCCTTTTATTCTAGTTAAGTTTGATGGTATAAATGAAGAAGATGAATATTGATCGGGTAAATATTTCACTTTCTTGTTAGCAACAGTGACTCCTTCTAGCATTACATAATAATGGGAATCAATAATTAATGGTGTTTTCATAACTCCATTGCCACTAACCACTGCCTCATTACCGAAACTTATTTTACCAGGATGTGGTGATGTTGGTGGAGCCATGCAATATGCAAATTTTCCCCGATGTTTTGAACTCGGTTGAGTAACAAATGAACGTCCTTCCGGATTAAATCCTACTATACCCGCTCCTTTAGGTGCATATTGACCAACATTGTTATACCCGCATCCAAAGAGAAAATTATCAATTTTAACCTTTTGTGGACCAAAACCTATCCCGATGGTTTCTCTAGCAAGTTCTCCTTGACTAAAGGATTTGTCTCCGTACTTTATGTTATAAGGACACCTTTTATTTTTACTTTGAGGACACTTTTCATAAACAAATGTGTTTGAAATCTTTGGAGGATAAGGTGAATGTTCCGATGGGAAGCAATGAACACAAGGCTCACATTGTATCCAAGGAAGATCGCTACCTGTATCAATTATTTGGAAAAATTCAACAGGTGGATTACCATATGATATTTTCATTAGGTATGAAAAATCGTTAAAGATTAGAATTGACGATCCCACTTGCTGAGTTTGGTGCCTCTGCAATATACGCTTAAAAGCAATACCTTGGCGTTGGACATTAGATAAATTAGGGTCGAAGAAAGGAGATAGAGATGAATCACGATGAATCGGATCAGTAGAAAAGCCAAAACTCTCATTTTGATGAGCCTCTGTTGAAAGAAATATGGAACAAGATATGAAGAATATGATTAGTTTCATTAAGATAGTTAATGATAAACGACTAATTTGCATGATTTTACCCGATCACTCTCAAGAAATATGTTTTAGGATAGACTTAGAGAATTTAAAAAGAAGAGCAACTATTTATACTCACCACTGTTGACGAGTAAAGACAACTATCTTTCTTTTACTTGTCGTGGGACAAGATAAATATTATATTAATTTTATAAAGTCGTAAATAAAAAAATTTCGAATCTTCTAACTATGGCAAGTAAATATAAGTGAGGTGAATATTGATTTAGAGGATGTCAAAAAAAAGGCAAAAATAAGATGGAAGGAAAATCTATAAATAATTATTATTAAGATTGACTATTTGCGAGGATCCAAAATTGTGGAATCATGACAATTAATTACCAATCAACTCAAAGTTGCATATGTTTCTAGGAAGTCACGTTCTATTGAACACTTACATTTTTATTTTATTTTTGTATTTTTGTATGTTTTGTTCTTAACCTTACAAATAAGATATATCAATTCTTGTATTTTCTTTTAAAAAATATATTTTATTATCGAAGAGTTAACTTAATCTAAAAGTTTGTCCTTCGAAAAATAAAACGCGTAATAACATTGTGGAGAATCATATGTAGCAAATCTTCGAATCATTTACTAATTTTCTTTGTTCCTTTTTAATCTAATATACTTCGATTTTCTCAAGAAAACTTAAGACATACTAATAAATGAAAGACAAGCGTATTTACCGTAACCTAGAATAGTAAGTTAACAATGTGGTATTTTCTAGTAACTTTTAGCCATTTTAAAGTAAATCTAAAGATAAAAATGGTAAGTTTAAAACTAAAAAAGGGTAAGTTTTGAAGTTTGACAAACATCTTATTATTTTTATCACAAATCTTAGCATTTTTTCGTAAATTTTACTATTAATTAAAACAATCAAAATATTTTACCTTTTTTTTATTTTGCAAATTCTACTATTTTTTCCCTCACAAATCTTACTCTTTTCGAGAATTAAAACATTTTTTCAATTTTTTTCACAAATTTTACCATTTTTTTTTTTTTACAAATCTTACAATTTTTTTTTTCCACAAATCTTACTATTTATGATTTTCATAACATAGGTTTTTATTGATTTAACTTGGATAAGGAAAGTAATTTTTATAGCAAAAATGGTAACTTTTAAAAGACGAATTACAATTTTTTGTTTAAATATTATTATTTATACATTTAAAAAAATTTAATTTATATGGTACTAAAAATTAAAGAGAATATGGGTTGATGCAAGTTTGGCCCTTTTAAAATAAGAAAATGTTGTAATGACATCAATTTACAAAGTTAGTCCAAATATAGTTTTGTAGCATTTTCGGACTGCAAATTTTTTTTTTTTTGCTTATCGCACGGGTGTCCTGAGTGTGTCCCGTCACCGAGGGGCAGCACCTTCAAGCCATTCCACGCCCAAACTAATCCCGCTCGCTGATTTGTAGGCACCTCATTGGGTGGGATAACTGACCAGATAATTTAACATTTTTCCATACCTAAGCCAGGATTTGAAACCTAGATCATTGGTTAAGGGAGGAGAGCCCCTACCGTTCCACCACATGCCTCTGGTTAGACTGCAATTTATTATAAATAGAAGATGCATTTTCAAAGTACAACTTCATATTTTTATAAATAGAAAGACATTCTTACGATGTTAATTCAATGTAAATAAAAAAAAAAGACGTCTTTTTCTATCAAAACTTATTGTTTTTTTTTTCCCCCTCTAAAAATTAGCTAACAATTTACACCTTGTTTTCTATCAAACCTCATTTTGTTTTCTATTAATTTTTTGAATTTTATTTGGATATTCATTTATATTGTGTTTGAGTATGATATTATATGATAACTAAAAGTAACACCCTAATTACCAGATCTACCCTTTAAATACCAATTTTTCCTTTACAGATTTTTTTTTTACTCTTTTTCTCATTTTTTTCCCCCAAAAATATTCTCTCATAACATGTCATTAAAATACTTAAAAACATTTTGTATTGATTTTTCACCCTAAAACATTTTGCATTTGTATTGATTTTACAAATTTTAAAGTCACACATATATATATAGTGGTACACTTTACTTCCAAAAGTTAAGTTAAAAAATATACTTGTTTCTAAATAAAGAATATAAAAATTTTATTATTAAAATTTTATATGTTTACTTATTTCATTATATATTTTTTTGAATTCAAATTTTATGAATATATACGTAATATACATTTGTACTAACTATTAAATTATTGAATCATTCGATATTGAATAGGTATATAGGATTTCAAAACACTATATAAAATATATAAAAATTGAAAACAAATTAAAATTTAAAAGAATAAATAATTAAGACCATTATTTTTAGTTATCCAACCGACTAAAAGATGCACATCTTTAAAATCAACAAACATAATGTTTATAATTAATTATAATATAAAAAATCAATTCAAATAATTTAATAACTTGTTGAACCACTATTTTAAAAAAGTTTTAAATATATATATTTTTTTTAAAAGAAGGAAAAAAATGAGTTAAGATTTACTAGAAATTAATGAGTAAAAAAAATGGAATTTTTTTTTTAAAGATAATATTTTAAAAGTTATAAAGATAAATAATAAATTAATTAAAGTTGAAAATATTAATATTAGAAAATAAAAAGTTGAAGAAATTAAATAATAAAAAAAAAAAGAGTTAATCATAATTACTCTGGTTTCTTTTGAGTTTTAAGGTCTCGAATTTAAATTTTAAATATAAAGAAACGAGTATTTGAAAAGAGGTTTCTCTAAATTTAACAAAATCAAATACTATGAGATTCAAGATAAAAGGAAAAAAAAAAAAGGTTCGAAACTTTTTGTCAAAACATTTTTGCACTTGCATTGATTTAACAAAATTTTAAAGTTATATATATATGTACATGTCAAACCTTCAAACTAGAACAATCAGTGGGCTTAAATGCAACTTTTTTCTCCACAAGATCAAATCCCACCAAAAAGTTAATTTGGGCCATGTTTCCAAGTACGGGCAAATGGTTTTCAACAACAATTGCTAGACACCGATCTCCAAAAGATGTTCCCTTAAACGTATGCAATGGACTTAGTACCAATTCTACACCTGGAAAATGGAGTATGATATTTGGTATTTCATGGTCCTTCAATGATGTCCGATAACACAAGGTGAACGGCGCCGGTGGGCTAGCGACCGGTTTTGCTTTGATATGATCTCGCACAAGTGCTTCAATATGCTTATAGAGTGGTGGTGGAAGAACCATCATACTCGTCGACGTTTCAAGCAACATTTTTCCTCCATTTATTTTAGAATAGTTCGATGATAAAAATAAAGAAGATGAATGTTGATAGGGAAAATATTTCACTTTTTTAGTTCCAACCGTGATTTCTTCTAGCATTACATAATAGTCGGAGTCGAGAATTAATGGTGTTTTCATGACTCCATGACCACTAACCACTGCCTCGTTACCAAAACTTATTTTACCAGGATGTGGTGATGTTGGTGGAGCCATGCAATATGCAAATTTCCCATGATGTTTTGAACTTAGTTGAGTAATAAATGAACGTTCTTCTGGATTAAAACCTACTACACCTGCTCCTTTTGGTGCAAATTGACCAACATTTTTATACCCGCATCCGAAGAGAAAATTATCAATTCTAACCTTATGTGGACCAGAACCTACCCTAATGGTTTCTCTAGCAAAATCTCCGCGACTATAGGATTTGTCTCCGTATTTCATATTATAATGACACCTTTTATCCTTTTTTTTAGGACACTTTTCATAAACAAATGTGTGTGAAATATTTGGAGGATAAGGTGAATATTCTGATGGGAAGCAATGAACACAAGGCTCACATTGTATCCATGTTATATCACTACCTGTTGATATTTCTTGGAAAAATTCAACTGGCGGATTACCATATGATATTTTCATTAGGTATGAATTATCGTCAAAGAGTAGAATTGACGATCCCACCTGCTTACTTTGGTACATCTGCAATATACGCTTGAAAGCAATATCTTGGCGTTGGACATTTGATAAATTAGGGTCGGAGAAAGGAGAAAGAGGTGAATCACGGTGAACGAGTATAGTAGAAAAGCCAAAACTCTCATTCCGATTAGCTTCTATTGAGAGAAATGTGAAACAAAATATGAAGAAGATGGTTAATTTCCATAACATACTGAATGATAAGTAATTAATTTGCGTGATTTTACTTGCAAAAAACTGTATTTGGATAAAAATTTAAGAGTTTAAGAAGAAGAGGAAGTATTTATACTCAATAATGTTGATGAGTAATGACAACTTTAGTTATCTACTCTCTCCTATGTGATAAGATTTCATACACTTTGACCCTTTTTTTTTTTTTAATATAAAATTAAAATAAAATATATTTTTGTTTAAAATACTAAAATACCATATATTTTCATAAAAAAAAGTAATAAATGTGAATTATAAAATATTAATTGAAGAAATATTAGAAAAAAAAATCAAGAATATTAAATTAATTCTATAAAATAGTAAATGAAAAAAGTTGTAATCTCCTGAGGGTGGTAAGTAGAAAGAACTGAGGAAGTATTAATTTAGAGGATGTAAAATGGCAAAAGTAAGCTGGTAATAACTGAGGAACTTTTTTTGTGAGGATCCAAAATTTTGGAATTTATGACAATTAATTACCACTAAACTATTTATGAGGATCCAAATTTTCAACGAATACATAGGGAGTCACTTGTTATTGAACACTTATGACTTTTTCATGTCACATAACATATTAATTTTTGTATTTTCTTTTTAAAAATATATTTTATTATTTATAATAAGGAAAAAAAATGGAGGAGTATTTTTTTTTTTTGAAAAATCTTAACTTCTATTATGTTTCGAACTCATGACCTCTCATGTCATAAGTAAGAGTGCTACCAACTAAACTACGTCTTCTTGACGAAAAAGAGGAGTATTAAGAGAGTAAACTTAATTTAAAAAATTATCTTTCCAAAATTAAAATGTCCTAAAAGCATTAATAATAAAAATACATACTCCTATTTTTTTATTTGTTACAAACAAAAAAATACACCTTTTAAAAAATACAAAAAAATAATGGGTCTTTTATTAAAAAGACTAAGATATATTTTGACTTTATTTTTTCAATAATAATAATAATCAATAAGTATAAGTTGTAAGATATTAATATAAAGTTATAAAAAAAAAAAAATCAATAAATGTAGCTTTTTCTTCCTTTATGACGTAAAAAAGAAAATAGAGCTAGTATGAAAGTTCAAACAATTTTTACAGAGTGAATTAAAAAAAATTATGCTCAAATTTTTTTTTTAAAAAAAAAAGAAAAAAAAAGAAAAACACATATAGTTAGACTATAAAGAGAAGAGAGAAAAGAATCATCATTTGTGATATTGAAAAAATTTTAGCATCCTAATTTTTACATATAATTCATTTTTTTATTAAAATATATTTTTTAAATTTTCACTATAATTTTTTTTTAAAAAAAAGATATATGTAAGATTCTAAAAAAATAAAATATTCATAATTATGAATTTATTAATTGAAATTTTGATAATTGACATAAAATTTTAAAATTTAAAGAGAAATCACAATCGTTATATGCTTTTTTACCTTTTAAAAATTAAAAAGAAATTTGAAGTAAATATTTAAGTATAAAATATAATTGTATGGTTTTATTAAAAACAATTTTTTTTTTAAAAAAAAAACAGAATAGATTGGAAAAATAATAATAAAAAATAGCAAAATTTTTTTTTTTTTGAAAATTAAAAATAAAAAGAGAAAGTTAAAGATTGAAGGGGAAAAAAAAAAACTATAAAATCATAAAATTTACAAAAATGTCACTAGAAGATGTAATCTTATATATATACTAGGTAGACAACCCACAACCAGGTGTGGGATGCCTACTTTATAATTTTTTTTCCAATAGTTAATTTTTCCATTAATTTATCAATTTTTTTTTATACATTTTATATAAATATTGTAATATTTAAAATATATTATTTAATCATAAAGACTAATAAAAAGTTAAAAGATATCAAAAAAATTAAAATACTATTATATAAAACTTTGTAATCTTACATTAAAAAACTTTTATTGAAGTAAAAAAATTTATTATATATATATATATATATATATCTATAAATTAAAAGATCAATATAATGATAAAACAAAATAGAAAAATTTATATTAATTATGTAATAGAAATTAAAGAAAGTCTTTTAAAAGATTTTATATAATATGGATAAGTATTTGCTCATGAAATGTATTAAAAAAAATAAACAGGAAAAATATTAAAAATATAATAGATAACAAAATGTATTTTTTTTATCATTTAAAAATTTAAAAATACTTTATAATAACAAAAATATTAATATAAATTAGAGGAAAAAGATTTTATAAATTTTAAATTTAATGTCTCTACTCACATTATGAGGATGGTTAAGGAAAAAAAATCTTAAACATTATAATTACTTTTTTTTTTGTACAAAATATAATAGTAAAAAAATTTAAAAGTCATAATAAAGGATATGAGAGGTTCGTTAGACATGAATGTTTTATTTTAAAAAATAAATTAAAGCGAAAAAAAAAATCTCTAAACTCGATCATAATTACATAAAACAAAATATAGTAACAAAAAAAATTAGAAAAAATATTAAAAAATAAAAATTAAAAGGTTATAATAAGAATGTGAAATGATACATAAATATTTAATTGTTTTTTTTTTAAAAACCTAAACATCATAATAAAGAATATGAAAGGTTATTAGACATAAATGTTTAATTAAAAAAATTAAAGTGAAAAAAAATCTCTAAACACGATCATAATTAAATATTTTGAATTTTTAAAATAAAAATTAAAAGGTTATAATAAGAATGTGAAATGATACAAAAATATTTAATTTTTTTTAAAAAAAAACTCCTAAACATCATAATAAAAAATATGAAAGGTTATTAGATGTAATTAAAAAATTGAAATAAAAAAATCTAAACATCATAGGTTATTGTACATAAATGTTTAACTAAAAAATGTTAAAATAAAAATAAAAACCCAACATCATCATAAAATAAAGACCAAAAAGACATTAAAATCCAAAAATTCAATAAAACTATAACTCATGCCATTAGAAAATTGTATTCTTATATATATAAGATATAAGATAAGATATATATAAGATATAACAAAATAAAGAGGAAATTAAAAGTGAAAAAAAAAATTAAGGAGTTAAAAGAATTAAAAAAAAAAGTCATTAAATTTATAAGATAAGGCCTTAAAAAATGAATATAAATTAAAATTAGTAACGATAAAGTGAAAAGTTATAAAAAAAAAAATACTAAAAATTTAAAAAAAAAAAAAGAAACTCAAGAGTCATTAAACAAAATGAGACAAAAAGACCAAAGAACATTAAACAAAATCACCAAAGGTTTATAGTTTAGGGACTATTTATGCCAATTTGCCATAATTGAATTAAATTATATTTGTAATAGAATTTTAAATATTTAGACAATAAAAATAATTTTACTTTTTAAAATATATTTATAATATATATTATAAATCATATATAATAAATATAAACATGTAAAACATAAAAAGTTATTATTAAATTGATACATAAAATTTATTAAAATTGATTTATTTAATTTGAAATTATTAAAAATTTATATGGTATATTATCATTTTTAAAAAATTAAGAAATATGATACATTATTAAAAAAAATTTAATATTTAGATATGAAATGAGATTTTATACCAAATAAAAAAAAAAAAAACTATTAGCAACAATCACTTTTGAGAAACAAAGGACAATATTGAGAAATTAAAATGAATAATAATAAATCACTTCCAATAGATAAAATTGTCCTAACTTACAATCCAAAAAATAATATGAAACTTGTCCTATTAGAATTAAAAAAAAAATTCAATATATTAAAAAGGCAGGTGACATAAAGCTTAATTACTCTTGTTTCACCTTCATGTGCAAATTGGTTTGCCAAAGAAAATAATCAAGAAGTTAAATTGAATATAATAGATAAAATTAAAAAATTTCTTGTTGGTCATCCTAAATAATAAAGCTAAAAAATTTCAAGAATCAACGAGAATGAGTTTAGTTTCTTTTGAGTTATAAGGTTTTGAATTTAAATTTTATATATAAAGAAACCAGGATTTGAAGAGAGTTTTATTATTAGTTATATATATATAATATATATATATATATATATATATATATTGTAAATGTCAAACCTTCAAACTAGAACAATTAGTGGGCTTAAATGTAACTTTTTTCTCCATAAGATCAAATCCCACCAAAAAGTTAATTTGGGCCATGTTCCCAAGTATGGGCAAATGGTGTTCAGCAACAATTGCTAGACACCGATCTCCAGAAGTTGTTGCCATAAACGTATGCAATGGACTTAGCACCAATTCTACACCTGGAAAATGGACTATAATATTTGGTATTTCATGGTCCTTCAATGATGCCGGATAACATAAGGTGAGCGGCGCCGGTGGTCTAGCTATCGGTTTTTCTTTGATATGATCTCGCACAAGTGCTTCAACATGCTTATAGAGTGGTGGTGGAAGAATCATCATATTCGTCCCCATTTCGATCAACATTTTTTGTCCATTTATTCTAGAATAGTTCGATGATAGAAATAAAGAAGATGAATATTGATTGGGAAAATATTTCACTTTTTTAGTTCCAACCGTGACTCCTTCTAGCATTACATAGTAATTAGAGTCGAGAATTAATGGTGTTTTCATAACTCCATGACCACTAACCACTGCCTCGTTACCAAAACTTATTTTACCAGGATGTGGTGATGTTGGTGGAGCCATGCAATATGCAAATTTCCCATGATGTTTTGAACTTAGTTGAGTAATAAATGAACGTTCTTCTGGATTAAAACCTACTACACCTGCTCCTTTTGGTGCAAATCGACCAATATTTTTATACCCACATCCGAAGAGAAAATTATCAATTCTAACCTTATGTGGACCAGAACCTACCCTAATGGTTTCTCTAGCGAATTCTCCGTGACAATAGGATTTGTCTCCGTATTTTATATTATAATGACACCTTTTATCTTTATTTCGCGGACACTTTTCATAAACAAATGTGTGTGAAATCTTCGGAGGATAAGGTGAATGTTCTGATGGGAAGCAATGAACACAAGGCTCACACTGTATCCAGGTTATATCAGTAGCTGTTGATATTTGTTGGAAAAATTCAACTGGTGGATTACCATATGATATTTTCATTAGGTATGAATTATCGTCAAAGAGTAGAAATGACGATCCCACCTGCTGACTTTGGTACATCTGCAATATACGCTTGAAAGCAATATCTTGGCGTTGGACATTTGATAAATTAGGGTCGGAGAAAGGAGAAAGAGGTGAATCACGGTGAACGAGTATAGTAGAAAAGCCAAAACTCTCATTCCGATTAGCTTCTATTGAGAGAAATGTGAAACAAAATATGAAGAAGATGGTAAATTTCCATAACATACTAAATGATAAGTAATTAATTTGCATGATTTTACTTGCAAAAAACTGTATTTGGATAAAAACTTAAGAGTTTAAGAAGAAAAGGAAGTATTTTATACTCAATAGTGTTGATGAGTAATGACAACTTTAGTTAATTATCTGCTCTCTCCCATGTGATAAGATTTCATAAACTTTTAGTTTTTTTTTATATATAAAATTTAAAAATATATTTCTGTTTAAAATACTAAAATACCATACATTTTCATAAAAAATAAAAAATAAATGTGAATTATAAAATATTTATTAAAGAAATATTAAAAAAAAAAAATCAAGAATATTAAATTAATTGTATAAAAAAAAATTAAAAAGTTGTAATCTTGTGAGGGTGGTCAGTAGAAATAACTGAGGAAGTATTAATTTAGAGGATGTAAAATGGTAAATTTAAGCTGCTAGTAACAAACTCTATGGGGAATCCTATAAAAATAAATATGATTATCATTAAGATTGATCTTTTTTTGTGAGGATCCAAATTTTTGGAATTTTTTTTTTTTTTTTTTTTTTTTTTCTTCTTAAGATGAAGAGATAATGTAGAAAAGAAAAAACATAAAAAATAGCAAGAACAAAAAATGTTGGAAAAAAAAAGTCATAATAATAAATGTTGAAATATGTAAGGCTATAAGTTAAAAAATAAAATTGAAATACTACAATTAAAAAAAAAAAATGAATGAAGGAGATTGAAGTTAAAAAAATAAAAAAAAGAAAAGTCACAATATTTACAAAATTATAATTAAAAAAATGTAATCTATTTAATTACACTAGACAATCCTATTTTACTTTTCCACATTCAAGAAAGTGGACAAAAAAGTAGTAACAATCTTACTTATTATTCAATAAATAATAAGTTCTGAGTTATATTGTAGTTCAAAAAGTAAAAAAAAAAAAAAGAAAATCCATTGTATTTATTACTTCACATTGACAAGAAATCGATTTTCTCAAAAAAAATTTAATTATTATATTAAAAAATTATAGTATATTTATTATTAATTATAATATATTATAAATTTTAAAACTAAAATTTATATTTTTTTGACTAATTTAATTTTAAAATTTCAAGATTTTTATATAAAAAATACTATAATAGTATGATTAAATAAAAAAAATTATAATTTTGTATAACTATTCTTAATATATAAAGCAAACTTATTTCAAATATGTTTTACCCTTGTGATTGTAAAATTCCTTAATTTATTTAAAATTTTAAACTGTAAGATTAATATAAAAAAGAGAAATTTGTGATAGAAAATATCAAAAATAATAATAATATTATTATATTAAAGTTATTATAATCTTTATACAATTTATTACAATGTATACTATACTTACTTAAATGTAAATATAAATAAAATTGATGAAAAAATAGTAAATAGATATCTTAAGAAAATTATTTTTTATATTAAAAGTTACCAAAAACTCGAATAGTAACATTTGTGAAAAAATAGTAAAATGTTTTAAATGTTAGGATGTGAAAAAAATTGTAAGTTGTTTTGAAACTTCCAACTTATTTTTTTATTTTTAATCAAAATTACCATTTTAATATTTATATTTATTTTAAAAATCGCTAATATTATTATTTTATTTAGTCAAAATTTGTTCGTAATCTATTTAATAAGAAATTTTTCATGCGGTGTTAAATATAGGACATGTCGCATCTCTCATTATTTTGTTAACTTGCTATTGTAGATTATGAAAAGACACTTATATCTTATCTATTGGTTTAGTCCATGCTTGTGTTGCACTATAGAATTATTGTTTGAAACAATCATATATTGCAAATTTCGAAACCATTAACTATTTTTCTTAGTGCCTTTGTAATCTAATTTACGTGGATTTTCTCAAAAAATTAAATACAAATAAATTTAATCTAATACAAAGAACAATTTATTAACGATTAAATTATTTTAACACTACAAGAAAATCGGGCATTTGCGATCAATTTTTGCAACGGTCTCCAATCCGTCGCAAATAGCGACCGAATTTGCGAAGGCCACAAATCCGTTACAAAATTGTGACCGAATTTGCGACGACCTCAAATCCATCGCAAATAGCGACCAATTTCTGCGACGGCCAAAAATTCGTCGCAATTTATGACAGAATTTTGCAACGGAAAAAAAATTCATCGCAAATTGTGACGGAATTTTGAGACGGCCAAAAATCCGTCAAAATTTGCGATGAAATTTTGCGACGGCCAAAAATTCGTCACAAATTGCAATAGAATTTTGCGACGGTCAAAATTCCGTTGCAATTTGCGATGGCCAAAAATCCATCACAATTTGCAATGGAATTTTGCGACGACTAAAAAGCCGTAGCAAATTGCGATGGAATTTTGCGACAGCCAAAAATCCATCACAATTTGCGACGGAATTTAGCGACGGCCACATTTCCATCTCAAATTGCAACAGCTTTTTGCAACAGCCATTGCTTTTTCGGCCAACGCACATTGCCATTTATTTTGTAATATTTAAATATATCAAATAATAATATATATATCATATTAATTAAATGAGTTTGAAAGCTATGCTTATAACATAAAAAGTTTCATTTTGTTACCAGCAATTTATGTTCAAAGAGGCACCCTAACTTATAATCAAAAAATAATATGAAACTGGTCAAATTAGAGATTAAAAAAAATAAAAATTCAACATATATATGTATATTTATTGAAAAGGCAGGTGACATAAAGCTTAATTACTCTTGTTTCACCTTCATGAGCAAATTCGTTTGCCAAAAGAAAATAATCAAGAAGTTAAATTGAATATAATAGATAAAATTAAAATATTTCTTGTTGGTCATCCTAAATAATAAAACTAAAAAGTTTCAAGGATCAACATTGGTATCACTTCATGTGAGAACGAGTTTAGTTTCTTTTGAGTTATAAGGTCCCGAATATAAATTTTATGCATAAAGAAATGAGTATTTGAAGAGAATTTTATTATTAGTTATATATAAATATATATATATATATATATATATATATATATATATATATATATATATATATATATATACATGTAAATGTCAAACCTTCAAACTAGAACAATTAGTGGGCTTAAATGCAACTTTTTTCTCCATAAGATCAAATCCCACGACAAAGTTAACTTGGGCAATGTTTCCAAGTATGGGCAAACCGTGTTCAGCAAATATTGCTAGACACCGATCTCCAGAAGGTGATACCATAAACGTATGCAATGGACTTAGCACCAATTCTACACCTGGAAAATGGAGTATAATATTTGGTATTTCATGGTCCTTCAATGATGCCCGATAACACAAGGTGAACGGCGTCGGTGGTCTAGCTATCGGTTTTGCTTTGATATGATCTCGCACAAGTGCTTCAACATGCTTTTGGAGTGGTGGTGGAAGAATCATTATATTTGTCCCCGTATCAATCAACATTCTACCTCCCTTTATTCTAGAATGGTGATGGTAAAAATAAAGAAGATGAATATTGATAGGAAAAATATTTAACTGTCCTAGTTGAAACTGTGACTCCATCTAGCATTACATAATAATTGGAGTCGATAATTAATGGTGTTTTCATAACTCCATCGCCAAAAACCACTGCCTCAATACCAAAACTTATTTTACCAAGATGTGGTGATGTTGGTGGAGCCATGCAATATGCAAATTTCCCATGATGTTTTGAACTTAGTTGATTAAAAAATGAACGTTCTTTCGAATTAAAACCTACAATACCTGCCGATTTATGTGGATATTGACCAATTTTGTTATGCCCGCATCCGAAGTGAAAATTATTAATTTTAACCTTATGTTGACCATAACCTACCATGATGGTTTCTCTAGCAAGTTCGCCGTGACTATAGGATTTGTCTTTGTATGATATATCATAATGACATCTTTTATTTCTCTCTTTAGGACATTCTTCATAAACAAATGTGTTTGAAGCATTTGGATGATAAGGTGAATGTATTGACGGGAAGCAATGAACACAATGCTCACATTGTATCCAGGTAAGATCGGTACCTGTATCAATGATTTGAAAAAATTCAATTGGTGGATTACCATATGATATATTCATTAGGTATGAAGAATCGTCAAAGATTAAAACCGACGATCCCACATGTTGAGTTTGGTGCCTCTGCAATATGCGCTTGAAAGCAATACCCTGGCGTTGTACATTTGATAAATTAGGGTCGGAGAAAGGAGATAGAGATGAATCACGATGAACGAGTATAGTAGAAAAGCCAAAACTCTCATCGTGATAAGCTTCTATTGAGAGAAATATAAAACAAGATATGAAGAAGATGATTAATTTCACTAAGATACTGAATGATATGTGATTAATTTGCATGATTTTACTCGCAAAGAACTGTTTTAGGATAAACTTAAAGAGTTTAAGAAGAAGAGGAACTATTTATTCTCAATAGTGTTGATGAATAATGATAACTTTAGTTATATGCTCTCTCCAATGTGATAAGATTTCATACACTTTTACTTTTACTTCTACTTTTTTTTTTTTTTAAATTTTTTTATTTATAAATATAAAATTAAACAAAATATATTATTGTTTAAAATACCAAAATACCATTTCTTTTCATAATAAAATAAGTAAAAAATGTGAATTATAAATGATTAATTGAAGAAATATTAGAAAAAATAAGAAATATTATATTAATTTTATAAAATTAATAACAAATTAAAAAACTTATATTAATTTAGAGGATGTAACATGGCAAAAGTAAGCTGGTAGTAATAAAATATGGGGACTCCTATAAAAATAAATATGATTATTATTAAGACTGAACTATTTGTGAGGATAAAAAATTGTTGAATTTATGACAATTATTTACCAATATAACATATTAATTTTTTCGTGTTAGTTGAACACTTTGATTTTTCCATGTGACATAACATATTAATTTTTATATTTTCCTTTTAAAAATATCTTTTATTATTTAATAAGTAAAAAAAGAGAAAAGAGGAGTACTAAGAGAATTAACATAATTTAAATATTTATTTTTCCAAATATAAAATGTCCTATAAGAATTAGTAATAAAAATACATACTTGATCTATTTTTTTTATCTTTCACAAACAAGAAAATATACTTTTAAAATAAATAAAAAAATTAATGTCTCTTTTCATTGAAAAATCTAAGATATACTGCGACTTTATTTGTTCAATAATAATAAAAAAAACATGTAATCTTATATATAACATATATATATATATATATATATATATTTAGCTTTGAGTATCGAAGTTTATGTTTTTTAAAGAACCAATGGACTTGTAATTTTTACATATGTTTCAATGAATACATAGGAATCCGCACATCACTATACATTAGCGGTAAAATTTGGATGTTAGAAATTATTAAATTCCTACAATATTTTCTAGGTAAGTTATTAATTACAGTGGACAATCCTATTTTACTTTTCCATATTCATAAGTTCGTGTAATATTATAATTCGAAAAGTCAAAACCAAAAAAAAAAAAGAAAACAAATTTAAAGTATTTATTACTTCACATTGGAAAAAAATGTAATATTATAATCCAAAAAATCAAAAAAAGAAAGCAGATTTAAAGTATTTATTACTTCACATTGGAAAAAAAATCGATTTTTTTTTTAATAAAATAGGAAAATTATAATTTTATATAACTATTCTAAATATCTATGGAGTAAAAGTATTTCAAATATGTTTTATAATTTTGATTGTAAAATGCCATAATTTATTTAATATTTTAAATGGTAAGATTAATATATTAATAGTATTGTTATATTAAATTTATTACAAGGTGTATTATAGTTTTTAAAATGTAGATATAGTAAAATTGAAGAAAAAATAGTAAGATTATCATTAAAACTTGTAAAAAGATATGTTTAAAAAACTATTTTTATATATAAAGTTACTAAAATCTCAAATAGAAAGATTTAAGAAAAACAAATTGTAAGATTTGTGAAAAAAGTGGTGATATGTTTTAATTATTTGAAATAATAAAATTTATATAAAAAAATGGTATGATGTTTTAATTTTTTTCATCAATAGTAAGATTTATGAGAAAAAATATATAAAGAAACAAATATTATTAGTTATATAAAGTATAAATTTTAATAAAGAAACGAGTATTTAAAGAGAGTTTTATTATTATTATTATTATTTTTGAAACAAAAGAGAGTTTTATTATTAGTATATATATATATATATATATATATATAAATATCAAACCCTCAAACTAGAACAATCAATGGGCTTAAAAGCAAGTGTTTTCTCCACAAGATCATATCCCACCAAAAAGTTAACTTGAGCCATGTTTCCAAGTACGGGCGTACGTAAACGTTTTTCAGCAAAAATTGCCAAACATCGTCTTTCAGAAGTTGGTAATGTCATAAACGTATGCGATGGACTTAGCACCAATTCTACACCTGGAAAATGGAGTATAATATTTGGTATTTTACGGTCCTCCAATGTTGCCGGATAACACAAGGTGAACGGCGCCGATGCTTTAACTATCGGTTTTGCTTTGATATGATCTCGCAGATGTGCTTCAACATGCTGTAGGAGTGGTGGTGGAAGAATCATTATATTCCTCCTCGTATCAATCAACATTTTTCCTCCATGTAATCTAGAATGGTTCAATGGTAAAAATATAGAAGATGAATATTGATAGGGAAAATATTTCACTTTTTTAGTTGCAACCATGACTCCATCTAACATTACATGATACTTGGAGGAGTCGAAAATTAATGGCGTTTTCATAACTCCATCACCACTAACCACTGCCTTGTTACCAAAACTTATTTTACCAGGATGTGGGGATGATGGTGAAGCCATACAATATGCAAATTTTTCATGATGTTTTGATCTTAGTTGACTAACAAATGAACTTTCTTTCAAATTAAAACCTACTATACCTGCTCCTTTAGGTGCATATTGACCAAAATTGTTATGCCCACATCCGAAGAGAAAATTATCAATTTTAACCTTATGTTGAGGAGAACCTACCCTGATGGTTTCTCTAGCAAGTTCGCCATGACTAAAGGCTTTTTCTCCGTAGTATATATCATAAGGACACCTTTTATTTTTATCTCGAGGACACGTTTCATAAACAAATGTGTGTGAAATATTTGGAGGATAAGGTGATTGTTCCGATGGGAAGCAATGAACACAAGGCTCACATTGTATCCATGTTAGATTAGTAGTTGTTGATATTTCTTGGAAAAATTCAACTGGTGGATTACCATATGATATTTTCATTAGGTATGAATTATCTTCAAAGAGTAGAACTGATGATCCTTGAGTTTGGTATCTTTGCAATATACGCTTGAAAGCAATATCTTGGCGTTGGACATTTGATAAATTAGGGTCGGACAAGGGAGAAAGAGGTGAATCACGATGAATGAGCACAGTAGAAAAGCCAGAAGTGTCATTTGGATTAGCTTCTATTGAGAGAAATGTAAAACAAGATGTGAAGAAGATAATTAATTTCATTAACATAGTGAATGACAAGCGATTAATTTGCATGCTTTTACTTGCAAAAAGCCGTTTTAGGATAAACTTAAGAGTTTAAGAAGAAGAGGAAGTATTTATACTCAATAGTGTTGATGAGTAATGACAACTTTAGTTATCTGCTCTCTCCCATGTGATAAGATTTCATACACTTTTACTTTTACTTTTAACTTTATTTTTTTATTTTTTATAAATATAAAATTAAAAAAAATTTGTTTAAAATACTAAAATACCATATCTTTTTATATATATAAAAAAATAAGAAATGTGAATTATAAAATATTAATTGAAAAAATATTAGAACAAATAATCAAGAAATATTATATTAATTTTATAAAATAACAAATTAAAAAACTTGTAATCTCGTGGGGAAGTATTAATTTGGAGATGTAAAATGGCAAAAGTAAGGTCGTAGTAACAAACTTAATATGATTATTATTAAGATTGAACTTTTTTTGTGACGAATATTATTATTATTATTAATAATAATATGATTATTATTATTCATGACAATTTATTACGAATCAACTCAAAATACTATTATTATTATTAAGATTCACATTTTAATAGTGAATCTTATACAGCAAATCTCCAAACCATTTACTATTTTTTTTTTTTGGTGTTTTTGTAATCTAATATACAAAGAAAGTTAATCTAATTTAAAAGAACTATGACTAAAAAAAACTTTTAATAGTTTACCAAAGATCAAATTATTTTAAGTTGTAATATTTATATATATAAACAAATATATAAAATAATAATATCGTAATAGATTTTTTTTTTTAAAATTTTATTTAATAGCTCCATCCAAATTTTGAAAGCTATGTTATATTTATTTTTGCCCATCACTTAGCAGTCCTTCCTTGTTACCACCAATTTATGTTCCAAGAGGCACCCAAACTTGTTACTGCCATCTTTTTACCCTTTTTATTTTTTTCACATTACCCTAAATTTTGGATAGCAAAAGTTTTTAATAATTACCACTCACTACTAGTGGGTATAAAAATACTTATAAAGGAGAAAATTGATTAAAAGAATTATGAAAAGAAGTGAGAGAAAAAATTATTGTTCCTCATTCAATTCAAGAGTACTATGGTCTTGATAAGAATCATCTTGCTCATATCTTGTTTTATAATTACTTTGTCTGTTGAAGCAGAAAATAATGTTAGTGGCTTTTCTATTGAACTCATTCATCGCGATTCGCCTCTTCTAAACCCTAATTTAAGTCATTTCAAGCACCAAAAAAGCATGTTTGAGCAAATTGGATCGTCTGGTTTAGTTCATGATTTAGGTACATACCTAATGAAAATATGGTATGGTCCTATTGAATTACTCCAGCTTTTCGACACTGGTAGTGAGCTTTCATGGATACAATGCTTGCCTTGCGTTCGTTGCTACTCATCAAAATATCAACCATTCAATCCAAACATGTCAAGTACATTTAAATTGGAAAAGTGTCCTTTAAACAGAACCTATCATTATTCAGCAAAATATGAAGGTAATTCCTCTTCTAGTGGTGTACTTGCTAGAGAGACAATCATGGTGGGTACTAGTCCTCATAAAGTACATGTTGAAAATTTTCTCTTTGGATGTGGACATGAAAATCGAGGATATTTTCCCCAAAAGAGTGCCGGTATTATTGGTTTCAGCCCTAAAGAGAAATCATTCATTACTCAATTGAGTACAAAACATCACGGGAAATTCTCCTTTTGCTTGACTCCTTCATCATCTCTTCAACCCGGTCGAATCAGTTTTGGTAACGAGGCAATAGTTTCAGGTTCACATGTAATGAGGACTCCGTTAATTCTTGATGCTTTTTACAATGTAGTGTTAGAGGCGATCACAGTCGGAGGCAAGAAAATCAAGAATTTATGGAATCAATCCGAGAATACAAATGAAAAGGAGGTGGCTGTGGGGAACACAAATGGCAGAATGGTGGTGGATTCAGGTGCAAATATTATGTATCTATCAACTTCTATGTACCCAAAAGTTGTAAAATGGGTACGAAAACAAATTAAAGAAAAGACAATTCCTAGTCCGTTAGAACCCTTTAAATTGTGTTATTCAGGATCTTTGAGGAATTCTGAAATTCCAAAGATGAAGATTCATCTCCCGGGTGCAGATTTGGAGTTGAGTCCATTGCACATATTTATTGGAAATTCTAGTTTTAGATGTCTAGCAATTACGAGTACTAAGTTAAAACCTGTACTTGGCAACATGGCAATGACCAATTTTTTGGTAGGCTTTGATCTAGTCGAGAAACAGATCTCATTTAAACCAACTAATTGTTCTATATTACATTAAGTTTAAAAATTGTTATTGAAAAAGAAAATGTGAACTTTACAATTAATTCATAATATGAAATACTACCTCTCCTTTTTCTTTTTATTTTTTTTGTATTTGTCACATTGAGAAGAAAATGATTTTTTTTTTTACTTGTTTTATTAAAAAAATAAGGTACAATTTATGAATATTTTTTTTTATATATTTTTATAATCAATACTTTATAATTTACAATTAAAAATTTAAGAATAATTTTGAACTGTTTTTTTAATCTTTTAATTTTTGTGACGTACATGTATGAATATCCATGAAAGAATCAGATAATGAGAGTCTCAACCTAATTCGACATACATATTGTCTATGGAAATAGATATAGAAAATTGAGGATAATTAATATATAGGAAACCTAAATGTATTTATTATAATTTTTATTGCTATTGTAATGTACATGCATGAATATCCATTGGAGAAATATATATATATATATATATATATATATATATATATATATACTAGTGTAACACTTCGCCTTCCGAGTGTACCAAATTTTGCATATATGTATACATTAGGCTGCACATTCGGTCCCCATGTAACATTTCATCTTTTAACCTATATTTATTTAGTCGAACAAGAAAATGAAGAAAAATATATTTAAAAAATAAGTTCTTTAAAATTTTTGTTAGTTAAAATACTTTTTTTTAATATAAATTTTTTGATACAAATTAAGATAAATAAAGAAGAAGTGAAAATGTAATAAAAAAAAATACTAAAAAGTCAAGAAGAAAAAAATAAAAGTCATTAAGTATAAAATGTGACATAAAAAATTTAATACAAATTGAGATAAATAAAGAGAAATTGAAAAGTCAAAAAAAATAGAAAAAAAAAACTCCTAAAAAATCATTTAGTATAAAATGAGACAAAAAGGCCATAGAGAAAAATACAAAAAAAAAAGTTCTTTAAATTTTTTGATAAAATACTTTTTTTAAAAAATAAAAAATTAATCCAAATTGAGATAAATAAATACGAAGTGTAAAGTCAAAAAAATAAAACAAAAACATACTAAGAAGTGAAGGGGAAAAATAAACAAAAGTCATTAAGTATAAATATAAAATGAAATATAAAAAAAGTTGAATACAAATTGAGATAAATAAAGAAAAAGTCAAAAAAAAAAAAAGAAAAAAGACAAAATAAACTTAAAAGTCATTAAGATAAAAAGAAAATTCACAATAATTCTATCAAAATGTTTTCAATAAAGAAGTAAAATTCATCCATCAAAAAAAAAAAAAAAAAAAAAAAGAAGTAAAATTAAATTACAATTATACCCTTTAAAAAAATATGAAACATTAGAAAATATAATCTTATATATATAAGATATATATTAATTAAGACAATTAAATTAATCCAAAATTTTGTTCTTCTATATATTCAAGTCATTATAATTAAACATTAATAAAAATATAATATAAAAAAATTGAACTTTTAACATATAAAAACTCTCAATTTTTTACACAAAATCTTTTAAGCTCCTATTTGGAATAGCCAAAATTTATAAAAGAAATTCACAAAAAAAATCAATAAAAATTAACAGAAATTGTTTTTGAACTTTTACATAAAATCATAATTAACATTGCTCATGTCAAGAATAGTCAAAATTCAGAAACCAAATTCACAGGAAAAAAAGAATGTGAAATTTATGCATTTTTCCATTCTTTTGTATAAATAATGCTTGTCTTCTATGCTGTCTGATCAAATTTGATTGTGAAAATACTTACAACAAAAATTATTACCCTCATTTGACACTATAGTCTTGGTAGGAATCATCTTACTAATATCTTGTTCCATAATTAACGTTTTGCAAATAATATTTATTATTTTTTTATTAAAATACGTAAAAATAAAAGATATTTTAGTATTTTTAACCAAAAGACATCAAATTGTCAAAATTGAAAAAAAACAAATTTTTTTTTAAAGAATAAATCTCTTTCTTTATATTATTAACATAAAATTTCCACATTAATATATATATATATATATATATATATATATATATATATATATATATATATAAACACTCGAGGCTTCTTTGTGCTAACTATCTAAAATTGTGATTAATAAAATAAAATGATTTTTTAAAATGATTTTTTAAAATGATTTTTAAATGCAAGTTCTCTCAAAAGTCCTTTTTGTCGCCACCAATTTATGTTTATAGAGGAACCCTAACATGTTACCGCCATCCTTTTGCCTTTTTTTTTTTATTGCATCTAGCATTATATTGTTAAAAGAATCAAGAACTAATGGTGTCGTCATAATGTCATTGCCTAAAACTATTGCATTGTGACCTTTTATTTTTATCTCGAGGACATTCTTCATAAACAAATGTGTTTGAAACATTTGGATGATAAGGTGAATGAATGTGCTGACGGGAAGCAATGAAGACAATGTTCACATTGTAATCCAGGTAAGATTGCTACCTGAATCAATGATTCAAAAAATTCAATCGGTGGATTACCATATGATATATTTATTAGCTACTGAAGAATCGTCAAAGATTAAAACTGACGATCCCACATGTTGAGTTTGGTGCCTCTGCAATATGCGCTTGAAATTAAGCAATACCCAGGTGTTGTCCATTTGATAAATTAGGGTGGGAGAAAGGAGATAGAGATGAATCACGGTGAACAAGTACAGTAGAAAAGCCAAAACTCTCATCGTGATAAGCTTCCATTGAGAGAAATATAAACAAGATATGAAAAAGATGATTAATTTCACTAAGATACTAAATGATATGTGATTAATTTGCATGATTTTACTCATAAAGAACTGTTTTAGGATAAACTTAAAGAGTTTAAGAAGCAGAGAAACTATTTATACTCAATAGTGTTGATGAGTAATGACAACTTTAGTTATCTACTGTCTCTCATGTGAAAAGATTTCATACCCTTTTATTTTTTATAAATATAAAATTAATATATATATATATATATATATATATTTAAAATACTAAAATATCACATCTTTTCATAAAAAATAAGTAATAAATGTGAATTATAAAATATTAATTGAAGAAATATTAAAAAAACCAAGAAATATTATATTAATTTTATAAAATTAATAACAAATTAGTAAGTTGGTAGTAATAAAATATGGGGACTCCTATAGAAATAAATATGATTATTATTAAGATTGAACTATTTGTGAGGATCCAAAATTGTTGAATTTATGACAATTAATTACCAATATAACATATTAATTTTTTCGTGTTAGTTGAACACTTTGATTTTTCCATGTGACATAACATATTAATTTTTATATTTTCCTTTTAAAAATATCTTTTATTATTTATAATAAGTAAAAAAAGAGAAAAGAGGAGTACTAAGAGAATTAACATAATTTAAAAATTTATTTTTCCAAATATAAAATGTCCTATAAGAATTAGTAATAAAAATACATACTCGATCTATTTTTTTTATCTTTCACAAACAAGAAAATATACTTTTAAAATAAATAAAAAAATTAATGTCTCTTTTCGTTGAAAAGTCTAAGATATACTTCGACTTTATTTGTTCAATAATAATAAAAAAACATGTAACCTTATATATAAGATATATATATATATATTATATATTAAAGAATAATGAAATTCATAAAAGAAATTTACAGCACAATTAATGAGAATTTTATGGGAAAAAAAAAAATATATTAGCTTTGAGTATTGAAGTTTATGTTTTTTAATGGACTTGTAATTTTTACATATGTTTCAATGAATACATAGGAATCCGCACATTACTAAACATTAACGGTATTTTTGGATGTTAGAAATTATTAAATTCCTACAAGATTTTCTAGGTAAGTTATTAATTACTGTGGAAAATCCTATTTTACTTTTTCATATTCATAAGATCTTGTAATATTATAATATGAAAAGTCAAAATAAAAAAAAAATAAAAAGAAAGAAAACAAATTTAAAGTATTTATTACTTCACATTGGAAAAAAAATCAATTTTTAATAAAAAAGGAAAATTATAATTTTATATAACTATATATTCTAAATATCTATAGAGTAAAAGTATTTCAAATATAATTTAAAATTTTGATTGTAAAATGCCACAATTTATTTAATATTTTAAATGGGAAGATGAATATTTTAATATTATTGTTATATTAAATTTATTACAATGTGTATTATAGTTTTTAAAATGTAGATATAATAAAATTCATGAAAAAATAGTAAGATTATCATTAAAAATTGTAAAAAGATATGTTTAAAATCTATTTTTATATCGAAAGTTTACCAAAATCTCAAATAGAAAGATTTAAGGAAAAAAATGGTAAGATTTGTGAAAAAAGTGGTGAAATTTTTTAATTTCTTGAAATAGTAATATTTATAAAAAAAAATGGTTTGATGTTTTAATATTTTAAAAAATATGTTTTAATTTCTTGAAATAGTAATATTTAATATTCATAAAAAAAAAGTTCACAACTTACCATAGATGTATCAAACTTACTATTTTTATATTTATATTATTATTTTAGGGTAAAAGATTTTTTATCACTTAAACTATCCCAATATCCAAGTTTAGCACCTAAACTATTTTTGTTTCCCTAGCGACACTCAAAGTTTCAAAACTTCCACAAAGTGCACTTCCGTTTTTGGCCGTTAGGTCAATAATTTTTCGTTAAATGCTCTATTTTCACTGTTTGGGCAGGGGCATTTTCGTCCATTGTTCAAAAAAATTTCCTTACTTTTTTATAAAAGGTAATTTTGTAATTTTGAAATAAAAATAAACCTAACCCTAGTTAGTATCTCCATTATTCTTCTTCTTCTTCCACAACAACAGCGCCGACGACCATTGTTTGTGACGGTGGCAACAACAACGGTCTGCGTCGACAGTGACGCCAATGATGCCAACATTAAAGAAGAAGCGTAACGATGAAGACCTTGACTCCGAAACCACCTGAGGTGCTCCTCCATTGTTGAGTGTTGCATATTTGAGCAAATCAAATAATTCAAGAGAAGAACCACCAATGGTGCCGACCGATTCTTCATTACCATTATGTGGGTTTTCTGTTTGCACCAACTTGCAAAGCCCTAAGTGGGTTTCCAATCCTTAAATCCTTATTCTTTATTACAACCGCCATCTCTTGATTGCATCACATCAAGGTGGTGAGGAAAAGAAACTAACATTTGGGGATTATTTTATTTTATTTTTTTTCCGACTACATAAATAAAAAAAAATTTGTATAAATTGGTGGGAGTAGTGAAAGGAGTTTGATACTGAATTATAAAGGTTCGGGAATTTATTGTTGAAACTACAATTTATTTTTTCTTTTTTCTTTTTCTAGGTTAATTTTATTTGCTTTATGGGTTTAACAACTGGAAGCAATATCAATATGTATGTTTAGATTTGAAGTCTCAAAGACTCCAACTTTTTTTAAACTTATGCATTTCTTTTAAGTTGTTTCACCGCGAATCATGGTTCTATCTTCACTAATATGATGTCCATTTTAAAAACTCACCTTCAAAGTTGTTGTCTTTTATTGTTTAAGTCTTCTTTTGTCTTTCGATTGGAGAGATTTAAAATTATTCAGGAAAACAGAGTAAGATTGGGTTGGTTTGTTGTCTGGATTGAGAAAACATAGGTTGGAATCATTTAACTACCGGTAATAATGGACTGCAGTTTCTGGACATTGTTTATTACTTTGGATTTGCTGTAGTTTCTGGGCATTGATTTTGTGGAAGAATACAAGAGAAAAGAAAGGGAAAGATTGTTTCTTTGTTTAAGTCGAAAGCCAATTGATTTTTGGTTTCTTATTTCTTACATAATCACTTTTTATTGGCCAAAAAAATGAAAACAGAGCGTGCAATCATATGGGTGGACAAAAATGCCCTGGTATGTAACAGTGAAAAATGGAATTTGACGGAAAATTAATGACCTAATGGAAAAATTTGACGGAAGGGCAAGTTCTGGACGCTTTAGAAGATTGAGTGTTGCTAGGGTGACGAAAATATTTTAGGTGCTAAACTTGGATTTTGGGATATTAAGTGTTAAAAAAATCCTTTACCCTTCATTTATTTGGTCAAAATTGGTTGGTAACGTATTGAATAGATAATATTTCATGAGAAAATTAAATACAAAGAAAGTTAATCTAATTTAAAAGAACTATGCCAAAAATAAGATTTTAGGTGTTACTAACAGTTAAATTATTTTAAGTTTATGTTTTAATATTTTAATATATCAAATCATAATATTGAAGACACTAAAATTTTACAAATTTGAATTTTATTGAAATTAATTTAATGATAATAAATTTCTATTTAATTAATTATGAAGTTAAATGATAAAAAGATATGTCGCAAAGGTAACAATATTAGCCTTGATCATTCAAATTCACTCTGTTGGTCATATCTTCATCTAAAAATAGAAGATCAAGATAAACATTTAGAGAGGTCAAAACATTTCACACCTGTATTTAGTTTCAAGGATCAACATTCGTACCATTTCAAGTGGGAATGAGTTTAGTTTCTTTTGAGTAACAAGGTCTTGAATTTAAATTTTATGTATAGAGTAAAGAGTATTTAAAAAGAGTTTTATTATTAGTTATATATATGTATATATATATAAATATCAAACCCTCAAACTAGAACAATCAGTGGGCTTAAAAGCAAGTGTTTTCTCCACAAGATCAAATCCCACCAAAAAGTTAACTTGAGCCATGTTTCCAAGTACGGGCATACGGTCTTCACCAAAAATTGCCAGACACCGTCTTCCAGAAGTTGTTCTCATAAACGTATGCAATGGACTTAGCACCAATTCTACACCTGGAAAATGGAGTATAATATTTGGTATTTCGTGGTCCTTCAATGATGCCCGATAACACAAGGTGAACGGCGCCGATGGTTTAGTATTCGGTTTTGCTCTGATATAATCTCGCAGAAGTGCTTCCATTTTCTGTTGGAGTGGTGGTGGAAGAATCATCCTATTCGTCCTCGTATCAATCAACATTCTTCCTCCCTTTGTTCTAGAATGGTTCAATGGTAAAAATATAGAAGATGAATATTGATAGGGAAAATATTCCATTTTCTGGGTTGTAACCGTGACTGCTTCTAACATTACATAATAATTGGAGTCGAGAATTAATGGTGTTTTCAGAACTCCATCACCACTAACCACTGCTTCGTTACCAAAACTTATTTTACCAGGATGTGGTGATGTTGGTGGAGCCATGCAATATGCAAATTTTCCATGATGTTTTGAGCTTAGTTGACTAACAAATGAACGTTCTTTCAGATTAAAACCTACTATACCTGCTCCTTTAGGTGCATATTGTCCAAAATTGTTATGCCCGCATCCGAAGAGAAAATTATCAATTTTAACCTTATGTTGACCAGAACCTACCCCGATGGTTTCTCTAGCAAGTTCGCCATGACTAAAGGTTCTTTCTCCATAATATATATTATAAGGACACCTTTTATTTTTATCTCGAGGACACGTTTCATAAACAAATGTGTGTGAAATATTTGGAGGATAAGGTGATTGTTCCGATGGGTAGCAATAAATACAAGGCTCACATTGTATCCACGGAATATCACTACTTGTATCGATGATTTGGAAAAATTCAACCGGTGGATTACCATATGATATTTTCATTAGGTAGGAAAAATGGTCAAAGATTAGAAATGATGATCCCACCTGTTGAGTTTGGTGCCTCTGCAGTATACGTTTGAAAGTTGTATCCTGGCGTTGGACATTTGATAAATTAGGATCGGAGAAAGGAGAAAGAGGTGAATCACGATGAATGAGAACAGTAGAAAAGCCAGAAGTTTCATTTGGATTAGCTTCTATTGAGAGAAATGTGAAACAAGATGTGAAGAAGATAATTAATTTCACTAACATATTGAATGACAAGTGATTAATTTGCATGATTTTAATTGCAAAAAGCCGTTTTAGGATAAACTTAAGAGTTTAAGAAGAAGAGGAAGTATTTATACTCAATAGTGTTGATGAGTAATGACAACTTTAGTTATCTGCTCTCTCCCATGTGATAAGATTTCATACACTTTTACTTTTACTTTTACTTTATTTATTTTATTTTTTATAAATATAAAATTAAAAAAATAAAATTTGTTTACAATACTAAAATACCATATCTTTTTATATAAAAAAGGTAAGAAATATGAATTATAAAATATTAATTAAAAAAATATTAGAAGAAATAATCAAGAAATATTATATTATTTTTATAAAATAAAAAATTAAAAAACTTGTAATCTCGTGGGGAAGTATGAATTTGGAGATGTAAAATGGCAAAAGTAAGGTCGTAGTAACAAACTTAATATGATTATTATTAAAATTGAACTCTTTTTGTGATGATGCAAAATTGTGATTAGTCATTGGTGTCGGCGGTGGATACCCTGGCGAGACTAAAATTGTGGAATTTATGACAATTAATTATGAATGAACTCAAAATATTATTATTAAAATTCACATTTTAATAGTGAATCTTATATAGCAAATCTCCAAACCATTTACTATTTTTTATTTTGGTGCTTTTGTAATCTAATACACAAAGAAAGTTAATCTAATTTAAAAGAACTATGACTAAATAAAACTTTTAATAGTTTACTAACGATCAAATTATTTTAAGTTTACGTTGTAATATTTATATATATAAACAAATATATCAAATAATAATATCGTAATAAATGTTTTTTTTAAAAAAATTTTATTTAATAGCTCCATCCAAATTTTGAAAGCTATGTTATATTTATTTTTGCCCATCACTTAGCAGTCCTTCCTTGTTACCACCAATTTATGTTCCAAGAGGCACCCAAACTTGTTACTGCCATCATCATTTAATAATTTTACCCTTTTTATTTTTTTTCACAGTACCCTAAATTTGGATAGCAAAAGTTTTTAATTAGTACCACTCACTACTAGTTGGCATAAATTATGAAAAGAAGTGAGAGAAAAAATTATTGTTCCTCATTTATGAGTACAATGGTTTTGGTAAGAATCATCATCTTGCTCATATCTTGTTTTATAATTACTTTTTTGGTAGAAGTAGGAAATAATGTTAGTGGCTTTTCTATTGAACTCATTCATCGCGATTCACCTCTTATAAACCCTAATTTAACTCATTTCAAGCACCAAGAAATTGCGTTTGGGCAAATTGGATCGTTTGGTTTAGTTCATGATATCGGTACGTACCTAATGAAAATATGGTGTGGTCCTATTGAATTACTCCAGCTTTTCGACACTGGTAGTGAGCTTTCATGGATACAATGCTTGCCTTGCATTCGTTTGTACCCATCGAAATATCAACCATTCAATCGAAACTTGTCTGAGTACATTTAAATTGGAAAAGTGTCCTTTAAACCGAACCTATCATTATTCAGCAAAATATGAAGATGGTGGGTACTAGTCCTCATAAGGTACAAGTTGAGAATTTTCTCTTTGGATGTGGACATGAAAATCGAGGATATTTTCCCCAAAAGAGTGCCGGTATTATAGGTTTCAGCCCTAAAGAGAAATCATTCATTACACAATTGAGTAGAAAACATCACAGAAAAATTCTCCTTTTTCTTGACTCCTTCATCATCTCTTCAACCTGGTCAAATCAATTTTGGTAACGAGGCAATAGTTTCAGGCTCGCATGCAATAAGGACTCCGTTAATTCTCGATGCTTTTTTACAATGTAGTGTTAGAGGCGATCACAGTGGGAGTCAAAAAAATCAAGAATTTCTGGAATCAATCCGAGAATGCAAATGAAAAGGAGGTGGGCGTGGGGAACAAAAAAGGCAGAATGGTGGTGGATTCAGCGGCAAATATTATGTATCTATCGACTTCTATGTACCCAAAAGTTGTAAATTGTGTTATTCGGGATCTTTGAGGAATTCTGAAATTCCAAAGATCAAAATTCATCTCCCAGGTGCAGATTTGGAGTTGTGTCCATTGCACACATTTATTGGAAATTCTAGTTTTAGATGTCTAGCAATTATGAGTACTAAGTTAAAACCTGTACTTGGCAACATGGCAATGACCAATTTTTTTGGTAGGTTTTGATCTTGTCGAGAAAAAAATCTCATTTAAACCAACTAATTGTTCTACATTACATTAAGTTTAAAAATCGTTATTGAAAAAAAAAAATGTAAACTTTACAATTAATTCATAATATGAAATACTACCTCTCCCTTTTCTTTTAATTTTTTTTACTTATTACGTTGAGAAGAAAATAATTTTTTTTTTTACTTTTTTTTATTTAGAAAATAAGGTACAATTTATTAATATATATTTTTATAATTAATACTTTACGATTCACAATAATTTTGAACTGTTTTTTAATTTTTTAATTTGTGTGACGTACGTGTATGAATTTCAATGAAAGAATCAGATACTGGGAGTCTCAACCTAATTCCACACACTTATTCTTTGTGAAAATACATATAGAAAATTCAGGATAATTATATATATAGGAAACTAAAACGTATTTATTATAATTTTTGTTGCCTTTGTAATGTAAATGCATGAATATCCATACGAGAATTATATATATACTAGTGGTAATACTTCGCCTCCAGATGCGAAGATTTACTTATATGTATGCATTAGGCTTCACATTCCGTCCCCATGTAACGTTTCATCTTTTAAGCAATATTTATTTGAAAAATATATAAAATAATTAAGTTCTTTAAAATTTTTGTTAGATAAAATATATATTTTTTTAATAAAAAAAATTGATACAAATTGAGATAAATAAGAGGAAGTGAAAAAAAAAAAAAGGGAGAGAAAGTGAAAAGTCAAAAAAATAGAAGAAAAAAAAACATCCCGAAAATCATTAAGTGTAAAATGAGACGAAAAGACCTTAGAGAAAATACAAAAAAAATAAAATAAAATTAAGTTCTTTAAAGTTTTTATCAGATAAAATACTTTCTTTTTCAAAAGATAAATAAATAAATAATTCATACAAATTGTGATAAATAAAGAGGAAGTGAAAAGTTAAAAATAAAAAAATAAAAAAAAAAACATTGTAGAAAGTCAAGGGGAAAAAAGTCATTAAGTATAAAATGAGATATAAAAAAGTTTAATACAAATTGAGATAAATAAAGAGAAAGTCAAAAAATACAAAAAATACAAAAAATACTAAGAAGTCAAGAAAAAAAAAACCAAAAGTTATTAAGTATAAAATGAGACATAATAAAATTTAATACAATTTGAGATAAATAAAGAGAAAGTAAAAAAAAAAAAAAAAAAAAATCCTCAAAAGTCATTAAGCATATAAAGAGAAAAAAATTGAAAAAATCACAATAATTCTATCACAATGTTTTCAATAAAGAAGTAAAATTAATTTACAATTATACCCTTTAAAAATATAAAAATTACTCAATGTGCCATCAAAAAATATAATCTTATACATATAAGATATATATTATTAATTAATACATTTAACTTAATCCAAAATTTTGTTCTTCTAATGTTTAACTTAATTAAATATTAATAAAAATATAATATAAAAAATTTGAACTTTAACATATAAAAAGCTCTGAACTTTTCACACAATATTTTTTAAGCTCATATTAGGAATAGACAAAATTTATAAAGGAAATTAAAAAAAAAAAAAATCAATAAGAATATTTTTATTGTATGTGTAAGTTAGGTAATACCAATTTCAATTATAATCTAAAATGTCACGAGTTCAAATTATGTTAATAACGAAAAAACATTAACATAAAAAAGTATAAAAAAGTCTTTGGCTCCTTATGTAAAAAAGTTCAATTTTGTGTTTTCTTAAAACATGAATTTTATTGTTTCCGACAAGTAAAAAAAATTATTATTATTATTGTTCTTTTTTTGCGGTGCATTTGTAATCTGATATACATGGATTTTGTCTAGAAAATTAAATACAAAGAAATTTAAGCTAATATAAAATACTTAAAACTGAGAATATTGATTAAAAAATTATGAAAAGAGGTGAGAGAAAAAAATATTATTCCTCATTCACTACTATGTCTTGGTAGGAATCATCTTACTCATATCTTGTTCCATAATTAATGTTTTGCAACTAATATTTATTAATTATTTTTATTGAAATAAATAAAAATAAAAAAAATTTTAGTCTTTTCAACCAAAAAAATGAAATTTTTGTATTTTTTCTTAAAAGATGCATTTTTCTTTTTTATCTTCAACAAGCACAAAAAAAAAAAAAAAAAAAAAAAAAAAAAAAAAAAAAAAAAAACAAAAGAAAAAAGGAAAAAGAACAAAGAAAAAAAGAAGAAAGTAATACACATGGATTTTATACTTTTACATATAAAATCATTAATTAACATTACTCATATTATGAATTTTCAAAATTTGAAAAAAAAAAAAAAATCCCTCAAAAAAATCCCCTCCCCTTCCCCCCCACATCCCTCAAAAAAATTTAAAAGAATAAGTTCTTTTTCTTTTTTTCTTTTTTTTGTTTTTTGTTTTTTGTTTTTTGATTAAAATGTAAATGCATGAGAATCTCAATGAAAGAATCTTATACTAAGAATCTCAAACTAATTCAAAAATTTATTTTTTCTAAAAAATACAAGACAATTTTTTTTTTTTGATAAGTGAAATTTCATTAAATAAAAATATTACACAACTGAATCATTAAAATCATTCAGGGTAACTGAACAAAACACCAACCTAACAATAGGTGGAGATAAAAAACTCAACCTAAAAAAATTAGGTGAGTCAAAAAACACTAAACATAAAACTAAACAAAATAACAAAAAACACAAAAGAACTTCTATCTAGATCTTCAAAATTCCAACTTCCAAACACGAAGCTCAACTGCATTGAGGGTTCGATTTCAGCTTCTTCCTTCAACAACAACCTAATCCATCCCGGGCGTATAAAAAATTTCATAAGATGCCCGAAAAGAAGATAAAAAATAACAAAGGGCCCAGATCTAAACGACCGGGTTTGACAAATTTTTCTTCTAAAAGAAGAAAAAAGAACTGATATCTAGATATCAGTAAAGAACTATGCATTTGAGAGGTGAAAGGAAGCAAGAAAACTAAAGAAGAAGAATGAAAAAACACAAACAACAACAGGAACAAGAAAGAATCGAAAAAACACAAAAGAAGAAGAGAAATACAAGAAAAAATAAAAAAAACAAAAAAAGATAAATAAACGACTGAAAATGGTGATCTCCGGCCAAGATAGAGTTCTAGCCGGAGCTAAAAGCTCTCCCTTGGCCGGAGAGGGAAGGGAAACTAAAGGGAGGCGGCTGGAGGAGAAGAGGAGGGAGCAACTAGGGTTTTTGTAAACTGGTGTAAAAATACAAGACAATTACTACTATAAAATATAGCATATGAAATTTCAAATATTTTCCTGTAGAAAATGTTCATTTTTGTTTCTTTTTTAAACAAACCTTCAACACTCGTATTATGAATAATCAAAATTCACAAAAGAAATTCACGACAAAATCAAAGAAATATTTTTTTGGCAAAAAAAAAAAAAAAAAATCAGTTTTATGTATTCAAGTTAGTGGTTTACAAAGTACCAATTGGTTTGGGATTACATCATTAAACATTAGTGGTAAAATTTGGATGTCAAGAACTTGATTTGCCAATGTCCAATACTTTTATTGTTACTATTATTCATTTATTTCGACTCTCACATTTTTTCAAACTTTTCTTAAAGTTTAGAAGTTTTATTTATATATTTAAGTTATAATCTAGCACAATTAGTTGGTTTAAATGAGATCTTTTTCTCTACAAGATTAAATCCAACTAAAAAGTTGACTTGTGCTAGATTCCCTAATATTGAGATATCATTCTTGCACTACGGGAGAACATTGTTTTAGAGACAAAAATTTTGAGTCGATCATTATTTGTCTCTAAATAGAGATAAAAGGGAGATATGTTTGAGACAATTATTAATTTCTGAAATTTTGAATAATATTAGAGTTTATTTAGAGTCAAATATTATCGTTTCTAAATTATTTGTCTCTATAACGTTTCTAGTCAAATACAAAATAGAGACAAATCCAATGTTGTCTCGATCGCAACTCTATGTAGAGTCAACCTAGCTATTAAAAAAATTTTGTCTCAAATAATAGTGACTAAATGGAGTCTAATAAAGTTTGTCTCCTTTTATTTTTAATATTAGAGACAAGATAGAGGCAAAATATTTTTCGTCTCTGTGGTTGAAAAATATTAGAGATAAATGCGAGTTTAACAACGTCGTCTCTATGCTAATTTGTCTCTACTACTCAAGAATATGATATATCATTCTAATTGGCCTGATTTATTTGACACAAAGTAGAGACCGATATATCAACTATAAAATAAATGAAAAAATTAGAGTCTAAATTTATTTGTCTCTAAATTTTTTGATACTAAAATAGAGTTTATACTACCTAGTTCTAGAAGAAAAATGATATAAACATATTGTTTCTATTTGGACTCAAAATTAGTGCCACTAGCGATATCTCTATATTGTCTCTATCATCAAAGTTAGAGACAACATTAATCAATGATAGTCGAATTTTAACAATTACAATAATTTTTTAAAATATATTTTAAATAACTTAACTAAGCCTTCTTGTCCTTAAAATAGTTTTAATTATTAAAAAATTAATTTTTAATACACAAACTATAATATTTAGTTGGCATAATACTAATTATAAATTTTATAGTATCAAAATATCAATTTAGTAATACGGAATTTGCTTTCGGTGCAATATTAACATATGTTAGTATCAACATATGAGGTTTCAATAAAACAAATTTTTAAAAATTTACATTGATTACTTGAATTGTAAAAATTATTCTTTTTAAAATATTGATCAATTAAATAAAAATATTTATTTTATTATACTAAAAAAACATATGGTGGCTCAACATGGTGAAACAAAATTCCTTTATGTGTATATATATTATATTTATTATAATATTCATTTGGATAATATTTTCTATACACAAAGAAAAAGTTAAATTTTGATAAAAATTTAAAATTAATATTTTAAAATTTTTGAATATTTGAATTTAAACTTTTTTATAACTAAATATTATAAATATAATTAACACATCTAAAATTTTTAAAAGTAATTTATTGTCATATTTTGGCCTTTTGTTTATTAAAAAATAAAACTAATGAAATATAAAATTATAAAATAAATATAAGTTAATGTAAAATTTGTTTAGAGTCGTTAAATTTTGCATTTATATCTTAGTTATTATTCTATAGATAGTTTTTCTATTTTAAATATATATATATATATATATATATATTAACATTTTATAGACAATCTTTGTAAATAATAAAGTAATTTTAACATTGATTGACAAAATATATTATATGCTACATTTTAGTTTCATGTTAATTTAAATTTTATCAAAATAAATCCTATTATCATTTATTAAGCTAATATTTTATTTATTTGTATAAATTCTATTAATTACTCAATATTAATAATTTAGTTTTTATATATATATATATATATATAAAATGAAATTATAACTACATTGAAAAATAGAAAATAATATTTATTATTTAACACTAGTAAGAAATATATTCAAGCTGTTTTATAAAATATATCTTTCAACAAAATTATAAAGTATATTTTTTTAAATAATACTAATAATTTTATTAATATTAAGTTAATATAACTAGTTTAATATTCAGAATTATAAAACTGACAATGTACATAATTTTTTATTAAATTACTAGATAATGTATTAAAAGATTATGAATCATATTTTAGCATATAAAAATAAAATTTATAATTTCAATATAATAGTTTAAATATATATGAACATGATGCTCATCACATAAAATACAATTCTTATATATATATATATATTATTTATAATAGTATTTATTTGGATAATATTTTTCTTTTAAAAAAAATTATAACTAAATTATGATACAAATTTAAGATGGACTTTGTTTTTTAATTTGAATATATGAATTTGAACTTTTTATAATTAAATATTAGAAATATAATTAACTCATCTAATCTTGTGATGAAAGTTTACTGAATTTTTCTAATAAACAAGATTAGTTAATATAACTTGAATTCAAGATCAAATATTTTTTAAAAGAATAGAAAATAAAATAAAATAAGCAAAATCAAATACTACTAAAAAATAAAATATAAAGTTTTGAAAATTAAATTATCTGAAAAAGACGTAGTATATATATTAATCAATTCATAAGAATATAGTGTATTAAATGTATTTTTTTAGAAAAGAAATGTATTTAATATTTATAAAAATCATATTTATAAATAATTAAAATAATTAACTAATTAATTGCTTTATGTTATTACAAGAATTTAAAACTTCAATTATCAATTAATTATTATTAATAATTTCTAAAAGATAAATATCAATATTAAAAAAAAAAATGAAGTCTTTATACGTAAATAATATACTATATATTATTTGGTAATACTGTAAAATAGTTTAGGGATTTTGGCTGTTTTGTTATCATTTTAGAGTCCAAATCAAAAGAGATTTTTATCTTTAAGCATATATTATTTAAAAAAATAAAAAAATAAAAAAAATACCCCATTTCTTAAAAATTTAAACCACTTATTTCTTAAAACCCATTATTTGTGCAAACTAAGTCAAGCACGAGAATCATTCAAAGATTTCAAAAGAAATCGTGCTTTCTCCACAATCGTTCAAACTTGCATCTAACCGGGTAATTATTTTTATTTTGTATAGTTTCATCTTGTGAATTTCAAAGGATTATACCTATTTTTCTTTTTTTTAGATTAAAGGTGAAATTGTTTACTTCATTGATCAACATTGGGGTAAAATTTCTATTGAGGTTAGATGTCAATTAACTTTTTTTATGTGTCTTCTTCTTCTCGTTTCATGTCAAAATATATATTACTAAGTTGTGTTTCCCGATATAAATCACTTATACCAGCGATCACTACTTATAACGAGTGATCTATTGTTCCGGAAATTTCTATTGTTCTTGGTATTTCCATTGATTCATAATTGTGCAAGAGTTAATACTTTATAATATTGTGCATCTAAAATGTTTCCTTGAAAGCCCACTTGTTTCTTCCGTTGAATGTGAAAGTTGTATTATTAGTTATTGATTAATTTTTAAATGAGCTAACTTGTTATAGATTTCTCAAATTTAAAATTGAGACCTTTTTAGTTTCTTTGTTAAGTATCTATCGTAGATGCATTATATGACTTTCACTAAAAATTTGTTAAGCTTTTTATTCACTTGGCCATTTATTTTACTTTTTCTCCTAGGTAAAGATTGTCTGACAGAAGCAAATTAGAGTTTGGAAGCCTTCAAGCATCAGTCAAGAAATTATCAAATTTAGTTGATTAAATGAGCAAGTTGGACGTGGTTCCTTTATTCATTATGGAGAATCGAGATCTATTAACGGATGTATCATAGAACTTGTACAAGTATATATATATATATATATATATATATATATATATATATATATATATATATTATTTATTAATTTTTTATTTCATTTTGTCAAACTTTATCAAGCTTTAATTTATCTTTATATGATTTTTTATTATATCTTTATTTTTTTACAGAATATTATATGATTTAATAATTATATCATAATTTGTCTCTAATTTGTAGTCTCTAATACTTGTCTCTTTTTTTTGTCTCTATATTTGCTCAATATAAAATATTCATAGAGACGGATGAAAGTCTCTATTACACCATAATAGAAATTATAAATCTATCTCTAATTTATCTCTAATATTTTGACTCTAAATTATCTCCATATTATTTCAAAATAGAGTCTATGTGGAGTCAATATAAACCGTCTCTATAATCGAGACAAATTTTTTCAAAAAATAATATTGAGTCACAATAGAGACAACAAAATATGGAGACAAAACAAAAAGACTCCATTTTACATTATATCATAAAAAATAATTAGAGACAAACTAAAATCAAATAGAGATAAATTATATTTGTCTCTATTAGTTAGAGACAAATCAAAAAATTCGTCTCGCGTCTTAGAGACGCCATGTTTAGAGACGAATAACATGTTAGTCTCCACTTTGTCTCTAGTAATAATTTAGAGACAAAATATATTAATTAGAGACAAATTTTAGCCATCTCTAAAATCATGTTCTCCCGTAGTGTTGGGTAAAATTGCTAAACACCGTTGTTCACCATTTGGAACAAATGTATTCAATGGATTCAACTCTAAAACTACACCAGGAAAATGAAGTTTAATCTTTGGAATATCAGCATCCCTTAATGATGATGAATAACACAACTTATAGTTTCCGTGTGCACGGATAGGAGGCTTTGATTTGATAAATTTTTGTACCGTTGTTTGAACTTGTGTGAAGAAAGAGTCGGAAAGATATAAGATATTTGATCCAGTGTCAATCATTAATTTGAGTTGATCATTCACTTGGTAGGAATTGTTTGATTGTAAAGAATAATCAGGTACATACTTTAATCTTTGAGCTCCAACTGTAATTGCATCTAGCATTATATTGTAAAAAGAATCAAGAACTAATGGAGTCGTCATAACGTCATTGCCCGAAACTATTGCGTTGTGACCAAAACTGATTTTACCGGCACGTGAAGATCCAGATGGAGCCATGCAGTACGAGAATTTTCCATGATGTTTTTCATGAAGTTGAGATATGAATGATCTTTCTCTAAGGTTGAACCCTACTAAGCCACCTGATTTATTAGGAAAACTGCCAACATTATTGTGGCCACACCCGAAGAGAAAATTTTCAAATTTTGTCTTGTGAAAACCAGAACCCATCGTAATGGTATCCCTAGCAAGTTCACCCCGAGAGTGTGAGTTATCCTTGTAATGTACATCATAAGTCAAAGTTTCATTTGTAGAACCCTTTTCAAATCGAAATGATTTTGAATGGGTGTGATTGAAAGGTGCATATTCTGAGTCATAGCAATGAGTACAAGGCAAACATTGTATCCAGAAATTTCGCTACCTGTATCAACAATGTGATAGTACTTAACCTTTGGATTACCATATGATAATTTCATAAGGTATAGACTTCTATCGTTGATTAAACTTGAAGAACCAATCTCCTCAATATGTTTCAGTAAACCATGAGAAGTTAAATTAGGGTTAAAGAAAGGGGATAAAGGTGAATTGATATGAATAAGTTCAGTAGAAAAACCATCATTTTTATTCGATTCTATCGGAATAATTATGGAAGAAAATATGATGAAGTTGATTATTCCGACCAAGAAATGACATGATGATAATTTATAACTTTTATTTCTATTTTGCATGATTTTACACTCAATAAGTATTTTATTTAGAACAACTTGAGAGACTCTTGGGAAGAGAAGCAACTATTTATACTCACTAGTAAATAATAGCACCTCTATCTATCTATCAATTCAAAGAAGGTAAAAAGAGAAAAAAGATGGCTTTTCGTACCTTTTTTGAAGATAAATTTTAGTTTAAAAGAAATATTGACTGAATTCTAAAACGATTATAATAATTTTGACAGATTTTCAAAATTCTATTGATTTAAAAATAAGTTTAAATATAAATGAAATATACAAAGAGGGTCCCCATATTTGGTAAAATTATATTGATTTTACATATGGATATGAATTCATTGAATGCAATTTTTTTTTTTGTGCCACAAAGAGGGTCCCCATATTTGGAAAATTTGCATACATCAACTTTCTAATTTATAATATTAAAATAACCTTTTTACTCCCTCATTTTATTTATTTTTATTTTTTAAAACTTCTTGCAGATAAGAAAACACACTATTTAAAAATATGTAAAAATTGATGTTTTTTTAGTTAAAAAGACTAAAATATCTTTCACAATAATTACAGAGATTAGTTGTAAATTATTAATTATATAGGGGTGTCAAAGAGAAAAAATCAATTAATAAATCTTTACATTTCTCAATATAACAATTAAAAAAATAAAATAAAATAAAGGTAGTACTTGTTATTTATGAAGTCAAGGTAGTAATTATAATTTAATAAATGCTTTAAAATTTCTATAATATTACATACATAATATGGCATACTATATACCATATGGTGGTATTTGACCATTTACTTTTATTTTAAATACAAAATCATAATAAATTTTAAAATTTTAAATTATTTCTTGGAGAAAACTAGCGGCTTAATTAAATCAAGGAAATTTACAAATTTAAGTTTTTTTTTTTCTTTTTTGTTTTTATAAAACAAATTATTGAATAATTATTTAACATTAATTAAAAGACCTTAAGAAAAATATATTAAATAATAATATATTAATTTTATAAAGGAACATCTAAAAAGGACTTCCCTAACATGGCAAAATAACAAAATAATAAAATAAAAGAAGAAAAACCAACAACATAATCCTTAGTCCTTTATTTTGTTTATTTTAATTTTATTATTATGAAATTAATTTGCACAATACTTTATTATTATTTATGTATTTGTTTAGTTTAACTTTCAAATATTTTAACAAACTTATTTTAATGTATATATATATGTATGGACTAATACAATATCGAAGTAAATTATAATCTAGCACAATTAGTTGGCTTAAACGAAATTTTTTTCTCCTCAAGATCATATCCAACTAAATAATTAACCTGTGGCATATACCCCAATTGAAAGGCACTATTGCTGGGAAAAATTGCTAGACAACGATATCTATCATCTTGATCAAATGTGTTCAATGGACTCAGCTCCAAAATTACACCTGGAAAATGAAGTTTAATCTTTGGAATCTCAACATCCGTTAATGATGATGAATAGCACAACCTATAGCCAGTTTCTGTACTAACGGGGGACTTTTTGATATATTTCTTTACCTTCTTTTCAACTTGTGAGCACAAAGAGTGGGGAAGAAATAATATTTTTGTTCCTGTGTCAACCATTAATTTGACTTGAACATTTACCTTGCCGAAACTATTTGATTTTAAATAAGAATCTGGAAAATATTTTAGTTCATGGATTCCGACCGTGATTGCATTAAGCATTATATAGTAATTAGAATCAATAATTAATGGAGTCGTCATGACGTTATTGCCTGAAATTATTGCCATGTTACCAAAGCTGATTTTACCGGGATGTGAAGATTCTGGTGGAGCCATACAATAGGAAAATTTTCCTTGATGTATTTCACGAAGTTGAAATATAAACGAGTTTATTTGATGGTTAAACCCTACTAATCCGCCTGATTTATGAGGGAACGTACCAACATTGTCATGGCCACATCCAAAGAGAAACTCTTTGAATTTTCTCTTTTGAAGACCAAAACCCACCGTGATAGTTTCTCTTGCAATTTCTCCCCGACTGTGTGAGTTATCCTCGTATTCTATATTATAAATCATTGTTTCATTTTTAGAACACTTTTCAAATCGAAATGTTTTTGAATTATTGGGATTGAATGGTGCATATTTTGACTCGTAACAAGGGGTACAAGGCTTGCATTGTATCCATGAAAATTCACTACCAGTATCAACAATGTGATAGTACTTAACCTTTGGGTTACCGTATGATATTTGCATGAGGTAATGACCTTCATCATAGATTAAACTTGATGATCCATTCTTCTTTGTATGATTTAGTAAATTGAGAAGAGGTGAATTGGCATGGATAAGTTCAGTAGAAAAGCCATCATTTTTCTTCAATGCTATCGAAATAGTTGTAGGACAAGATATGAAAAATATAATTATTCCCAACAATACATGATTGGATAAGAAATTACGATTTCTCTCTATGCTTTGCATAATTTGTGACTTAGTAAGTTTTTTACAGATTAATTTGAGAGAGCCTTAAGAAGAACAACTATTTATAGTCACTAGTGAGGAATAGCAGCTCTATCTATCTACCTATCATTTCAAGATAGGAAAAAAGGAAAAAATATAGCTCTTGGTGCCTTTATGAAGATAAATTTTCAAAAAGGGAGTATTCTGTAAATTTCGATACGATTGTAAATTTCGATACGATTACAATAATCTCGATAAGTTTTAAAATTCTATTGACTTGAACTATGTTTAAATGTAATATAAAATATAAAATAGACTAATTAATATAATTAATTCTCATTCATTTTTTATTACACTCCATTCTTTAATTATTATTATTATTATTTTATTTATAAATACAAAAAAAAAAAAAAAAAACCTTTCTATTTAAAAAAATAATAAAAATTAATGTTGACAATACTAAAATATTCTTTGACCATATTTTCTTATATAAGAATAGTTAAAGAGTATAACCTGTAAAATATTATTTATAAGAATATGAAAGAAAAAATATGAACAAAATTATTCCATTAAAAAAATACACAAAAATTGATATATTTTTCAGTTAAAAAGACTAAAATATCCTTTGATATTTTTTAACCTTCAATAAAAATAATCAATGAGTATAAGATATAAAATATTAAACATTTAAATATAATGACAAAAACATGAATAAATGCGTCTTGATTTATTAATGTGATAATAAAAAAATTCCCTTTGTAATGGTTGTCATAAAACCTGATAATTTTGTAATAAAACTATTAATGTCAAACTAAATAAAAATGCATGTGGGTGAGATTATATTATATTGTGCTAATCAATTTCATAAATCTGAAATAAATCAATTCCATTTTATTTTCACTTGTTATAGTTCATTTAAGGATGAATTTCACAAAAAGTCTATAGTTGTTGTCTATTTTACCAATTTATTTTACTTAAATTTAAAGTCCATAGTTAGTCATCCAAAAGAATGAAACTAAAAAGTTTTAAGAATCAACACTCGTGCCACTTCAAGTAAGAATGAACTTAGTTTTTTTTTCTTTTTTTTTTTTTTTTGACTTATATGGTCTCAAATTTAAATTTTATGCATAAAGAAACGAGTATTTGAAGAATTTTTTTTTTAAAAAAAAAAAAAAAAATTTAATTCAACTTAATTTTTGATTAGTCAGTGGAATCAAATCCTATATATGAGATTTAAGATGAAAGGAAGAAAATAGTTCCAAGCTTTTTGTTAAAACATTTTGCACTTGTATTGATTTGACAAAATTTTAAAGTTATATATATATATATATATATATGTCAAACCCTCAAACTTGAACAATCAGTGGGCTTAAATGCAAGTTTTTTCTTCACAAGATCATATCCTACCAAAAAGTTAACTTGGGCCCTGTTTCCGAGTATGGGCAAACGGTGTTCAGCTATAATTGCTAGACACCTATCTTGAGAACCTATTCCCATGAACGTTTGCCATCGACTTAGAACCAACTCTACACCTGGAAAATGGAGTATAATATTTGGTATTTCATGGTCCTTCAATGATGCCGGAAAACACAAGGTGAACGGCGCCGGTGGTTTAGCTATCGATTTTGCTTTGATATGATCACGCACAAGTGCTTCAACATGCTTTTGGAGTGGTGGTGGAAGAATCATCATATTAGTTCCCGTGTCAATCATCATTTTTCCTCCTTTTATTTCAGAATAGTTCAATGATAAAAATAAAGAAGATGAATATTGATTGGGAAAATATTCCACTTTTTTGTTTGCAACAGTGACTCCTTCTAGCATTACATAATAATCCGGGCCAATAATTAATGGTGTTTTCATAACTCCATGGCCACTAACCACTGCCTCATTACCAAAACTTATTTTACCAGGATGTGGAGATGTTGGTGGAGTCATGCAATATGCAAATGTCCCATGATGTTTTGAGCTGAGTTGAGTAACAAATGAACGTTCTTCAGGATTAAAACCCATTATACCTGCTGTTTTAGGTGAATATGTACCAGCATTATTATACCCGCATCCGAAGAGAAAATTATCAATTTTAACCTTATGTGGACCGGAACCTATCCCGATGGTTTCTCTGGCAAGTTCGCCGCGACTATAGGATTTGTCTCCATACGATATGTTATAAGGACACCTTTTATTTTTACTTTGAAGACACTTTTCATAAACAAATGTGTTTGAAATCTTTGGAGGATAAGGTGAATGTTCTGATGGGAAGCAATGAACACAAGGCTCACATTGTATCCATGGAAGATCACTACTTGTATCAACGATTTGGAAAAATTCAACCGGAGGATTACCGTATGATATTTTCATTAGGTATAACAAATTGTTCAGGATTAGAACTGACGATCCCACCTGTTGAGTTTTGTGCCTTTGTAATATACGCTGGAAAACAGTATCTTGGTGTTGGACATTAGATAAATCGGGGTCGGAGAAAGGAGACAAAGGTGAATCATAATGAATGAGTTAAGTAGAAAAGCCAAAACTCTCATTCCGATTAGCTTCTATTGAAAGAAATATGGAACAAGATATGAAGAAGATGATTAATTTCACAACGATACTGAATAATAAGTGATTAATTTGCATGATTTTACTTGCAAGAAATATGTTTCAGAATAAACTTGAGAGTTTAAGAAGAAGAGTGACCTTTTATAATCAATATTATTTGATGAGTAGTGACAAGTTTAGCTATTTACTCTCTCCATCTTCCTTCTACTTGTTATGGAATAAGATTTCACACACCCTTTTTAACTTTTTTTTTTTTAAAAAATATATATATAATTTAAAATATATATATACTAAAGTATAATTTTTTTTTTAAAAAACTAAAATATTATATAGTTCCTTAAATAATAAGTAAAAAATATGAATCATAAAATATTAATTAAAAGTTTTATAAAAAATAAATATTATATTAATTTTATAAAATGATAAATTAAAAAACTCAAAATCTCTTTTGTGTGGCAAGTAAAAATAACTGAGGGATCAATTATCAAAAATAACTGTTTGTGAGGATCCAAAATTGTGGAATTATGACAGTTAACTCAAAATGGAGGAATACAATGCTCTATAAGCACTAGTTATATAAACATCATACTCAGTTTATTTTTTTATTTGTCACAAAAAAAAAATATAAAAATTAATGTGTCTTTTGATTAAAAAGATTAAGATATATTCTAATTTTATTTTTCCAATAAGAATAATTGATAAGTATAAATTGTAAAATATTAATTATAAGAATATGACGTGTGTGTTAAAGAATAATGATATTTATAAAAGAAATTTACCATACAATTAATGAGAATTTTATGGCAATACAAAATTAAAAAAAAAAAAAATTTTGAGTATGGAAGTTAATGGTTTTTAAGGAACCAATGGAGTTGTAATTACACATCATTAAATAGTAGCGGTAAAATTTGGATATTTGAAATTATTAATTTCTACAATATTTTCTTAGTAAGTTATTAATTACGTTAGACAATCCTATTTTACTTTTCCACATTTATAAGAGTGAGTTTTATTGTAGTCCAAAAACTCTCAAAGGAAAAAAATAAAAAATCTAAATATTGTGACCTGAAATCTCATATTACTAACTTAGGAGATCTTTGAATGATTATTAAGTAGGGGTCTGAAGCCTTTTATTCAATGACACATTTTAAACTCGTGAAGCTTACCTGAAGTGGTTCAAAGTGGACAATATTATTGACAGTTTACGACACTAAAGTATTTATTTTTTTAATTTTAATGTTTACTTATTATATTAGAAAATCAAAGTATAACACCCTAAACTTTAAACCCTAATCCCAAACCCTAAACTTTAAACCCTATAGCATTGACCTTAAAATGAAGTCAAATAAACTTTTAAAACAAAGGTATTTTGGAAGAAAAAAAAAAGTATTAATAAAAAAAAAAAATCATATTTTAAATTCATTTTGAAAAGAATGATATTTTTGAAGAAATATTTTAAAAAAAAAAAGTATTTTATTCATATTTTAAAATCATTTTGAAAAGAAGGATATTGTTGAAAAAAAAAATTATTAAAAGACCAAGATTTATTAGAATAAAAAATTAATAATTTTGAAGGAAAAAAAGAGAGAAAAATGGAATAAAAAACATATTTAAAATAATTTTTTTTCTAAAAATAGGTAGAGAGTAAAGGACAAAAGTGTAAAAGGACAAAGGGCAAGAAGGTAAGGGGAAAAATTGCAAAGGACAAAAAGAGAAAAAAAAAAAAAAAAGAGGGAAAAAAAAAAAAAAAAGTTAGTAAAGGGCAAAACATAAAGGTAAGAAGGTGAACGACAAACACTCTAAACCCTAAATCCTAGAACCTATACCTAAAACCCTAAACCCTAATATCTAGACTCTAAACCTTCAACCCTATAGTCTAGACCCTAAACCCTAAACTTTAAAATCTTGACCATAATCCTAAAGCCTATATAAAAATGTAGTCAAATGAATTTTTAAAAGAAAGCTATTTTTAAAAAAAAAAGTATTAAATAAAAAATCATATTTTAAATTCATTTTGAAAAGAAGAATATTTTGTTAAAAAAAAAAATTTATCCAAGGAAAAAGACGAAGATTTATTAAAATAGAAAATTAATAATTTTGAAAAGAAAACGAGAGAAAAATTAGAATAAAAAACATATTTAAAATAGTTTTTTTTTCTAAAAATAGATAGAGAGTAAATGGTAACAGGATTAAAACAAAAAGGAAAAGGACAAAAGGGTAAAAATGGAATAGGATAAAGGGCAAAAGAGTAAAAAGAGAAGGAGTAAAGGGCAAAAGGGAAGGGTAAGGGTAAGAGGGTGAACGGCAAACACCCTAAACCCTAAACCCTAGAGTCTAGACCCTAAACTTTAAACCCTAATCCCAAACCCTAAACTTTAAACCCTATAGCATAGACCTTTAAAATGAAGTCAAATAAACTTTTAAAACAAAGGTATTTTTGAAGAAAAAAAAAAGTATTAAATAAAAAAAAATCATATTTTAAATTCATTTTGAAAAGAATGATATTTTTGAAGAAAAAAGTAATTTTGAAGAAAAAAAAGTATTTTATTCATATTTTAAAATCATTTTGAAAAGAAGGATATTGTTGAAAAAAAAATTATTAAAAGACCAAGATTTATTAGAATAAAAAATTAATAATTTTGAAGGAAAAAAAGAGAGAAAATGGAATAAAAAACATATTTAAAATAATTTTTTTTCTAAAAATAGGTAGAGAGTAAAGGACAAAAGTGTAAAAGGACAAAGGGCAAGAAGGTAAAGGGGAAAATTGCAAAGGACAAAAAGGTAAAAAAAGAAAAGGGAAAAGGGCAAAAGAGTAAAAAAACAAGTAGTAAAGGGAAAAACGGTAAAGGTAAGAGGGTGAACGACAAACACTCTAAACCCTAAACCCTAGAACCTATACCTAAAACCCTAAACCCTAATATCTAGACTCTAAACCTTCAACCCTATAGTTAGACCAAATTAAATTTTACCTAAACCCTAAACACTAAACTTTAAAATCTTGACCCAAATCCTAAAGCCTATATAAAAATGTAGTCAAATGAATTTTTAAAAGAAAGCTATTTTTTAAAAAAAAAATATTAAATAAAAAATCATATTTTAAATTCATTTTGAAAAGAAGAATATTTTGTTAAGAAAAAAAAAATTATCCGAGGAAAAAGACGAAGATTTATTAAATTAGAAAATTAATAATTTTGAAAAGAAAACGAGAGAGAAATTGGAATAAAAAACATATTTAAAATAATTTTTTTTTCTAAAAATAGATAGAGAGTAAATGGTAACAGGATTAAGAAAAAAAAAAGGAAAAAAGAAAAAAGGGAAAAAAGGAAAAAAGGAAAAGGAAAAAAAGAAAAAGGAGTAAAAAAGGACAAAAAGGTAAGGGTAAGAGGGTGAACGGAAAAACCCTAAACCCTAAACTCAAACCCTAAACTTTAAACCCTATAAGCCTCCTTAAACCCTATATAAAAATGAAGTCAAATAAAATTTTAAAACAAAGGTATTTTTCAAGAGAAAAAAAAAGTATTAAATAAAAAAAATCATATTTTAAATTCATTTTGAAAAGAATGATATTTTTGAAGAAAAAAAAGTAATTTTGAAGAAAAAAAAAGTATTTTATTCATATTTTAAAATCATTTTGAAAAGAAGGATATTGTTGAAAAAAAAATTATTAAAAGACCAAGATTTATTAGAATAAAAATTATAATTTTTTTGAAGGAAAAAAAAGGAAAAAAAAAAAAAAAATATTTAAAATAATTTTTTTTTCTAAAAATAGAGAGAGAGTAAATGTAAAAAAATGTAAAAAAAAAAAAAAAAAGGAAAAAGAGTAAAAAAGGAAAAGGGTAAAGGGCAAAAAGAGGAAAAAAAGAAAAAGTAAAGGGCAAAAGGGTAAGGGTAAGAGGGTAGGCAAGACAAACACCCTAAACCCTAAACCCTAGAGCCTAGACCCTAAACTTTAAACCCTAATCCCAAATCCTAAACTTTAAACCCTATAGCCTAGACCTTAAACCTTAAACCTTAAACCATAAAAATTAAGTCAAATAAAATTTTAAAACAAACGTATTTTTGAAGAAAAAAAAAATTAAATAAAAAAAAAATCATATTTTAAATTCATTTTGAAAAGAATGATATTTTTGAAGAAAAAAAAAGAAGAAAAAAAAATATTTTATTCATATTTTAAAATCATTTTGAAAAGAAGGATATTGTTGAAAAAAAAATTTATTAAAAGACCCAGATTTATTAGAATAAAAAATTGATAATTTTGAAGGAAAAAAAGAGAGAAGATGGAATAAAAAATATATTTAAAATAATTTTTTTTATAAAAATAGTTAAAGAGTAAAGGACAAAAGGGTAAAAGGACAAAGGGCAAGAAGGTAAAGGAAAAAATTACATAGGACAGAAAGGTAAAAAAAGAAAAGGACAAAGGGAAAAAGAGTAAAAAAACAAGTAGTAAAGATAAAAACGGTAAAGGTAAAAGGGAGAACGGTAAACACTCTAAACCCTAAACCCTAAAGCACATACCTTAAACTCTAAACCCTAATCTCTAGACTCTAAACCTTCAACCCTATAACCTAGACCCTAAACCAATAAAAAAACTTTAGAATCTTGACCCTAATCCTAAAGCCTATACAAAAATGTAGTCAAATAAATTTCAAAAAAAAACTATTTTAAAAAAAAAAAGTATTACATAAAAAATCATATTTTAAATTCATTTTGAAAAGACGAATATTTTTTTAAGAAAAAAAAAATTATTCGAGGAAAAAGACGAAGATTTATTAAAATAGAAAATTAATAATTTTGAAAAGAAAAAACGAGAGAGAAATTGAAATAAACAACATATTTAAAATAATTTTTTTTCTTCTAAAAATAGATAGAGAATAAATAACAAGATTAAAAAAAAAAAAAAAAAAAAAAAAAAAAAAAAAGGAAAAAAAAAAAAGAAAAAGAGCAAAAAAAAAAAAAGAAAAAAAGAGGGAAAAAGGTAAGGGGAAAAGGGGTGAACGGCAAACACCATAAACCCTAAACCCTAGAGCCTAGACCCTAAACTTTAAACCCTAATCCCAAACCCTAAACTTTAAACCCTAAAGTCTAGACCTTAAACTTTAAACCATATATAAAAATTAAGTCAAATAAAATTTCAAAACAAACGTATTTTTGAAGAAAAAAAAAAATTAAATAAAAAAAATCATATTTTAAAATTTATTTTGAAAAGAATGATATTTTTGAAGAAAAAAAAAGTAATTTTGAAAAAAAAATATTTTATTCATATTTTAAAATCATTTTGAAAAGAAAGACATTGTTGAAAAAAAAAAAATTATTAAAAGACCCCGATTTATTAGAATAAAAAATTGATAATTTTGAAGGAAAAAAAGAGAGAAGATGGAATAAAAAAAATATTTTTAAAATAATTTTTTTATAAAAATAGTAAAGAGTAAAAGGACAAAAGGTAAAAGGACAAAGAAAAAAAAAAAAAAAGAAAAAATACAAAGGACAAGAAGGGAAAAAAAAAAAAAGAAAAAAAAAAAAAAAAAAAAAAAAAAAAAAAAAAAAAAAAACAAAAAAGGAAAGAGAGAGAGAAACCGCCAAACTCTAAAACCCTAGACCACATACCTTAAACTCTAAACCCTAATCTCTAGACTCTAAACCTTCAACGCTATAACCTAGACCCTAAACCTAAAAAAACTTTAGAATCTTGACCCTAATCCTAAAGCCTATACAAAAATGTAGTCAAATAAATTTCAAAAAAATACTATTTTTGAAAAAAAAAAAGTATTAAATAAAAAATCATATTTTAAAAAATTTTTTTAAAAAAGAAAATTTTTTTTAAGAAAAAAAAAATTATTCGAGGAAAAAGACGAAGATTTATTAAAATAGAAAATTAATAATTTTGAAAAGAAAAAACGAGAGAGAAATTGAAATAAACAACATATTTAAAATAATTTTTTTTTTCTAAAAATAAATAGAGAATAAATGATAACAAATATTAAAAAGGAAAGGAAAAAAAAAAGAAAAAAAAAAAAAAAAAAGGGGGAAAAAAAAAAAAAAAAAGAAGAAAAGGCAAAGGCGTAAGGGTAAGAGGGTGAACGGCAAACACCCAAAACCCTAAACCCTAGAGCCTAAACCCTAAACTTTAAACCCTAATCCCAAACCCTAAACTTTAAACCCTATAGCTTAGACCTTAACCTTAAACCCTATATGAAAATGAAGTCAAATAAAATTTTAAAATAAATGTATTTTTGAAGAAAAAAATGTATTAAATAAAAAAAATCATATTTTAAATTCATTTTGAAAAGAATCATATTTTTGAAGAAAAAAAAAAAAGTAATTTTGAAGAAAAAAAAATATTAAATAAAAAAATTCATATTTTAAAATCATTTTGTAACCAAGCATATTGTTGAAAAAAAAAATTATAAAGAGAAAGACCAAATCCTAGACCTTAAACTTTAAACCATAATCCTAAACCTTAAACCCTATATCTAAACCCTAAACCCTAAACCCTAAATTATCGAGGAAAAAGAAAAGGACTTATTAGATTAATAAAAAACAATGATTTTTGGAATAAAAAAATGTTAAATAAAAAGAATGATTAGCCATTAAGAGAAGCAAAAATATAAAAAATACTCATAATAAAATCATCCCCATAATAAGCAATAGATAAACAAATATCAAAGCACATAAAAATAGTTAAAAACACATGAAATCATCCCCATAATAAGTAGTAGACAGAAATTTGGAGTACCTGATGAATGCATTGCGATCCTTAGACACTGAAGATTCCGCTCTTTCAAAACCTGTTGAAATTTTCCCTTTACTATTTAGTAAATATAACAAAAAGATGATAGATAGTGTATAAAATGTTAAAAACTCTGCTTTACCAATGTACATGGGCAAAATAGTGTCACAGTTGAAAAAACTCAAAGAAAGAAACTGTTGCATGTCTGAAAATGTACAAACACAATACACTTGATAGTACTCACCAAGTGATTCAAGTAAAAACTCAACAACTTTCTCCTTGTCTCAGTCAAGAGCAGCTAAAACCTAAAAGCATAGAAGAAGTAGAGGAATCCATTTGAAAATAATGAGCAAAGAGAAAAATAAGCCAGCCTAGTGCATACTGGAAAAAGAAAAACAACACAGAATAATACCTTCATTTCAGTAGAAGGAAAAAGTTATAACACCAATATTTTACATAACAATTATATTATTCAATATAATATAATTATATTATTATATATATTATTATTCTACATATATTATTTTACACCAATATCTTATTCTACATGACACTTTCTACATTTCATGTATATATATTATTCAATTATAGTACTTGAAGTTTTGGAGATATATAACCAATATTAAAGCTCAACTCTATTTATTATTGATACATCAGAAAGAAAAATCTACAGTGGTATAAGTTTTTGATAAAGAGTCCACATATAAGACAACTAGAAATTTGTATAATTTGTAAAGAGTTTTCTCTGAGGAAATTGAGAAATATTAAGTTTTCCCTCATGCAGAATTTTTCACAGAATGAGAAAATTACAAGTTATAAGAGATTGAATTGCACCTTGAATGATGAGTACGATAGTATTGCTGCCAATAGCAGGTTAACCCCTTCGAACCTCTAAAATGGATCAGGAAAAAAGAACTCAGATTAAATAGCTAATTAATATAGAGTTATACAAGGGCATCGGCAGTCATCCTCAATTTTAACCCTCTCTAATATGTATACTATATATTCAAAAATACAACAAAGTCAATTAACATACCCAGCAAAGAACTCGGAAGCCTTGCCAATTCCGTCTTTAAAACCCAACCCAACTCCAAAAGAAACTACAGTAAAACTGCTGAAATAATACAGTTCGGACAGAAGATACATAATTTTCTGGTTCTCTCTTCTTCCCTTATGAATCAGTAACAGAAGAGATATGATGTAAACTATTACTGCCATTAAAGTCATCCTCCAACGCTGAGCTAGAATTATCCACTTCTGCAAAACATGTTGACAGTCTAATACATTTGAACCAAAACTAATCTGGTAATGTCAATGATAAATGATGCATCAAGAAATTGAAACGAAAAATTAAAATTTCCCACAAAAATAAGGATATTGAGGCCAGATAGTGATGACTCCAACGCAGAATAAGCCGTGGTAAATGCAGCCAGCTGCTTAGAATCAAGATCCAACACTAGGGTGGGTTCATCAAACTGAATCCATGAAGCACCAGCTTCCTTCAGCTCAGCAATAACTTCCCTGCAGATTGTATTATTATTTGTTACGACCAGAAGTTTTAAGGAAAAGTAGAGGCAAAACCAAACACATCAATCTGAGTTTACTCACTTGTAAATTGGAAGAATTTTGTCAAGAAGGGAGAGGAGTGGGAAAGATTTCTCAACACCCTTAGCAGGCTTAGATAGCAACAAGAAAGTGACAGGTCCAACAAGGACTGGAACTGTGTCTACACCAAGCTACAGGACAGGTAAAACCAGAGTCAAATATTGCTGACGCTGATTATCTAATTTAGTTCACAAGCCAGCAATTTTAAACAATTTGCTATATTCAACCATTAGTGCTCAACAACAATTCCACATAGAAGATCTAATTACTGAGTACCAGGTTAACTCTGCTCCTATATTTTATCCACTGCAAGCTATATTCTCACATAATAAGAAAATCCACTAATAATTCTCCAAAATTTATCTTTTTTAACTTTAAAAATAAATAAATAATAGAGGAGAGTGCAATTATATCACTGAGCTCATTCTATCCATAGCAGGAATTATAGTGTATCCTAAAAAACCAGCAATTACAAAAATATTATTATATTATATTAAAAAATCCAGATAGAAATGCTAAATGGTTTACTTACAGCCTTAGCTTCCTTGTACTCATTCACTGCTTTGTGGGAAGCATATGAAAACACAATGTAGTGGCTGCATTAAAACACATTAATGTCATTAGTGCAGGGTAATGTCAATGATAAAGGATGCATCAAGAAATTGAAACGAAAAAATAAAATTTCCCACAAAACAGAATATCCAAATCTTGGGAAGGGTGTCGCTCATTTATAATGCAGCTGAACCAAATGAGCTAATTGCCTAAGGTGGTCAACTAAGAATAGATTGACTTTTTCAGCAACAATAGAAGTGGACAATATTTCAAGTTTCAACTGTTATAAAAGATATAAAATAGTCATGTTCATCTTTATTCACAATAAATAAATAAACCATGCTGTAAGCTGGAGAACCAGTTAACTATCTTCAACTTAAATCTTTCTTCTCTGTTAAAAAAAAAAAATGTTTAAAAGAGGGAAGTAAAATGGCAAAATCATAGAAAGGAAGAAATCATGCTTATAATACTATTTTAATAAGCCACCCTAATGCATACTGGAAAAAGAAAAACAGCACAAAATGATACCTTCCGACATATTGTTCTCGACTTTTGCTTCGACAATATCTTTAATTATCTCAACTAGGGATGTAAGAACCTGTTCCAACATGAACTAAATTAGCATAAACTAAACGAATATATCATGGAGGTGCATACCTCTTCAATCATTGGTAGGAATTCACTAGCTTTAAAATTAGTCGAAATCTGGCGCCGGATTTTGTCTTTTTCTTAAACATTTTCCAAGAATCCGGGCAAGCTGTTTTTCCTGTTAAAGAAAGATTGAGGAGAAAGAAATCCCTGAAAATCAAGAAAAACCAAAGGCAGTGAAATCACAGTAAGTGAAATCAAGAAAAAGATTAAGGAGAAAACAGAACTCTGTTCTCACATCATCCCCACCAAAAGAAAAATAAAAAATAGAAAGAAAAAGGAGCAAATAATTATTCATGAGTGAAATCAAGAAAATATAAAGAATAAAATCAAGAATTACAGAAAAAATAACTAAACTAAGGCTGTTAGCAAAAAGAAAAAGAGAAAAAGAGAAAAAGAGAAAGAAAAGTAAACAATCACTTATCATCAGTGAAATCACAATCCATAGTTTAAACCAAAAGCAAGAACTCAACTCACGGCATATAATTTCAACCAAAGAATTTTAAAAAAACAAAAGAAAAATCAAGAATTACTCAACGGTGAGAAATCAAAGTCCATACTTTAAACGAAAATCAAGAACTCACGGAATAATTTCAACCCAATACTTAAAACAAACAAAAGGAAAGAAAAATCAAGAAATACATAAAAGAAAAACAAACAGTTTCTGTCCTCACAAATCATCCCGCCTAAAAGAAAATTCAAAGAAAAAGGTAAAGAATGAAATCAATCACAGTCAACAAAAATCAAGAACTCACGGGCAAAATTGCAAACCCACGAATTTAAAGAAAGGAAAGAAATAAAGAAAAGAAAATCAAGAAATACTGTAAAGAAAACAAAACTCACTCTGTCATTTAAGAAATCACTGCACAATTGCAACACAAATTTAAAGAAATGAAAGAAAATCAAGAAATACAATCACGAAAACAAAACCATTCTGTCCATAGTTTAAACAAAAATCAAGAACTCACGGACATAATTGCAATCCAAAACTTTAAAGAAACAAAAGGAATAAAGAAAAGAAAATCAAGAATTACAAAGAAACAAAACAAAACCCACTCTGTGGAAAACCCCCCATAACAAAAATCGAACCAGAGAAAAAAGAAAAAGAAATCCAAAAGAGAAAAAGAAGAGAAGAAGAAGAAGAAAGAAGAAAAGAAGGAGAAGAAGCAGAAAGAAAGTGGAAGGAAACGTATTAAAATGGTTATATTCATAGGCACCGAGTCTGGACTCCGGAGCCTTTGGCTTGGTCTTCCGCTTTTTTCTTATTTCGCTTTCTACTCCTTCTCCTTATCTATCTTATTCCGAAGAAAGCCTGAGGGCACTGTTTAAAAATAGTAATATTATTATTTTTATATTAAAGTTATCATATTCCGTTTACATTTTAATTTCTTGAAATAGCAAAAATATTTTGAAATAAATGTAAGATGTTTTATCTTTTAGTAATATTTGTAAACAAAATGGTACGATGTTGATAAAATTTCACAACTCACCTTTTTCTATTTTTTTTATCAAAATTACTATTTTTATATTTATATTTACTTAAAAATGACTAAAAATGACTATTATAATATTATATTATTATTAAATAGATAATTTTTCAAGAAGTATTAAGCATAAAAGATGTCACGTCTTTAATTAACGTGTTACCAATAGATTGCGCTGTAACATTATGATGTGGAAAATCATATATAGCAAATCTCTGAACCAATTACATTTTAGTTATATATATATATATATATATATATATATTTTTATTTATTTATTTATTTATTTATTTTTTGCTTTTCTTTTTGGTAAGAAACATTAACCACTTTGAATCTGATTTTTGCCCAATTTATGTTCCAAGAGGCATCCTAACTTGTTACTGCCACCTTTTTACCCTAAATTTTGGATAGCAAAAGTTGTTAATAATTACCACTCACTACTAGTGAGTATAAATTATAGCTTACCTTCTTATGCTATCTAATCAAATTTGATCATAAAAATACTTATAAAGAAGAAAATTGATTTAAAAGAATTATGAAAAGAAGTGAGAAAAAAAATTATTGTTCCTCATTTATGAGTACTATGGTCTTGGTAAGAAGCATCATCTTCCTCATATCTTGTTTCACAATTAATTTATCGGTAGAAGCAGAAAATAATGTTAGTGGTTTTTTTATTGAAATCATTCATCACGATTCACCTCTTCTAAACCCTAATTTAAGTTATTTCAAGCACCAAGAAATCGCGTTTGAGCAAATTGGATCATTTGGTTTTGTTCATGATATCGGTACATACCTAATGAAAATACAATATGGTCCTGTCGAATTACTCCAGCTTTTCGATACAGGTAGTGAAATTTCATGGATACAATGCTTGCCTTGCATTCATTGCTTCTCATCGAGATATGACCCTTTCGACCCAAACTTGTCGAGTACATTTGAATTTGAAAAGTGTCATTTAAACCGAACGTGTCCTTATTCAGTACAATATGAAGGTAATTCCACTAGTAGTGGTGTACTTGCTAGAGAGACCATCATGGTGGGTAATAATCCTCATAGGGTACAAGTTGAGAATTTTCTCTTTGGATGTGGACATGATAATCGAGGAAATTTTCCCCAAAAGAGTGCTGGTATTATAGGTTTCAGCCCTAAAGAGAAATCATTCATTACTCAATTGAGTACAAGACATCATGGAAAATTCTCTTTTTGCTTAACTCCTTCATCATCTAATCACCCTGGTCGAATTAGTTTTGGTAACGAGGCAATCGTTTCAGGTGCACACGTAATGAGGACTCCGTTAATTCTCGATGCTACTTACAATGTATTGTTGAAAGCGATCACAGTTGGAGTCAAGAAAATCAAGAATTTATGGTATCAATCTGAGAATACAAATGAGAACGAGGTAGCCGTGGAGAACAAGAATGAAAAAATGGTGGTGGATTCAGGGGCAAATATTATGTATCTATCGACTTCAATGTACCCAAAAGTTGAAAAATGGGTACGAAAACAAATCAAAGAAGAAACAGTACCCAGTCCGGCAGAACCCTTTAAATTGTGTTATTCAGGATCTTTAAAGGATTCTGAAATTCCAAAGATCAAAATTCATCTCCCAGGTGGAGATTTGGAGTTGAGTCCGTTGCACACATTTATTGGAAATTCTACTCATAGATGTCTAGCAATTGCGAGTACTAACTTAAAACCTATACTTGGCAATATGGCAATGACCAACTTTTTGGTAGGGTTTGATCTTGTCGAGAAAAAGATATCGTTTAAACCAACTAATTGTTCTACATTACATTAAGTTTAATAATTATTATTGGAAAAAAAATGTAAACTTTACTATTAATTAAAAATATGAAATATTCCCTCTTCTTTTTATTTTTATTTTTCTGTACTTATCTTCACGTTGAGAAAAAAATGACTTTTTATTTTTTTTTTATTTTTTTAATCCACATAAAAAAAATAAAAAATGAAAAATAAATAAATAAATAAAGAAAAAGAAAAAAGATCTGACTAATAATGATCAATTGATATATATGTATATATAGGTAAATTGGCAAATTTGATTCCTTAATTTATATATTTTTTGTATTACTTCATCCCTTATCTTAATAATTTTAGTAAAATTCATCCCTTAACTTATACAATTTTTATAAATTTATCCTTATTTAAAATTTTTATACAATTTCATCCCTTATCTTAATAATTTTGGTAAATTTCATCCCTTAACTTATACAATTTTTGTAATTTCATCTTTATTTAAATGTTTTATACAACTTCATCCCTTATTTTAATAATTTTGATAGATTTCACCATCTTCTCAATTTAATTGAAACTCAATTATAGTCAAATCTTATAAATAATAATTAATAATTTGATAAATAGTAATAACAACAACAACAAAAGAAAAAGGAGAAAAAAAAATAGAAAGAAGAAAAATCAACAACGTATGAGTTCTAATATGATACAAATTATTTGTGTACATTAATTATTTCCCCCCTTTATTAATTATATAAGAAACTTCTTACTTAAATCAATTGAAATTTCTTGTTTCAAAATAATCCCTAGTCCTTTATTTATTTATTTATTTTATATTTTTTGTAATTTCATTACTATGAAATTAATTTTCAACAAGATAAATTAACTTGAGCTTCAATACTTTATTATTATACATGTATTTATTTAATTTAGCACACTCTCTTTAATGTTTACACATGTTTTGTTTAATACAAGTATTAAAGTAAATTATAATCTAGCACAATTAGTTGGTTTAAACGAGATTTTTTTCTCTTCAAGATTATATCCCACTAAAAAATTAATCTGTGGCATATTCCCGAATTGAAAGAAACCCTTGCTGGGTAAAATTGCTAGACAACGATGTTCTTCATCTTGATCAAATGTGTTCAATGGACTCAACACCAAAATTGCATCACGAAAATGAAGTTTAATCATTGGAATCTCAGCATCCCTTAATGATGATGAATAGCACAACCTGTAGGCACCTTGTGGATCAACGGGGGACTTTTTGATATATTTCTTTACCTTTTTTTCAACTTCTGAGCATAAAGAGTGGGGGAGATATAATATTTTTGTTCCTGTGTCAATTAATAATTTGACTTGAGCATTCACCTTGTCAGAATTATTTGATTTTAAATAAGAATCAGGAAAATATTTTAATTTATGGGTTTCGACCGTGATTGCATTTAGCATTATATAGTAATAAGAATCAAGAATTAATGGAGTTTTCATGACGTTATTGCCTGAAACTATTGCCATGTTACCAAAGCTGATTTTACCAGCATGTGAAGATTCTGGTGGAGCCATACAATAGGAAAATTTTCCATGATGTATTTCACGAAGTTGAAATATAAACGATTTTAATTGAAGGTTGAACCCTACTAATCCGCCTGATTTATGAGGGAACTTACCAACATTATCGTGTCCACATCCGAAAAGAAACTCTTTGAATTTTATCTTGTGAAGACCAGAACCCACTCTAATGGTTTCTCTAGCAATTTGTCCTCGGGTGTGTGAGTCATCCTCGTATTCTATATTATAAATCATTGTTTCATTTGTAGAAGACTTTTCAAGTCTAAATGTTTTTGAATTATTGGGATTAAAGGGTGCATATTGTGATTCGTAGCAATGGGTACAAGGTAAACATTGTATCCAAGAAAGATCACTACCTGTATCAACAATGTGATAGTACTTAACTTTTGGGTTACCGTATGATATTTCCATGAGGTAATGACCTTCATCGTAGATTAAACTTGATGATCCATTCTGCTTTGTATGATTTAGTAAATTAAGAGGGGTTAATTTAGGATTGAAGAAAGGGGATAGAGGTGAATTAACATGAATAAGTTCAGTAGAAAAGCCATCATTTTTCGTCAGTGCAATCGAAATAGTTTTAGGATAAGATATGACAAATATGATTATTCCCACCAATACATGATTGGATAAGGAATTATGATTTCTCTCTATGCTTTGCATAATTTATAACTTGGTAAGTTTTTTACACAGATTTATTTGAGAGAGCCTTGAGAAGAAGAACAACTATTTATACTCATTAGTGTGAAATAGCAGCTCCATCTATCTAGCTATCAATTCAAAGGAAAAAGGATAGCTCTTGGTGCATTTATGAAGATAAAGTTTTAGTTCAAAGGGAGTATTTTCTAAATTTCGAAACGATTACAATAATCTTAACAAATTTTAAAATTCTATTGACTTGAATTATGTTTAAATATAATATAAAATATAAAATAGACTTCATTGAATTTCGAAAGGATTATAACTATGATATTCATAATTCTATTATAATTAATTCTCAAAATATATTAAAATTATCTCTCACAATTATGAATAAACGGAACGCATTAATGAATTTCCAGCATTCTTGTTTTGCCTCTAAGAGCCTCCCCGTATTTGGCAATTTCAGCCAATTGATTGTTGTAGAATTTTATTTTATTTTATTTTTTTGGTACCCACTTGGGGCGCCTGGTGTCCCCACCTTTTCGGTGAGACCGATCCGGACTCGGTCTGCGGAGCGCTTGCAGAGTTCAACTCTTACTCGAGGGTTAGGGTCTATCATAGAGCTTTTAACATAGCGCTAACCACCTCGGGGGGATTCGAACCCTCGATCATCCGCCCTGGAGGAAGCATTAGGAGTCCGCTTACCAACTCCCCATGCTACCTAGATTTTTTATTTATTTATATATTACATACAAAAATTATATATGTATAAAAAACTTTCGATTTAAAAAAATAATAAAAATTAATTTACCTTTTACTTGACAATTCTAAAATATTCTTTGACCATATTTTCTTAAATAAGAATAATTAATGAGTATAAGTAGTAAAATATTGTTTATAAGAATATGAAAGAAAAATTATGAGTGAAATTACTCCCTTAAAAAATTTATACAAAATTTGATATATTTTTTAGTTGAAAAGACTAAAATATCCTTTGATAATTTTTTTAACCTTCAATAAAAATAATTAATGAGTATAAGATGTAAGATATTAATTATATAAATATAACCACAAAAACATCAATCAATGCATTTAAATTTCTTAAAATATTATTATTGTCTTTTAATTTCATTAATTTTTTACTTTCAAATAACTATAATAGAATTATGAATATCAAATTAATTATTAAATAATTTTTTGAGCCAAATTTAATTATTAAATTATTACTCCTTTTTTTTTTGTCAAAAATTATGAGCCGTATGAAATTTTTTCTTTTAAATCATTTGCACATTTTTTTAAAAAAATTCTTTCAATCCAAAGAATCACTATTAACCCAGAGGACTGTTTTAAATAAGAATCAAACTTAATCATAAATTCTTTTTAATATTTTTAATATTTTTTATCGTGATTCTTATTAGTAGTAGGATTAAATCCAAAAATTTTATTTTATTTTTATTATTATTTGTTGCAAAAAGAAAATTAAAAAGAAGTAAGGGATATTATTTTATTATTATTATTATTATTATTATTGTGTTCGAGCAAATTGGACCGTTCAATTTAGTTCACAATAACGGTTTATACCTAATGAAGATATGGTACGGTACACTATCGATCAAATTATTTTAGCTTTTAGACACAAGTAGTGATATTTCATGGATACAATGCTTGTCTTGCATTCGATGCTACTAGTCGAGATATGAACCTTTTAAACTAACATGTCGAGCATATTTGAATTGAAAAAGTGTCATTTAAATTGAACGTTTCTATATTCACTACTGGAAATTTCAATTTTTGCAACGGTCAAATCCATCGCAAAATGACTTTTATGACAGATTTTCCACGAATTTGATTGTCGCAAAGTTTTTCTAGCGATGGCACAAAGATTCCATCAATATTTGAGACAGACTTTTGACGGCACGAGGCCATTCCTATTTGCGATGTATTTTTTGACGACAAGAGGTTGTTGCTATTCTGTGATGGATTTTCGATAGGAATAGTCTGTCGCTATCTAGTCGTCCCTATTCACAAGCCCGTCGCATAAATTGTCACTATTTATGATGGATCGGAAGGCTGTCATAAAAAACAAATGCTATTAGCGACGACTAATTGTGTCGTCACAAAAGTCGTCGTTAATAGCCGTCTCAAAAATCCATTGGTAAATTCAATTTTTCTTGTAGTAATTCACTAAAATATGAAGTAATTCTACTACTAGTGGTGTACTAGCTAGAAAGACCATTGTGGTGGATACTTCTCACAGGGTACTTGTTGAAAATTTTCTCTTCGGACGTGGGCATGAAAATCGAGAGTTTTATCCCCATAATAGTTTTGGTATTATATGTTATAGCCCAAAAGAGAAATTGCTCATGACTCAATTGAGTAGTAAACATCATGGGAAATTTTCTTTGTATTCGACTACTTCGCCATCTGTACAACTCGATCAAAAAAGTTTTGGTGACAAGGCAAACCTTTAGACTAACATGTTGTGACACTCCGTTAATTCTTGATTCTTAAATTAATTTTCCAAAGAAAATAATCAAAAATTTAAATTGAATATAATAAATAAAATTTAAATATTTCTTGTCTTTGTTTTTGTGAATGAATAGTTAAGTATTAATCGAATCATCATCACCGGATGGTACAACAGTGCCCCCTCCGTCACAGAGAACCTCGGGGGGGAGAGTAGTTACATCAAGACTAGCACAAACTTCACTATTTCTAGCCCAAGCAGCAAGATTATGAGCCAACACATTACAACAACGATTAACAAAGTTAACAGACCAAAAACAATGGTTTTTCAAAAACAATCTACCCTGGGAAAGTTTCTTGTTGGTCATACCAAAGAATGAAACTAAAAAGTTTCAAGAATCAACTCTCGTGTCACTTCAAGTGAGAATGAACTTGGCTTCTTTTGATTTATAAAGTCTGAAATTTAGATTTTATGCATAAAGAAACGAGTATTTGAAGAGATTTTTTTTTTCTCAAATTTAACTCAACTTTCCCTAAAAAAAAAAAAATACCTAACTTAATAGAATCAAATCCTATATATGAGATTTAAGATGAAAGGAAAAACATAAAAGATTTTTGTCAAAACATTTTGCACTTGTATTGATTGGACAACATTTTTAAGTTATATATATATAAAAATGTCAAACCCTCAAACTAGAACAATCAGTGGGCTTAAATGCAAGCTTTTTCGCCACAAGATCAAATCCTACCAAAAAGTTAACTTGGGCCCTGCTTCCAAGTATGGGCAAACGGTGTTGAGCTATAATTGTCAGACACCAATCGTGAGAGCCTATTCCCACAAATGTTTGCAATCGACTTAGCACCAACTCTACACCTGGAAAATTGACTATAATATTTGGTATTTCATGGTCCTTCAATGATGCCGGATAACACAAGGTGAACGGCGCTGGTAGCCTAGCTATCGGTTTTGCTTTGATATGATCACGAACAACTGCTTCAACATGCTTTTGGAGTGATGGTGAAGAATCATCAAATTCATTCCTGTGTCAATCATCATTTTTCCTCCTTTTATTTCAGAATAGTTTGATGATAAAAATAAAGAAGATGAATATTGATCGGGAATATATTTCAATTTCTTAGTTGCAACCGTCACTCCTAGCATTACATAATAATTCGGGCCAATAATTAATGGTGTTTTCATAACTCCATGGCCACTAACCACTGCCTCATTACCAAAACTTATTCTACCAGGATGTGGAGATGTTAGTGGAGTCATGCAATATGCAAATTTCCCATGATGTTTTGAACTGAGTTGAGTAACAAATGAACGTTCTTCCGGATTAAAACCTAATATACCTGCTGCTTTACGTGCATATGTGCCAACATTGTTATATCCACATCCGAAGAGAAAATTATCAATTTTAACCTTATGTGGACCAGAACCTATCCTAATGATTTCTTTAGCAAGTTCGCCGCGGCTATAGGATTTGTCTCCATATGATATGTTATAAGGACACCTTTTATTTCTACTATGAGGACACTTTTCATAAACAAATGTGTTTGAAATATTTGGAGGATAAGGTGAATGTTCTGACGGGAAGCAATGAACACAAGGCTCACATTGTATCCAGGAAAGATCACTACTTGTATCGACGATTTGGAAAGATTTAATTGGCGGATTACCGTATGTTATTTTCATTAGGTATAAAGAATCATTCAAGATTAGAACCGACGATCCCACCTGTTGAGTTTTGTGCCTTTGTAATATACGCCGGAAAGCAATATCCTGGCGTTGGACATTAGATAAATTAGGATCGGAGAAAGGAGACAAAGGTGAATCATAATGAATGAGTTCAATAGAAAAACCAAAACTACCATTCCGATTAGCTTCTATTAAAAGAAATATGGAACAAGATATGAAGAAGATGATTAATTTCACAACGATATTGAATAATAAATGATTAATTTGCATGATTTTATTCGCAAGAAATATGTTTCAAAACCAACTTAGGAGTTTAAGAAGAAGAGTGACCTTTTATAATCAATACTATTTGATGAGTAATGACAAGTTTAGCTATCTTTCTTCTACTTGTCATGAGAAAAGATTTTACACACCTTTTTTTAAAAAATAATTATTTATAATTTTATAGAAAATTAAAAAATATATATACTAAAATATTATATCCTTTCATAAACAATAAGTAATAAATATGAATCATAAAATATTAATTAAATGAATATTAAAAAATAAATAATATTATATTAATTTTATAAAATGGTAAATTCAAAAATTCAAAATCTGGCAACTAAAAATAACTGAGGGATGAATTAAAAAAAAAAAAGAAAAAAAAAATAAAGTAAGCTGGTTGTAGCAAACTATGGGGCCTCCTATAAAAATAAATACGAGGCATTAATTACAACACATCATTAAACATTATCGGTAAAATTTGGATGTTAGATATTATAAAATTTCTACTATATTTTCTTAGTAAGTTATTAATTACAATCGACAATCCTAATTTACTTTTCTACATTCATAAGTTCGAGTAATATTGTAATCCAAAAAGTTTAAAGAAAAAAAAAAAAAGAAAAAGAAGGAAGCAAATCCAAAGTATTTATTAAGATATTTTCATAAGGTATGGTCTTCTATCTTTGATTAAACTTGAAGCTATTCCAATCTCCTCATTATGTTTCATTAAATCATGAGAAGTTGTCGAATGTTGGTGGAAGGAGTGACAGAGTGCCACCCTAACAACCTCCAGGTTGGGAGATCGACACCCCCTCCCCCATGTATCAAAAAAAAAAAAATATCATGAGACCTTAAATTAAGGTTGAAGAAAGGGGATAGAGGCGAATTTATGGGAATAATTATGGAAGAAAATATGATGAAGATGATTATTCCCAAAAAGAAATGTTAACTAAATTCTGAAACGATTATAATAATTTTGGTGGATTTTTAAAATTTTATTGACTTAAAATAATTTTAAATGCAATATGAAATATAAGAATTTATATTGTTAATTTTTTTTTTTTCCTTTTTTCTTTTGCCTTTTACACTTGATTTTTTTTTTTGTTTTATTTGTATATATAAGTATGATATTCATAATTCTATTAAAATTAATACTCAAATTAATTTCAAAGATTACCTTTCATTACCTTTCAAAGAGGGTCCCCATATTTGAAGTCAACTTTCTGTTATTTATGAAGTCAACGTAGTAATTATGAATAAATACTTTACAATAACTATAATATTACATACATAATATGGCATACATTATCTACTCGTGGTATTTGACCATTTACTTTTATTTTAAATACAAAATCATAATAAATTTTAAATTTGTAAATTATTTGATTAAATTAAGTACATATATAAATTTATGTTTCTTTTGATTAAAAAAAATTAAAATATTTTACATTTTTTTTATAATAAATAGTTATTGAATAATAATGTCACATTAATTAAAAAGACCTGAAAAAAAATATTAAATAATAATATATTAATTTTATAAAGGGACTTCTAAAAAGGAATTCGCTAATATGACAAGTGACAAAATAATAAAATAAAAGGAGTGGTAATATGCTACAAATTAAATGATTATTACTTGTCTCAAAAATATTTTATTTTGATTATTACTGTACTTTATTTTGTTTTATTTATCTATTTTTAATTTCATTATCCTCAAATTAATTTGTATAAGATAAATTAACTCGAGCTTTAATACTTTATTATTATTTATGTATTTATTTAGTTTAACTTTCAAATATTTTAACAAACATATTTTTTAATGTATATATATGTTTTGTTTAATACAGTATCAAAGTGAATTATAATCTAGCACAATTAGTTGGTTTAAACGAGATTTTTTTCTCCTCCAGATTATATCCGACTAAAAAATTAATCTGTGGCATATTCCCGAACCGAAAATGACCATTGGTGGGTAAAGTTGCAAGACAACGATGTTCATCATCTTGATCAAATGTGTTCAATGGACTTAGAACCAATATTACACCTGGAAAAGGAAGTTTAATCTTTGGAATCTCATCATCCCTTAATGATGATGAATAGCACAACCTGTAGATGCTTTGTGTACTAACAGGGGACCTTTTGATATATTTCTTTACCTTTCTTCGACTTTTGAGTAGAAAGAGTGGGGAAGAAATAATAATTTTGATCCTGTAATACACTTTAATTTTCTTTAGAAAAAAATTATTACTCTTTCAGTACTTTTCTTTACTTGTCAAGGTTAGAGAATACACCGTTTAAAATATTAATTAATGAGTATAAGTTGTATATATATAACATATATCTTGAACAATAATATTATATATATAATATGGCCTACTATACCTTCCCGTAGTATTTGATTATTTATTTTGATGTAAATAAAATATAAAATCATAATAAAATTTGAAATAGTAAATTATTTCTTGAAGAAAAATCCTACAATTGACTAAATCACATAATTTTGCATCCTAGATATAAAATAAAATTTAAAATGTCATAAACAGTTTTTAATTTATTTAGTTAGATTTTTAAAAAAAAAAAAAAAAAAAAAGTTTACTAATTTCATATAAGTATATTATTAAATTAAGTTACATTGTAGCACAATTAGTTGGTTTAAAGGAGATCATTTTCTCTGCAAGATCATATCCAACTAAAAAGTTTACGTGTGCCTTATTACCTAATATGGAGGAACCATTAGTGGGACGAAAAGCTAAACAACGGTACCTTTCTGTCGCAAAAAATGTGTTCAATGGACTTAGCTCCAAAACCGCATCTGGAAAATGAAGTTTAATCTTTGGAATACTAACATCTCTCAATGATGGAGATTCTGCTTTGATATGTTTTTGTACCGTTGTTTCAACTTGTGAGTAAAAAGAGTGTGGAAGATATATGGCACTTGTCCCCGAGTCAACTAATAATTTGAGTTGAACAGTCACATTACCAGGATCATTTGGATGTAAGTAAGAATTAGGAAAATACATCAATTTCTCAGTTCCAACTGTAATTGCATTTAGCATTATCTTGTAATAATGAGAATCAAGAATTAATGGAATCTTAATGACGTTATTTCCAGAAACTATAGCATTGTGACCGAAACTGATTTTACCAGCTTGAGAAGATCCTAATGGAGGCATACAATATGAGAATTTTCCTTGATGTTCTTTGCGAAGTTGAGTTATGAAAGATCTTTCTTGAAGGTTGAACCCTAGCAAGCCAGCTGATTTAGGAGGGAATTTTCCAACATTATTATGGCCACATCCGAAGAGAAAATCACTGAATATTTTCTTGTGAGAACCAGAACCTATCTTGATAGTATCTCTAACAATTACACCTCGAGCGTGTGATCCATCAGCATAAGTTTTATCAAAAGGGCATGTTATATTTTGAGAACACTTTACATAATGAAATGTCTTTGATTTATTGGGATTGAAAGGTGGATATTCTGATTGGTAACAATGAGTACAAGGTAAGCATTGTATCCAAGAAAGTTCGCTACCTGTATCAACAATTTGATAGTACTTAAATTTTGGGTCGCCATAGGATATTTTCATAAGGAATAAACTTCTATCATTGATTAAAGTTTGTGATCCAATTTGCTCAGTATTATTTAGTAAACCAAGAGAAGTTAAATTGGTGTTAAAAAAGGGAGATAGTGGTGAGTTGATATGAATAAGTTCAGTAGAAAAATCATCATTCTTTGAATCTATTGGAGAAATTATGAAACAAGATATGATAGAAATGATGATTCCCACCAAGACATTGGATGAAGAGCTCTGATTTGTCACTTTACTTTGCATGATTTTGTTACTGAAGAAGTGGTTTACACATTAACTTGAGAGAGTCTTGAAAAGAAAAACAATTATTTATAATCACTAGTATGTAATAATAACCCTACCTATCTAGCTATTAATTCAAGGTGGGTAAAAAGAGGGTGTGTGGGGGGAACATGGCTCATGGTAAAGAGGACTTTACTCAATTTCATACTTTTTACACACTTCAACTAATGAGTTTAACTAAAATTGTTACAGATTGAATTATATGTCAATTGTCAAAATCATAATACAATTTTCAAAACACAATTGCAAAAATAAAGTTTTCCATAAAACAAACAAAAGCTGGTTGCCATAAAACATATGATAAAGTTTTTAATCAAATTCTATTGATGTCAAACTGAACAAAAGTATTACATAAAAAAAAAATCTTTTATCTTCCTAATTTTTATACGCAATTCATATTTTTTCTTTTTTTTTAAAAATAAAATATAGTGTAGACATTGAAATTTTGCAATTTCCAATATTATATGTGTGTGTTTGTGTATGTATATTGCCTCAAGTATTTATTATTATTTGTGTTGCCATTGAAAATGAAAATGCATGAATATCATAGGAGAATTATATATTAATTAAGACAATCAACTTAATCCAAAATTTTGTTCTTCTATAAATACAAGTCAATTATAATTAGACATTAATAAAAATATAATATAAAAAAAAATTTGAAATTCATACACAAAATCTTGTAAGCTCTTATTAGGAATTGTCAAAATTTACAAAAGAAATTTACAACAAAAATCAATCAGAATATTTTTATAGAAAAATAAAATTTAATGTTCTAGTATTTAAGTTATAAGTCGGTAAGAAGGTGTAATTCAACTAATAATAATTTTATTTATGATAAAAAATATCATGAATTTAAGTAATGTTGATATAAAAAATGTATCAAAATAAAAAACTATAGAAAAGAAGCTATAAGTCTTTGGCTTATTATATATATCTTATAAATAAGATTACATTTTCTGATTATATTTTTGTAAATTTTGTGACTTTTAGAGTTTTTTTAAAAAACTTGTTTTATTGTCTTTTTTTTCCCTCTTTTTCTTCTTCTTTCTTTATATTTTTATTTTTTTTATATTTCTAGACTTTTCAAATTTACTTACTATTGTGAAGAACGTATACCTTAGTTCATAGCAGTTTCACTTATGACCCGAAGGTCATAAGTTCGAAACACACTAGAAGTTAGGATTCCTAAAAAAAAAAATTACTTACTATTAAGTTTTTATTATTTTAAAAACTTTTTATTTTTTATTTCTTTATTTTTTTTACTATTTTTCTTTATTTTTTTTTTTCTAATATATTCATTTTACTCTCCTATATATATATATATATATATATATATATATAAATCTTATATATCTAAATGAGTTTTTAATAGCATTATGAACAATAAATTCATTCATTTGGAAAATAAAAAATTTAAAATAATCAAAAATAATGTTGACAAGATATAGTATATGTCTTTTAAATATATTTGACATTGAAATCCAATCTTTACATTCGAAGTCCGATTCTCTATGCTTGTCTTGGTTGTCGAAATCAAACGATTTATATAAGAAAATTATCTACTACAATTATAACAAAACCCTTTTTCTTGATCCAGAAGTTTCATTATTACTTTCTTCAATACCCTCACCAGTAATTATTTATTCAGCTTCACCCGTAATTACTTCTTCAACTTCACCTTTAATTACTTTTTCTTCCATTTTAATTATAAATTTTAAAAATAATGTTAAATAAATAGAAAAAAGAAATATAAAATGATAAAGAAAAATGAAATAAAGAAGTCTTTTATAAACAAGAAAAGCTAACATAAAGTGAATGACGTCTATCTATTTTTCAACATATGTACATATTACATATTTTCTATAAAATGTTTTTAAAAGTTTTAAAATATTAGTTTATTTTATAAAATTTTCTAGAATATTTTAGTTAATTATTTTTCTTTGAAAGTATGTCTTTCATTCTTTTTGTCATGGATTCGATGGTTGTGGGTTTGATCTCGGAATAAATTTGATTTCGAGGGTTTTGGGCTTGATCTCGAAGGGAGGATGCACTAGAACTTCGTTGCTTGCTTCTGAAACTCACTACGGAAGAACATTGTTTTAGAAACAAAAATTTTGAGTCGATCATTATTTGTCTCTAAATAGAGATAAAAGGGAAACATGTTTGACACAATTATTAATTTTTGAAATTTTGAACAACATTAGAATTTAGAGTCAAATATTATCGTTTCTAAATTATTTGTCTCTACAACGTCTCTAGTCAAATACAAATATAGACAAATCCAATGTTGTCTCAATCGCAACTTTATGTAGAGACAACCTAGTTATTTAAAAAAATTGTCTCAAATAATAGTGACTAAATGGAGTCTAATAAAATTTGTCTCCTTTTATTTATAATATAAGAGACAAGATAGAGGCAAAGTATTTTTCGTCTCTATGGTTGAAGGTTGAAAAATATTAGAGACAAATGCGAGTCTAACAATATCGTCTCTATACTAATTTGTCTCGACTACTCAAGAATATGATATATCATTCTAATTGGTTGGATTTATTTGACACAAAGTACAGAACCATATATCAACTCTAAAATAAATGAAGAAATTAGAGTCTAAATTTATTTTTCTAAACTTTTTGAGATTAAAACAGAGTTTATACTACCTAGTTCTAGAATAAAAATGAGATTAAAACTTTTGCTTCTATATGGACTCAAAATTAGTGCCACTAGCGACTTCTCTATATTGTCTCTATCATCAAAGTTAGAGACAACATAGAAACCAATGATAGATGAATTTTAATAATTACAATAATTTTTTAAAATATATTTTAAAAACTTAACTAAGCTTTATTGTTCTTAAAATAGTTTTAATTATTACAAAATAATTATAATTAGAGACAAATTAAAATCAAATAGAGATAAATTATATTTGTTACTATTAGTTAGAGACGAATCAAAACAGTCATCTCGCACTTAGAGACGAATAACATGTTAGTGTCCATTTCGTCTCTAGTAATAATTTAGAGACAAAATGTATTAATTAGAGATAAATTTTAGCCGTCTCTAAAATCATGTTCTCTCGTAGTGACTATTGGCGACCCCCAAAGGGAATCATCAAAGTTTTTTTTCTTCTCGATCCACCTCAAGAATACTCTTCTTGGCCTTATATTTATATACGAAGAAGTGACCAAGAGAGTAGATTTGATTGGTTAAAAGCTTCTTTGGTGATGACGTGACATCATATGATTGGTGGAGACATATGTCTCCATCTTCTTAATTGCTTCATAATTAATTAAATAGAAATTTAATTAATTTAAATAATATTAGAAGTTACGAAATTTTGGTGTCTTAACTAAATAAAATTAAAATCGGACAATATATTAGTCTTCTTAACTAAAATACACGTCAATTTTATTTTATTTTTTTTATATTTTCCTAAATGATATGTTTTCTTTTATGCAATAAGTAAAAATAATAATAATAATTTTTCTAAAAAAAAATAAATAGAGGGAGTACTTAAATATTTTTCGATCTTAATTTCTTAAATAATAATTAATAAAACTTCTTACTTCAATTGATTGAAATTTACTCCTTTAAGTTGAGTTTAGTCAAAAGGCTCAAATTAATTACTTGTCAATTAGGGAAAAAAATTAATAAAGTAAATATTTAAAAGGTCATTTTAATTATATGATGGGTTAATTCATACTTCTTTCTTTCTTATACAATTCATCTCTTCTTTTTGCCTTTTTATAAAATATATTTTTTTCATTATACATTGTTTTTTAAAAAAATATATGCATAAGGTAAAAAATAAAATATTCATAATTCTGAATTTTTTTATTAAAATTTTAATGATTGATATAAATTTCAAAAATTTTAACAAGAAATTAAGATCATGTCAGTTTTTTTACTTTTCAAAAATTTAAATTTTTTTATCATAATAAAAATATTAATAAAGATTGAAGAGAAAAAATTTTTTTTTTTTTTTTTTTATAAAATATAATTTTATTTTTAATTATTTTTATTATAAATATAAAAATAAGATAAAAAATTAAAATATTTATAAGTATGAGTTTATTAATTAAAATTTTAATGATTGACAGAATTTTTAAAAACTTGACAAGAAATTAAGATCATGACATGATTTTTTATCTATTAAAAGTTAAAAATTTATTTACGATAATAATTTTATTAATATAGAACAGAAAAACAAATGAAAACATTGTCTGTTATCCCCGTAATTTAAATAATAATAACAATAAAAAGTAGCAAGAAATAAATTTTAAAAACTAAAATAAAAATTTATAATAATAAATATTGAGATATGAAACGCTATAAGTTAAAACATAGAAGTTTAAAAAAAAAAAAATAGATTGAAGAGATATGGAGTAAAAAATAATAATAAATGTTAATTTTATTTTATATAGTGACAACTAAAATATACACAAATAAATATGGCAAATTGAAAAAAAAAATAGGGAATAATAATAAAGTACAAACTAATTTTTTATATATTTTCTTTGTTTTTCTTTTTTCTTCATGTTTTATTAACCAAAAAAAAAAAAAAAAAACAATCTATATATGAAACTTCTTTTTTTAATAGAGTCAACATTACTTTTTTTTCTTCTTCAAATCATATCCTATATCCTTTATTAGGATTTTATTTTATAATTATAAAAATGATTTTGCACAAGATTAATGAATTGGATCAACAATAACTTTTATTTATTTAGTTTGACTTTTATATATTTTTACAATATTTTCATTAAAAAGTTACATGTTTCATATTCTAGTAGTATAAAATCAAACTATAATCTAGAGCAAATAGTTGGTTTAAACGAGATAATTCTCTCTCTGAGATCATATCCAACTAAAAAATTGATTTGTGCCCTATTCCCTAATATGGAGGACCTGTTAGTAGGCATCATTGCTAAACAACGATAATCATTAGTTGTAATAAATGTGTGCATTGGATTCAACTCCAAAACTACACCAGGAAAATGAAGTTTCATCTTTGGAATACTAGAATCCTTCAATGATGATGAATAACACAACTTATAAGAACCCTGTGCACCAATGGGGGGCTTTGTTGTGATATATTTTTGTACCGTTGTTTCAACATGTGAGTAGAAAGAGTTGGAAAGAACTAAGGGATTTGCTCCTGTGTCAATCATTAATCCGAGTTGATCATTCATTTGGTCGAATTGTGTGATGATAAATGAGAATCGGGAAAATATTTCAGTTTGTGCTTTCCGACTGTAATTGAATCTAGCATTATATGATAATGAGAATCAACAATTAATGGAGTCGTCATGACATCATTGCCTGAAACTATCGCCTTGTCACCGAAACTGATTTTACCAAGCATATGAAGATGTTGCTGGAGCCATGCAATAGGAGAACTTTCCTTGATGACTTTCACGAAGTTGAGTTATGAACGATCTTTCTTTAAGATTAAGCCCTACCAACCCGGCTGCTTTATAGGGAAAACTGCCTATACTTTCATGGCCACATCCAAAGAGAAAATTTTTAAATTCTCTCTTGTGAGAACCAGAACCTACTGTAATGGTATCTCTAGCAAGTTCGCCCCTACATTGTTTGTTATCCTCGTAAGTTATATTATAAGGGCAATTTTGATTTTCATCACACTTTTCGAAATGAAATGTTTTTGATTTATTGTGTTGGAAAGGTGGATATTTTGATGGGAAGCAATGAATACAAGGCAAGCATTGTATCCAAGAAAGTTCACTACCCGTATCAACAATTTGATAGTACTTAACCTTTGGGGTACCATATGAAATTTTCATTAGGTATAAATTTCCATCGGAGATAAAATATGATGATCCAATTTGCTCATTATAATTTCGTAAGCCCAAAGAAGTTAAATTAAGCTTGAAGAAAGGGGATTGAGGCGAATTAGTATGAATAAGTTCAGTAGAAAATCCATCATTCACTTTCGATTCGATCGAAATAATTATGGAACAAAATATTACTGAGATGATTATTCTCATCAAGATATGACTTGATGAAGAACTATGTTTTCTCTTTCTACTTTGCATGATTTATAACTTAATAACTGGTTTACACAAACAAACTTGTGAGAGTCTTGGGAAGAAGAGCAATTATTTATACTCACTAGTGAGTAATAGAAGCTCCATCTATTTTGCCATTAGTTCAACGTTTGTAAAATGAGTTAATAGACAATTATAATAATCTTATTTAAAATTAATCACAAGCTCAAATGGAGGATTCTTATAGTTGTAATTGATGTCAAATTAATTACAACTGATCTTATTTTACTTGGGGATTCTTCCAATTTCATTTGGATTTATCAAATCTAATTGTAATTTAAGTCATTGTAAGGAAATAAAGAAAGGAAAATTAAGTGAGATTTGCATAATTGATAATTGAAAAGGCTACTGGGGCACGGTTACACCTATTGACTTAAACTCTAAATTGGCAATTTAATTCCTATTTGATCAAGCTCTAATACCAAATGTTGATTAATTCAATTAAACTTAAGAAATTCTAACTTGGAGATTCCATAATTTTCTTTGTTCTTCAATCAATCACCAATTGTTTTCCTATGTCAAATTCGTAATACTTCAATTCGATCTTTGATGATATAAGAACTAGTTAAAGATTGAGGTTTTAACTCTTAAAGGAGGGAGTTCTTATTTTTCAAAAAGAGAAAAAGGAAAACAAAAACCCTTCAACCCAAATTATCTGAACAAAATGTCTTTTATTCTTTATGTCATATTTTGTTCAATTACTAAAATACCCTTAACTTTTACCATTATACAAAAACACCCCTTAAACACTTAAATTTTAGCAAATTGGCACAGACAGATTAACACCCATTAATTGTCTCTTCAATACTATACTAATCATCATTGTGTGTGCAACAATAGCAATATTATATCAATTATTTAAATTATATGAATCAATATTAGAAATTAAATTTCTAATTGTAAGAGTATCCAATACTGTTAAACAATGTTGTTGGATTACAATAAAAGAAAAGTAAAAACTAATTAACTAATTAATGTCAAATTTAATTATCTTTTACACCATCATTTGGAGTATTCTTTTACTTTTAATTAATGTCAAATTTAATTAAAAATAATCTAATTTTACTTGGGGATTATTCCAATTTTATTTGGATTTATGAAATCTAATTGTAATTAAAGTCTTTATAAAGAAATAAAGAAAAGAAAATTAATTTAGCAAAAAAAAAAAAAAAAAAAAAAAAGTAAAGTCTTTATAAAAGGCTGTCGGGCTCGTTGCACATATGAGCAAAGGTCCGACACTAATTTCTTAAAATATTTTTTTAAAATATAATTTAAAATACTAATAAAAAATAAAAATAAGATATGAATCAATTAAATTAATTTTTAAAATTAACATAGTTATTTTAATCTAAATTAATATATAATTTTTTAAAAATAAAAGTCATAATTTTATTTTTTAAAATTAATTTCATTATTTCAAGCCATAAAAATATGTTGTGAATCTTTTTGTATATTTTCTAGCAGAATTATAATTATTTTTTTCTAAAAAAAAAAATTGGATATACTAACAAAAATTAATATTGTTGCCTTCGTTAGACTCATTTTAATAAAGTTTTCAAAAATATTAAAGTAGTATTTATTATTTAGAGGGCTCATAGTTATAAAATTAGGGCAATTTAAAACATATAAATTTTATTTTATTTTTATATTTATCAAACACATAATTAAACTTTTGACTTCTAATTAATGTTCTAATTAACATAGAATATAAGTATAAGTATAAGAATTTATTTCATAACAATAATATTTTTCTAATGAATTTGATTAAAAACACAACACTAAATGAATCATATTATCAAAATTCAATATTCTTATTTTAAGAATCTGAAAATTAGACATATATATAATTAGAGATATATGAATCATATTAGGTTTTTCCAATTTGATCATAGATTTTTCAAATCTAATTCTAATTGAAATCTTGGTAGAGAAATAAAAGAAGGAAACTTAAAGTGAGATGTTACATTAAATTTCTACCATGGGAAGCATAGAAAGGGACACATGAAACCATCAAAACTTTTACGCTCACTTTTATAATATATATATACATATATATATATATATATATATTTTTTCTTCTCTAAATTTTTTTTAAAAAACTTATTATTTAAAAGGTTATAATTTTAAAATAAAATTCAATAAATACTACTTTTATTTTGAAGGGACAATTTTTTAAAAAATAAAATAAAAAATAAAAAAATTTTCTCTCCTCCAATGTAAAAAGTAAAAAATCATATAGTAATGAGGTGCAAATTTTCTTTGAATAAAAGTGGTCAAAATCTATATTTTATTCTTTTTTGAATAGAGTGAAATTTACTTGTTTCAAAGCATCTTTTATTTTGATTTTATTCCATAATTATGAAATTGATTTGCACGAGATAAATTTTATTTCAATTTTTTCTTTTCAATTTAAAAAATCATAAAATTAGTATACTTTATGTTTGTATTTTCTTTAAGTATGTGTTTTTTATTTTTTTATTTTTTTATTTTAATTTTTTTGTATGTGGGACAAGTAAAAAATAAATTAAGTAATAAATAGAGAGTACTACAATAATTTTTTAGCATATTTTCTTAAGTAAAAATAATTAATAAGTATGAATTGTAAAACACTATAAACAAAAATATTACTCCCTCTATTTTTATTTTATTTTTTTACTTATCACAAACAAAAAACTACACCATTTAAAAAAAAAAAAAAAAAAAAAAATTGATATATCTTTTAATTGAGAAGACTAAAATATTCTTTTATATATATATATATATATATATATTTTACATTCAATAAAAATAGTGAATGAGGATGATGTATAAAAAGAGAGAGAAAAGTTTGAATAAAATTCAATTTAAACTTACGGAAAAGATATAAGTAAGTTCTCTAAAGACTTATTTCTTTAATTATAATTATTCAAACTTCAGTGTTTTTTATAATTATTTAATTACTCTAAAATTGATTATATCGCACTCTATATATATATTTTTTTATAGGAGGGCTATAATGGTCATATATAACAAATATCTTGAACAATAATATTATATATAATATGACCTACTATACCTTTCTCTGGTATTTAACTATTTATTTACATTTAAAATACAAAATCATAATAAATATTAAAATAGTAAGTTATTTCTTGAAAAAAAAATGCCTACATTGTTAAATAAAAAAAAAGGAATAATTGGTGAATTCAGTCCCAAACAAATTTACTTTTGGCAACATCAATCCCAAAATATTTTTTTTTAACTTTTAAAGTTCCAAACTTTTTTATTAGAGAAAAATAAGGTCTTTTTTCTGAATTTGTGAAAAAAACAAAAATTACCTAACTATTTATATTTTTAATTAAGAAAAGGGTACAAATATATTATGAAAAAAAAAAAATATTGTTTAATTAATTAAATAAAATGGTAAAAACTGTCAACCTCAATCAAAAAAAAAAAAAAAAACAAACAAATTTAAGACTATCTCTAAGAACATTTTTTGCAATTTGCCACAACCGCTGACATACTCAAAGGAAACCTAAAGACGTATGCTCCAATCAAAACAAAAAAAAAAAAAAAAAAAGAAAAGCCATTGAAGTGGAGAACAAAATGCTTACAACGAGAATCTCACGGTAAATGAACTGCCAACAGATGCCATTTCTTTCTCATTGAAGCTCGCAAATATTGAAATGAAGAAAAACAATGAAATTCTCTTGGAATTCGAGAACGGTAACCACCTCTCTGTTGAGGTATAGCTTCATTCGAAAATCTCTTTTCTTCTTCTTCGTCTTTGGCTAAATAAATTATGCTCTAAATTCATTTTTCAGAGATTTGCTTTTGCAACAGGTAGTCATAGCCCGTGATAAAATAAGGTCTCTGTTGGCTAAGTGGATGGGATTTCCGGAACCTAGACATGTTGACCATTTTCTTTTCGTAGCCTTGGATTTTTTCTAGACGGGCAGCCATTTGGCTTTGTTCCAGTCTCTCCCACTAAGTCTACTGGTTTGTTTGCTAGTATTTTTTTTTTTTTTTTTTTTTTCTTTTAATAACATTTTTACTCTTTTCTTTAATTAATTAAATAATATAAATCGTTAACTTTTTATATTTTTTGAAAAATTCTATAAAAAGGACGTTATTTTTCTTTAATAAAAAAGGTTGGGATTTTAAAAGTTAAAAATAATAATTGGGATTGAGGTTTCCAAAATAAATTTGTTTGGGACAAAACTCACCAATTATTCAGAAAAAAAGTTTGAAACATTTTTTCAAAACATTTTGCACTTGCATTGATTTAACAAAGTTTTAAAGTTTATATATATATATGTATGTATAAATGTCAAACCCACAAACTAGAACAATTAGTGGGCTTAAATGCAAGATTTTTCTCCACAATATCAAATCCCACCAAAAAGTTAACTTGCGCCATGTTTCCAAGTATAGGCAAACTGTGTCGAGCAACAATTGCTAGACACCGATCTCCCAAAGGTGATTCCATAAACGTATGCAATGGACTTAGCACCAATTGTACACCTGGAAAATGGACTATAATATCTGGTATTTCATGGTCCTTCAATGATGTCGGATAACACAAGGTGAACGGCGGCGGTGGTCTAGCTATCGGTTCTGCTTTGATATGTTTACGCACAAGTGCTTCAACATGCTTTTGGAGTGGTTTTGGAAGAATAATCATATTCGCCCCTGTATCAATCGACATTCTTCATCCATTTATTCCAAAATAGTTCGATGATAAAAATTGATCAGGAAAATATTTCACTTTCTTGGTTGCAACCGTTACACCTTCTAGAATTATATAATAATAGTCGGAGTCGATAATTAATGGTGTTTTCATAACTCCATGACCACTAACCACTGCCTCATTACCAAAACTTATTTTACCTGGATGTGGTGATGTTGGTGGAGCCATGCAATATGCAAATTTTCCATGATGTTTTGAACTTAGTTGACTAACAAATGAACGTTCTTCTGGATTAAAACCTACTATACCTGCTCCTTTAGGTGAAAATTGACCAACATTGTTATATCCACATCCAAAGAGAAAATTATCAATTTTAACCTTATGTGGATCAAAACCTATCCCGATGGTTTCTCTAGCAAGTTCGCCACGACTATAGGATTTGTCTCCGTACGTTATATTATAAGGACACCTTTTAATTTTACTTCGACCACACTTTTCATAAACAAATGTGTTTGAAATCTTTGGTGGATAGGGTGAATGTTCTGATGGGAAGCAGTGAACACAAGGCTCACATTGTATCCAAGTTATATCACTACATGTATCGATGATTTGGAAAAATTCAACCGAGGGATTACCATATGATATCTTCATCAAGTATGAAAAATCGTCAAAGATTAGAACCGACGATCCCACCTGTTGAGTTTGGTGCTTTTGCAATATACGCTTGAAAGCAATATCCCGACGTTGAATATTAGATAAATTAGGGTCGGAGAAAGGAGATAGAGATGAATCACGATGAATGAGTTCAGTTGAAAAGCCAAAACTCTCATTGTGATTAGCTTCTATTGAGAGAAATATGACATTAGATATGAAGAAGATGATTAATTTCACTAAGATACTAAATGATAAGTGATTAATTTGCATGATTTTACTCGAAAAAAATGCTTTATGATAAACTTCAAGAGTTTAAGAAGTAGAGAAACTATTTATACTCAATACTCTTGATGAGTAATGACCACTTTAGTTAACTAATCTCTCCATCTTTCTTCTACATCTCATTCACACACTTTTTATTTATTTATTTTTATATATATAATTTTAAAAGGTACATATTTTTGTTAAAAATACCAAAACATCATATCCTTTCTTAATAAAGAATAAGTAATAAATATGAATTATAAAATATTAATTGAATAATTTTTTTTTAAAAAAAATCAAGAAATATTATATTAATTTGATAAAATAAATAAAAATTTTATAACTGAGGGAGTATTAATTTAGAGGATGTAAAATGGCAACAGTAAGCTCGTAGTAACAAACTATATGGGGACTCCAATAAAAATAAATATGATTACTATTAAGATAGAACTTTTCTCTGAGGATCCAAAATTGTAGAATTTAAGACAATTAATTACAACTAAACTATTTATGAGGATACAAATTTTCAACAAATACATATTAACTTTTGTATTTTTTTTAATATAAATAATTAAAAAAATATGAAAGAGTATTAAAAGAGTTTAATTAATTTAAAAATTTGTCCTTCCAAAAAAAAATGCTCTATAAGCACTAGTAATATAAACATCATACTCCGTCTATTTATTTATTTGTCACAAATAAGAAAATAGACTCTTTAAGCAATATAAAAATTTTATGACTTTTAGGGTTTTTTTTTTTTTTTTTCTTTACACTGTCTTTTTATCTTCTTTTTCTTGTTTCCCTTTTATTCATTTTTTTTTTCTTTTCATTCTTTTCTATATATTTTTTTTAGGCTTTTCAAATTTACTTTATATTAAATATTTATTACTTTTAAAACTTTTTATTTTTATTTCTTATTTTTTTCTATCTGTTTTTCTTTTTTGATTTTACTTTCCTATATATATATATATATATAAATCTTATATATATCTAAACTAGTTTTTAATAGTATTATTGTAATTAAATTGAACTCTTAAATTTTTTTGTCATTTATTCTCAATTAATACTTAATGACTTTTTTTTTCTTACTATTTTTTATTTATTGACTTTTTACTTATATTTTTTATCACAATTTTATATTTCTTTAATATTATTTTTAACCATGTTAATTTTGATTTTTTTTTAAAAAAAATTAAATATCAATTTTTTATTAATTATTATTATTATTATTTCTTATATATATAAAATTGCATATATATTAAAAAAAATTCAGATGGCATTATTGTGATTTTAATCTTTTTGATTTTGTTTTTAATTTCTCTTGATTTATTTCAATTTATATTAAATTTGTTTATGTCTAATTTTATACTTAATGACTTTTTTTTTTCATATTTTTTAGTTTTATTTTTTAAAATTTTTCACTTTCTCTTTATTTATCTCAACTTGTATGAATTTTTTTTAATTAAAAAAAAAGTATTTTATCTAACATAAAAATTAAAGAACTTTTTTTTTCTGTTTTTTTTCTTCCGCTAAATAAATAAATGTAGGTTGAAAGATGAAAACCAAAACTAAATTTATAATTCATATAGTTTTACTATTATTTATTCTAATTCTTTTTATTTATAATTAATTAAGATGGTTTTGTATTTTAATTTTTTAAAAATAAATCTAAAAGAAAAAAAAAAATTAAAACTTGCCATATATACATTCCGCCCCCAAGTACAGAATGTATGTGTATACTATATATATATCTATGAATACACAAAGGTACATATGTCGTTACAAACTATTAAATTCCTATGTTAATCTCTTTTTTTTTTTTTTTTAATAATTGTCATACTAGAAAGAAAATGATTTTCTTTTTTTAACTTGTCAAGCTAAGATCAAGGTAGATGTATTGATATTTTTCCTTCTTACTCCTATGATTAATGTTTTATTACTCATATTTATTAATTATTTTTATTGAAAAAAATAAAATAAAGGATAAATTAGTTTTTTTTAAAAAAATAAAAATAAAAATCCTTTTTACATATGTATGGATGTTAGAATTATTAATTACAGTCGACAATATTTTCTAATTAAGTTATTAATTACAGTCGAAAATTCTATTTTATTTTTCTAAAAGGTAAAAAATAATAAAAAAAAAAAAAAAAATTTTATACATAAAATTTTGAACTTTTACATAAAATCATTAATTAACAGTCCACATATCAAACATACCAAAAAAAAAAAAAAAAAAAAAAAAAAAAAAAAAAAAAAAAAATTAAAAACAAAATTCACAGAAAAAAAGAACAAGAAATTTATGGCAAAAGAAAAATAAAATTTTCACATACTGCCCATCTTTTTTTCCTTTCTTTACATTACCCTGAATTTGTTACATTTTTTACATTGTAATAAAATTTATTACAATGTTGGTAGTTAGTAGTCACTAGTGATTATAAATAATTGCTTCCCTTCTTATGCTATCTGATCAAATTTGATTGTAAAAAATACTTAAAACTGAGAATATTGACTAAAGAATTATGAAAAGGGTGGAGAGAAAAAATCATTATTCCTCATTGAGCACTATCGTTTTGGTAGGAATCATCTTACTCATATCTTGTTCCATAATTAATCTGCCCGTAGAAGCAAACAACAATGGTGGTTTTTCTATCGAACTCATTCATCGCGACTCACCTCTTTTGAACCCCAATTTATCTCATTATGAACGCCAACAAATTGCATTTGAGCAAATTGGATCTTCAGATTTAGCTTACGATGATGGTCTGTACTTAATGAAAATATGGTACGGTACGCCACCAGTCGAATTATTTCAACTTTTTGACACAGGTAGTGATATTACATGGATACAATGTTTGCCTTGCACTCCTTGCTTCGAGTCGAGATACGATCCTTTCAATCCAAATGCGTCGAGCACATTTCAATTGGAAAAGTGTCATTTAAATCAAACTTGTCCTTATTCGTTACAATATGGAGGTAACTCCACTACTGCCGGTGTACTTGCTAGAGAGACCATCATGGTGGGTACTTCTCATAGGCTACCAATTGAAAATTTTCTCTTCGGATGTGGGCACGAAAATCGAGGTTTTTATCCTCAAAATAGTGCCGGAGTTATAGGTTTCAGTCCTAAAGAGAAATCATTCATTACTCAATTGAGTAGCAAACATCATGGAAAATTTTCATTGTGTTTGACACCTTCGTCATCCGTACAACCCGGTCGAATCAGTTTCGGTGACGAGGCAAACGTTTCAGGCTCACACGTAGTAACGACTCCATTAATTCTTGATTCTCATTACAACGTAATGCTGGATGCGATCACAATTGGAGTCAAGAAAATCAAGAGTTCATGGAATCAATCTAAGAATGCAAACAAAAATGAAGTGGCCGTGGTGAACAAAAAAGGAAAAATGGCGGTGGATTCAGGGGCAAATGTTATGTATCTATCGGCTTCTATGTATCCAAAAGTTGAAAAATGGGTACGAAAGCAAATTAGAAGAAAACCAACACCAGGTTCAACAAAATCCTTATTGTGCTATTCAAAAACGTTGCGAGATACTGAAATTCCAAAAATCACAGTTCATTTTCCGGGTGCAGATTTGGACTTGAGTCCGTCGCACACATTCATTAGAAATTCTACTCATAGATGTCTAGCAATAAGCACTAGTGCACATAAACCTGTACTTGGCAGTATGGCAATGACCAATTTTTTGGTCGGGTTTGATCTTGTCAGGAAAAAAATCTCGTTTAAACCAACTAATTGTTCTAGATTACATCAATTTTAATAATTATTATAAAAAATATAATGAAAAAAAAGTAAAGTTGCATTTATTAATATTTTTCCACCCCTTGGCATTTAGGTCATAAGTGAGGTTGCTACCAACTGAGTTACATCTTCTTGACGATACTCACTTATATTAGAAGTAAAAAAGACTCAAAATAAAAAAAGGAAAAAAAGTTATATAAGCCGTAGAGTCAGTGAGTTCACCGGTCATAATGGTGGACAAACACTACCATTTATTATTGTTCTTTATACCTTTGTAATCTACTATTTACATTTTTTATAGTTAATGTTTTACAACTAATATTTATTAATTATTTTTATTGAAATAAGTAAAATTAAAATATATTTTAGTCTTTTTAATCAAATGACATCAATTTTTTGTATTTTTTCCTTAAAAGGTGCTTATTTTTTTTTTTTCATCTTCAACAAGAAAAACAAAGAAGAGTAATACTCATGTATTTCCTCTAGGAAATAAATACAAAGGTAATCTAATATAAAATTTTATTTTTCTAAAAATACAAAAGAATTTAGAAAAATATATCATATGATTTTGAAATTCCAGTCATTTGAAAATTTGGCCATATCAACTTTCTGATTTATAAATCAAATAATAATATATTGATTTTATGAAGGAACAACTAAAAAAACCAGACAAGTAACAAAATAAAATAATAATAATAATACGAAGGGAAAAAAAAAAAAAAAAAGGAGGAAAAGAAGAGGTTCATTAATTTAAATATTTGATTTTATTTGTGTAAAATTAATGGAAATTTTCTTGTTTCTAAATAATCCATAAACCTTTATTTTATTTTTTAATGAAATTGATCTTCGCAAGCTAAATCACAAGTAACAAGAGGCTCATTACTTTTTATTATTATTTATTTTTTTATTTATTTTCTTTAGTTTAACTTTCAAATATTTTAACAAACTATTTTTAATGTTTACATATGTTTATTACAAGAATCAAAGTAAATTATAATTTACCACAAATAGTTGGTTGAAATGAGATTTTTTTGTCGTCAAGATCATATCCAACTAAAAAATTAACCTGTGGCATATACCCCAACTGAAAGGAATCATTGCTCGGTAAAATTGCTAGACAACGATGTCCCTCATCAACTTGATCAAATGTGTGCAATCCAATCAGCACCAAAATCATACCTCGAAAATGAAGTTTAATCTTTGGAATCTCAGTATCCAATAATGATGATGAATAGCACAAATTATAGCCACTTTGTGGACCAACGGGAGGCTTTCTGATATGTTTCTTTAACTTTTCTTCAACTTCTGAGCAAAGAGAGTGGGGAAGAAATAATACTTTTGCTCCTGTGTTAATTAATAATTTGATTTGAAAATTCACCTTGCTAGAATTATTTGATTTTGAATAAGAATCAGGAGAATATTTCAATTTACGGGTTTTAACCGTGATTGCAGTTAGCATTATATAGTAATTAGTATCAAGAATTAATGGAGCCTTCATGACTTTATTGTCTGAAACTATTGCCATGTTACCAAATCTGATTTTACCAGGAAGTGCAGATCTTGGTGGAGCCATACAATAGGAGAATTTTCCATGATGTATTTCACGAAGTTGAAATATAAACGATTTTATATTAAGGTTCAACCCTACTAATCCGCCTGATTTATGAGGGAACATACCAACATTGTCGTGGCCACATCCGAAGAGAAACTTTTTGAATTTTATCTTGTGAAGACCAGAACCCAATGTGATGGTTTCTCTAGCAAGTTCCCCTCGAGTGTGTGAGTCATCCTCATATTCTATATTATAAGTCATTGTTTCATTGTTAGGAGACTTTTCAAGTCGAAATGATTTTGAATTGTTGGGATTGAAGGGATCATATACAGAAGGGTAGCAATGGGTACAAGGCAAGCATTGTATCCAAGAAATATCGCTACCAGTATCAACAATGTGATAGTACGTAACCTTTGGGTTACCATATGATATTTTCATGAGGTAATGACCATCATCATAGATTAAACTTGATGAATATCCATTCTGGTTTGTATGATTTTTTAAACTAAGAAGAGTTAAATTAGGATTGAAGAAAGGGGATGGAGGTGAATTGACATGAATAAGTTCACTAGAAAAGCCATCATTTTTCATTACTGCTATCGAAATAGTCATAGGACAAGATATGAAAAATATGATTATTCCCACCAATACATAATTGGATAAGAAATTACGATTTCTCTCTATGCTTTGCATAATTTATGACTTAGTAAGTTTTTTTACACAGATTAATTTGAGAGAGCCTTAAGAAGAAGAACAACTATTTATAGTCACTAGTGAGGAATAGCCGCTCTATCTATGTACCTATCAATCCAAGATAGGTAAAAAAGGGGAAAAAAAAAGATAGCTCTTGGTGCCTTTATGAAGATAAATTTTTAGTTCAAAGGTAGTATTCTCCAAATTCCGAAACGATTACAATAATCTCGACAAATTCTAAAATTCTTTTGACTTTAATTATGTTTAAATGCAATATAAAATAAACTAATTAATATAATTAATTGTGCTAACATATGGTTGCCAAGCATTTTTGTTTTCCCTCTAAGAGCGTCCTTGTATTTGGCAATTCCAGCCAATTGATTGTTGTAGATTACAATAACATTACTCCTTTTTTTTTTCATTAAAAAAAAAAAATATATTATTTTAAATTTTAATTTGTTACATACAAATAATAATAAAAAAAAATCTTACATTTTAAAAAATAATAAAAATTAATCTATTTTTTAAATTGATAATACTCCCTCCGTGTTTTTTTTTTTTTTTTTTTTGTTTAATTTGTCATTTTGATAAATCAAAATGTACTTACTGATGTTTTTCCCTTAATATTTTATAATTTTTTTTGTATTTTATTTTAAGTATGTATTTTCTTATTTACAAAAGTCAAAAAAAAAAAAGTAAAAAAAAGATGAGAGTTCTAAAATTTTTTTTAACCTTATTTTTCAAATAAGAATATTTAATGAGTATGTATTTTATAACATTATTTATATAATAATATGAAGAAAAATAAATATCAATAAATACACCTTAATTTTTTTTAGCCACAAAAATATTACTCATTTCATTTTTATATACAAAAATTAATTTATCTTTTAGTTGAAAAGACTTAAATATCTTTTAACTTTATTTTTTTATATTCAATAAAAATAATTAATGGGTATAAAATATAGAATATTAATTATATGGGAATGAAAAGAAAAATATTAATAAATGCATCTTGATTTCTTAATGTGACAAAAAAAAAAAAAGAGAAAAAGAATTATAAATGGTTGTCATCTTGCGTAATTTGTGACTTAGTAAGTTTTTTACACGAATTAATTTGAGAGAGCCTCGAGAAGAAGAATAACTATTTATACTCATTAGTGAGAAATAGCAGCTCAAAAGATAATTGTTAACAGATGGCTTCTGGTGCCTTTATAAACATAAATTTTTAGTTCAAAGTGAGCATTCTCTAAATTCCAAAACAATTACAATAATCTTAACAAATTTTAAAATTCTATTGACTTGATCTATGTTTAAATGTAATATAAAATATAAAATAAATTTAATTGAATTTCGAAACTATTATAACTATGATATTCATAATTTTATTAAAAGCGATTATAACCATGATATTCATAATTTTATAAAATACAATTAGTTGGCTTAAACGAGATTTTTTGATCTACAAGATCATATCCAACTAAAAAGTTGATTTGTGCCGTAAATCCTAACACGAATGGACCGTTAGTAGGCAAAATTGTAAGACACCGATGTTCATCGTCTTCAATAAATGTGTTCACTGGATTCAACTCCAAAACTACACCTGGAAAGTGAAGTTTAATCTTTGGAATGCTAGAATCCTTCAATGATAATGAATAGCACAACTTAAAGTCGCCTTGTGGACCTACAGGGGGACTTTGCTTTGATATGTTTTCTTACCATTGTTTCAACTTGTGAGTAGAAAGTGTTTGGAAGATGTATGGAAGTTGTCCCCGAGTCAACCATTAATCTAAGATGAACTTTCACTTGGTCAGAATTGTTTGATATTAAATCAGAATCAGAGAAATATATTAATTTTTTAGTTCCGACTGTGATTGCATCTAGCATTATATTGTAAAAAGAATCAAGAATTATTGGAGTCGTCATGACATTATTGCCTGAAACTATTGCCTTGTCACCAAAACTGATTTTGCCGGCATGTGCAGATCCTGATGGAGCCAAACAGTAGGAGAATTTTCCATGATGTATTTCACGAAGTTGAAATATAAATGATCTTTCTTCGTGGTTGAATCCTACTACACCGTTTGATTTATAGGGGAACAGCCCTACATTGTCATGGCCACAACCGAATAAATTTTTTTTGAATTTTATCTTGTGTACACCAGAACCAACCTTAATGGTTTCTCTAGCATATTGTCCCCTAGTGCGCGATTTATCCATGTAAGATTCATTATAGAGGTGTGGTTCAAATTTGAATGTTTTTGAATTATTGGGATTGAAAGGATGATATTCTGATTCGTAGCAATGAACACAAGGCAAACATTGTATCCAAGAAAGTTCACTACCTGTATCGAAAATAAGATAGTACCAAACCTGTGGATCACCAAATGATAATTTCATAAGGTAATGACCTGAATCAAAGATTAAACTGGTCGTTCCAATATGCTTAGTATGATTTAGTAAATCAAGAATAGTTAAATTAGATTTGAAGGACGGGGATAGGGGTGAATTGATATGATGAATAAGTTCAGTAGAAAAGTCATCATTTGTCTTTGATTTTATTGGAGTAATTATGAAACAAGATATCACGAAGATGATTAATATTCCCACCATAACATGTTTGGATGAAAAACAATGATTTTTGTCTCTACTTTGCATAATTTGTCACTTTATAGGTATTTTACACAAATTAATTTGTGATAACTTGGAGAAGAAGAGCAACTATTTATACACACATGTGACTAATAGCATCTCTCTAATTAATTTAATACCGATGCCTTTTAGTGCCTTTCTGATAGGATTATAGTAATTTTAATTGATCCTAAAATTCTATTGACTTTTAATATATTTAAATGTAATATAAAATATAAATTGCATCTAAATAGCCATAATAACTTATAATATCTTTTAGCATACGATAAAAATTACCTCAAGATTCTGAATTGTAATAAAAGAATCTGATTTCATTAATTCTTTTTGTAAGCCTCCCCGTATTTGGCAATTCGGCTAAGGTCAACTTTTATATTTATTGCATTAAAATACATCCTTTAAAGAAAATTAATATAAATTTTAATTGATAATATATATATATATATATTATATATATTTTAGTTATCATAATGAGAAGATAACGATATATATATCATTAATTTATTTTACTTATTAAATTAAAAAATTAAGATGTATTTCTTGATAAAAAAAAGTTAAAATTAAAGAATATATATTAGTTTTCTTAAGTAAAATACACATCAATTTTTTAATATTTTTCTAAAGAATATATTTTGTTTTATGCAATAAATAATAATAATAATAATAATAGAGGGAGTATTAAAATATTCTTTGATCATATTTTCTTAAATAATAATTAATAAATATGAGTTCTAATGTATTATTTACAAAAATATGAATAAAATATTTATCAATAAATACACTTACTATCAAAAAAAAAAAAAATACACTTTAATTTTTTACAGTGAAAAAAATATTACTCCTTTGTACTTTACTTTAGTTGTCTTAGGCAAGAGAATACACTGTTTTAAAAAATCTAATTTAATCTGATATCAGTGGTCAACTAACAAAATAAAATTAAAGTATAGGTAATTATTTATAATTAATTCTTATTCCTAGTTTGACTTCCAAAATTTGGAAAAAATAATTAAAGAAATAAATTTCAAAGCAGAGTAAGCAATTTGTGTTCCATTATCCAAAAAGAAAAAAAAATGTTAAAAGAGGTCGAGAGTTCGACATTTAATGTGAGCCTTTGTAAGAGTTAAGGTGAGACCTCTCTCATGTAATAGTTGGACTTATACGAGCGCAACCTTAATCGAACCTTTATTAGTCTCATAAAGTTTAACAAAATGTTTAAATTTTATTTTAATGTAAAAAAATAATTGAAAGGACTTAAAAAATGATAATAAATAATAAGTTGATTTTATAAAGGAACAAAAAAAAAAAAAAAAAAAAAAAACCATCACATTAAAGTAGTAATAGGGTACAAATTATTTTTGTATTTTTTCCTTTGCTCAATGTTTTTAATTTTAACAAGCCAAATTAATTAATTATATAAGAAACTTCTTACTTCTAAAATTTACTTGTTTTAAAATAATACTTCGTCTTTTATTTTGATTTTTTTTTTAAATTTCGTAATTGTGAAATTAATTTACACAAGATAAATTAATTTGACCTTCCAATATATATATATATATATATATATTAATCTTAGTTTACTTTCATAGACTTTTACAAACATTTCTTTAGAACACATATGTTTTGTTTTATACAAGTATCATAATATACTATAATTGAGCACAATTAGTTGGTTTAAACGAAATCTTTTTCTCCACAAGATCAAATCCAACTAAAAAGTTGGTTTGTGCCATATATCCCAACACGGAGGAAGCATTGTTGGGCAAAATTGCCAGACAACGATGTGTTTCATCGTTAAGAAATGTGTTCAATGGACTCAACTCCAAAACTACTCCTGGAAAATGAAGTTTAATCTTTGGAATACTAGCATCTCTCAATGCAGATGAATAGCACAACTTAAAGTGACCCTGTGCATCAATAGGGGACTTTTCTTTGATATATTTCTTTATCGTTGTTTCAACTTGTGAGTAGAAAGAGTCGGAAAGATATATGATTTTCAACCCCGAGTCAATCATTAATTTGAGTTGAACATTTATTTGGTCTGAATTATTTGATTTTGAATAAGAATCAGGAAAGTATTTCAATTTTTTTGATCCGATTGTGATTGCATCTAGCATTATATTGTAAGAAGAATCAAGAATTAATGGAGTCGTCATGACGTCATTGCCTATAACTATTGCCTTTTTACCGAAACTAATTTTACCAGCATGTGAAGATCCCGATGGAGCCATACAATAGGAAAATTTTCCATGATGTAATTCACGAAGTTGAAATATAAACGATTTTTCTTCAAGGTTTAACCCTACTAAGCCGGCCGATTTACGAGGGTATAGACCATCATTGTCATGGCCACATCCAAATAAAAAAATTTCAAATTTTTTCTTATGTAAACCAGAACCCACTATAATGGTTTCTCTAGCAAGTTGTCCCCTAGAGTGATTTATCCTTGTAAGTTAGATTATAGAGGTGTGGTTCAAATTTGAATGTTTTTGAGTTTTTGGGATTGAAAGGTGGATATTCTGACGGGTAGCAATGAGTACAAGGTGAGCATTGTATCCAAGAAAGTTCATTACCTGTATCAATAATATGATAGTACTTAACCCGTGGGTTACCATATGATAATTTCATGAGGTAATGACCTCCATCATAGATTAAACTGGACGATCTAACCTTCTCAGTATGACTTAATAAATCAAGAGTAGTTAAATTTGGATTAAAGAAGGGGGATAGAGGCGAATTAATATGAATAAGTTCAGTAGAAAAACCATCACTATTCTTTGATTCTATTGGAGTAATTATAGAACAATATATGATGACGAAGATTATTCCTAACATGATATGACTTGATGAGAAACTATGATCACTCTCTACTTTGCATAATTTGCCGTTTGAAGGAGAGCAATGATTTATACTTACTAGTAAGCAATTTTAGTTCAAAAGGAATGTTCACTAAATCTTGAAACGATTATAGTAATTTTGACTGATTCTAAATTTATTGACTTAAAATCTATTTAAATGTGGTAAGAAATATAAAATAAATATAAGTAAAAACTGTCAATTTGAAATATATTTTAGCATAGGAGAATAATTGCTAAATTATCTTTTACCTTCAAAATTTCAATCATAGTTTTTTTTTTTTTTTTTCTTCTTTCCTCATATTTTGCAATTCTGCACAGATCAACTTTGTAATTTATGCCAACTGATTGTTATAGATTATAACCACTCTCTCTATTTTTTTAAAAAAAAAAAAAATTCTTTTTATTTGTTGGATACAAGAATTACCCTTTATCTAAAAAAAAAAAAAAAAAAAAAAAGAATTACCCTGTAAAAAAATTAAAAATTTTTTATTAAAAAAATTAAACTATAATTTTTCTTTTTACATTATTTTCTTACATAAGAATAATTAATAAATAGGTTTTATAAAATATGATTTATAAAAAAAATCAATAAATACAATTTAATTTTCTAATGTCATAATTTTTTTCCAAAAAAAAATAAAATTAAATGAGTAATAATTAACATTAATAGTTTGTCATAAAACCTGATAAGTTTGTAATAAAAAAATCCATTAAAGTCAAACTAAATAAAGGTACATGAGCTAAAAACTAAAATATCTTTTGACTTTACTTTTTTTCAATAAAAATAATTTTTAAATATGAGTTTTAAAATACTAATTATATATAATAATGTAAATGCATGAATTTCCAAAAAAAAAAAAGGCTATTGGTACCTTTTATTACTTATTTAAAAATATACGAAAATTGATGTGTCTTTTAGTTAAAAAGACTAAAACATCCTTTAACTTTACTTTCTTGATAAGAATAATTAAATAATATGAATTGTAAAATATGAATTATATTGGGGTATAAAAATAAAAATATCAATAAATATACCTTTATATTTCTTAATATAATAAATAATTTTTTTTCTTTTTAATAAAAGTAAAAGGAGTACTTGTTATTTATGAAGTCAAAGTAGTAACTATTGATATTTTTCTCCTCAATATCATTCAATAAATGCGTTTACAATTACTATAATATTGCATATATAAGATGGCATACTATACCTTCTCAAGAAGAAGAATATTTCATAAATATTATTAAATATGGAATAATATTTAATATTTAAATTTGCGGTCACTTGGTGGAAAAAGAAGAAGAATGGAAAGAGAATAATTAAGGTTTTTAGGGTTTTTTTAATTTAAAATTATAAAATTACCCTTATAAAAAATTAAGGAAATTTTTTTTAATAATGGGTAGTAATGCCCCTTATCAAAACAGTAGAAAAGGTGCATTTGACGTTTTCTTTTACTTAACGGCCAAAATAGACGAAATGGCAAGTTGTGGGACGATTTACAAATTTTCACTTTAACTTATGTACGGAAATAAATTTAAATGCTAAACCCGAATTTGGAGATTGTTGAGATATTATTGAAATAGTTAATCCGATAAAATATTAAACATCAAACAATAACATATATTTTATTTATGTCTTTATTTTCTCCAAATTTTGAAAGCTAAATTTAGCTACATTAATTTACTTATTTATGTACTCTTTTCCTTAGACAAAATTTATATATATAAAATCAATAATTACTATCTTAATTTTATTATAACAGATAAAGTTTTTTTAAAAAAAAAAAAAAAAAGAAATAAAGAAAGAAAAAACCAGAGGAAAATTGATCTTCTAAGTTTGACTTCAAAAATTTGGAAAAAAAGTCATTTAATAAAAAATAAAAATAAAATTTGTTGTGATATTAAACAGACGCTTAAAATCCTTTAGTCATTAACACGTAAATTAGTAAGGATAATTTTCAACTCAATTCCTTTTCACTTTGTTTCCCCTAAAAATAACAAAACTTTTAATTAAATAGAACCTGATTTAATATTTCATATATGAAAAATTCTTTTATTATATAGCTTCATGAGGATCTACACAATCTATCATATCTTTTTCTTTTCTTTTTTTTCTTTTTTCTGATTATTCTACTTACCATAAAAAATAAAATAAAATAAAAAGTTAAAACTTGAAAAAGTTTACATTAATTTTATGATAAATCATGAAAAATTTTGTAAGAAAACTGTGATACCCCGTCCCACATCGAAATAATAAGTAAATGTGTAATGGTATATAAGAATGGGCCTAGGTACTCATAGTCAACTCGGGGTATCCCTTTTGGTGCAGTGAGGACAACACAAAGTAGTTGATTGTGAGCCTTGTCGGGCCCATAGTCGCGACACGGGCCTACGGGTCCGGGTCGTGATAGTTGGTATCGGAGCGGGTAGCCAACCCGGACTATGGGAACTAAGTGCTACACCCGAAGGGTGGGAGCCACCTCTAGAATCCCGGACGTCCACTGGTTGATCTTGGATTGAGTCCAATTTGTTCGGTTGGGCCCTAGCGAGGACCCTAGGCCTTAAGGGGGGGGTGAATGTGATACCCCGTCCCACAACGAAATGATAAGTAAAATGGATAATGGTATATAAGAATGAGCCTATGTACTCATAGTCAACTTGGGATATCTATTTTGATACTATGGGCCTGACAAGCACCCACAATCAACTACTTCGTGTTGTCCTCACTGTACCAAAATGGATACCCCGAGTTGACTATGAGTACCTAGTCCCATTCTTATATACCATTACACATTTACTTATCATTTCGATGTGGGACGGGGTATCACATTCACCCCCCTTAAGGCCTAGCGTCCTCGCTAGGGCCCAACCGAACATAATTAGACTCATTCCAACATCAACCAGTGGACGTCCGGGATTCTAGAGGTGGCTCCCACCCTCGGGTGTAGCACTTAGTTCCCATAGTCCGGGCCGGCTACCCGCTTTGATACCAACTGTCACGACCTGGACCCGCAGGCTCAAGCCGCGACTATGGGCCTGATAGCAGCCACAGTCAACTACTTGGTGTTGTCCTCACTGTACCAAAATGGATACCCCAAGTTGACTATGAGTACATAGGCTCATTCTTATATACCATTACACATTTACTTATCATTTCGATGTGAGACGAGGTATCACAAAAACTCCATTAAAGATTTTCATTTTTACCTTCTAGAGTTCCAAGGTATTCTTGCTAAACAAAAAAAGTTATTATTTTATTTCATTTTACAATTATAAAGTTGATCTGAGCAACATAAATTAACTTAACACTCTATTTATTTATTTAATTTAACTTTCATAGATTTATACAAACTTTTTGTGAAATTTATATATATATATATTATACAAGTATCATAATTAAGTTATAATCTAACACAATTAGTTGGTTTAAATGAGACCTTTTTCTCAAAAAGATCAAATGCAACCAAAAAGTTGACTTGTGCCATATTCCCTAATATGGACTTGTTACCAGGTACAAATGCTAAACAACGAACTGTATCAGTTGATCGGAATGTGTTTACTGGACTCAACTCCAGAACTGCACCTGGAAAATGCAATTTAATCTTTGGAATATCAATATCCCTCAATGATGATGAATAGCACAACCTATAGCCTGATCGTTCACCGATGGGGGACATTGCTTTGATATGTTTTTCTACTGATGTTTCAACTTCTGAATAAAATGAATTTGAAAGATATATGACATTTGACGCCGAATCAATTATTAATTTTAGTTGAACATTAATCTGGTTTGAATTGTTTGATGATAAATCAGAATCGGGAAAATACTTTAATTTTTTATTTCCGACAGTGATTGCATCTAGCATTATATTGTAAAAAGAATCAAGAATTAATGGAGTCGTCATGACGTTATTGCCTGAAACTATTGCCTCATGACCGAAACTGATTTTACCGGCACTAGAAGATGCTGATGGAGCCATGCAGTAGGAGAATTTTCCATGATGTTTTGTCCGAAGTTGAGCTATGAACGAATTTTTTTCAGGGTTTAACCCTACCAATCCACCTGAATTATGGGGGAATCTTCCAACATTATCATGACCACATCCGAAGAGAAATTTTTTGAATTTTATCTTGTGAGAACCAGAACCCACCTGTGATAGTTTCTCTAGCATATTCACCCCGAGAATATGAACCATCTCCATAAGTTTCATTATAAAGACATCTTTTATGTTCAGAACACTTTTCAAAATGAAATGTTTCTGATTTTTCTGGATCGAAAGGTGGATATTTTGATGGGAAGCAATGAACACATGGCAAACAATTTATCCAAGAAAGTTCACTACCCGTATCAACGATATGATAGTATTTAATAGTTGGAGTGCCATATGATATTTTCATAAGGTATAAACTTCTATCAAAGATTAATTTTGACGATCCGACATGTTCAGTATGATTTAGTAAACACTTATGAGTTGCATTAGGGTTGAAAAAGGGAGATAAAGGTGAATATATATGAATAAGTTCAGTAGAAAATTCGTCACTCTTCTTCGATTCTATCAAAATAATTATAGAAAACGATATAAAGAAGATGATCATTCTCGCCAAGACATGACTAGATGAGATGTTATGATTTCTATCTGTACTTTGCATGATCTTTCACCGAGTAAATATTTTACACAAATTAACTTGAGAGCGTTGCGAATAATAGCAATTATTTATACTCACTAGTAAGTACTAACTTCTTTATCTTGCTATTAATTAAAAGTATGTAAAAAGGAAAAAGATGGCTCATGGTACATTTTTCAAGAAAATAATTTTTGATTTCAAAAGGAGTGTTTAGTGAATCCAAAACTGATTATAATAATTTTCAAATTTGTTAAATATGACATAATATATATGTATATAATTACTATCAATTTTGAGATATCTTTTACTATAATAAAGTAGAGTTATAAAATATTAATTTTATGTACTAATCACATCACACAGTTATGAGCTCAAAATATGGAATAAAAAAAATTAATCTAATTTGATCTCAAATTAATTATTTTGATATCAGTATTATATATATATATATATATATATATATATTTTTAAAAAAAACAAAAATAAGTTTGATATCCAAAATAAAAAAAAAAAAAAAAAGAAAAATTAAATAGAAATTTATATTGTTAACTATTCGGTTTTTCTTCCTTTCGTCATTTGCATTCGACTTTTTTCCTTTATTGCCTTATTTTGATTATTTCTTCCAATTTTATCTTAGATTTTTTAAATCTAATTGTAATTAAAATCTTCTTAGAGAAATAAAAAATGAAACTTAGAGTGAGATATAGCATAATGTACGCAACTTTCATATGAAACAAAATGAAATGATGCATATACATACATACATACATATACATACATACATACATACATATAAATACATACATACATATATATATATATACTATACATACTAGTTATACATATCGACCCAAGTGCAGGATGGATATTATAATTTTTTAAAAATTTTAATTTATGGTGAATTTAATAATTTTTACTCAATATTATTTTTTTTAATTTATAAATTTTATTTATTCTTTACTTTATATATTTTATAAATATACTGTATTGTGTAAAAAAAATTATTTGTGCAAATAAAGAATATATATATATATATATATAAGAGAAAATAATAAATAAATAAGATCTCAAAATTAGTTCATATCTAGGTAGTTAATTTCTTGACATTTATATTATCTATTATTATAGGCTTTTATATTTTAAAGAAAACTTTATTATTTTTTTAGCAATGAATTAATTTAATATAAGTATGTATATAAAGTGTCAAATATCTAAAAGAAAAATTAATTATATTATGAATAAGGAATTATATTATTTTTTGTATGATTATTATTAGAATATAAAAATTAAATTTAAAAAATATAATTTAAATTTTCTGTATAGTTACATAATAAATAAGTAAATGTTATACTTTAATTGTTTATTATATAAGTAATTTTTAAATATAAGTTTATTTACATGTTTCACATTATACAAGTATAAAATTAATTAAACTATAATCTTGTGTAATTATTTGGTTAAAAAATTAATTTGTGTCATATTCCCTAATATGGAGGACTTTCCCAGGTGCATAGCTGAAAAAGGTATTCTAAATTATTCAAGATTACGACAATAATTAATATTAATTGTTATCATAAAACCTGAAAATTTTTGTAATCTAAATCCATTAAAGATTTTTATTTTTACCTTCTTGAGTTCCAAGGTTATCCTTTTTAATATGTTTTTTTTTATTATATATATTATATATAAAATTATAAAGTCTATTTGAACAACATAAATTAACTTAACACTTTATTTATTTAAATAAACTTTCATAAATATATACAAACTTTTCTTAAAGTTTATATATATATATATATATATATATATATATATATATTATACAGGTATCATAATTAAGTTATAATCTAGCACAATTAGTTGGTTTAAACGAAACCTTTTTCTCAACAAGATCAAATGCAACCAAAAAGTTGACTTGTGCCATATTCCCTAATGTGGCAATCTCACTGGCTACAAATGCTAAGCAACGATGTCTATTAGTTGACCGAAATGTGTTCACTGGACTCAACTCCAGAATTACACCTGGGAAATGAAGTTTTATCTTTGGAATATCAATATCCCTCAATGATGTTGAATAGCACAACTTATAGCTACCGCGTGGACCGATGGGGGACATTGCTTTGATATGTTTTTCTACCGATTTTTCAACTTCTGAGTAAAAAGAATGGGAAAGCAACATGGCATTTGTCCCCGAATCAATCATTAATTTCAGTTGATCGTTCATCTGGTTTGAATCGTTTGATGATAATTTAGAATCGGGAAAATACTTCGATCTTTTATTCCCAACACTGATTGCATTCAACATTATGTTGTAAGAAGTATCAATGATTAATGGAGTCGTCATGACGTTATTGCCTGAAACTATTGCCTCATGACCAAAACTGATTTTACCGGCACTAGAAGATTCTGATGGAGCCATGCAGTAGGAGAATTTTCCATGATGTTTTGTCCACAGTTGAGTTACGAGCGAATTTTTTTCAGGGCTTAACCCTACCAATCCGCCTGCACTATGGGGGAACTTTCCAGTGTTGTCATGGCTACATCCAAAGAGAAAATTTTCGAATTTAATCTTGTGAGAACCGGAACCCATTATGATGGTTTCTCTAGCAAATTCACCTGAGGAGTATGAACCATCTTCGTATGTATCATTATACTCACATCTTGTATGTGCAAAGCACTCTTCAAAACGAAATGTTGTTGATTTTTCTGGATCAAAAGGTGCATATTTTGATGGGAAGCAATGCACACATGGCAAACAATTTATCCAAGAAAGTTCACTACCTGTATCAATAACATGATAATACTTTATAGTTGGGGTGCCATATGATATTTTCATAAGGTATAAATTTTTATCAAAGATAAATTTTGATGATCCAACATGCTCAATATGATTTAGAAAACCTTCATGAGTTGCATTAGGGTTGAAATATGGAGATAAAGGTGAATTGATATGAATAAGGTCAGTAGAAAATCCATCATTATTCTTTGATTCTATCAAAATAATTATAGAAAACGATATAAAGAACATGATCATTCTCGCCATAATAAGGCTCGATGAGTTATTGATTTCTATCTCTACTTTGCATGATGTTTCACTCAGTAAATATTTTACACAAATTAACTTAAGAGGGTTGTGATAATAAGAGCGATTATTTATAATCACTAGTGATTAATAAAATCTTTACCTACTTTGCCTTTAATTAAAAATAGGTAAAATGGAAAAAATATGGGTCATGGTGCATTTTTCAAGAAAAATTTGTTTTTGTTCAAAAGGAGTGTTTAGTGAATCCAAAAAAGATTATAATAATTTTTATTGATTCTACAATTTTACTAACTTGATATCAGAGAAAAATAATTCTATTTCAAAAAAAAAAAAAAATTATAGGTATCAAATATATATATTTCTAAAGAATTTGATAAATATATTTGATGAAAATATTAATTTATTCATAAATTTATTAGAAATATAACTGAAAATCAAGTAATTGGGGATTCTTCCAATCTTATCTTAGATTTTTCAAATCTAATTGTATAATAAAAAAAAAACGAAATGATCATAGTAAGGGATGGAATATGAAATGATCATAGTTTTTTCCTGCACACATATACATACATATATATATATATATATACTATATATACTTGTTATACATACCCCACTCAAGTGCAGGATTCATATTATAATTTTTTCAAAATTTTAATTTATGGTGAATTTAATAATTTTTACTCAATATTTTTTTTTTAAATTTATAAATTTTATATATTCTGTACTTTATAAATTTTATAAATATATTTTATTGTTTAAAAATATATATTATTTGTGCATACAATGAATATATTTACATATTATATATATATAAGAGAATAATAAATATATAAGATCTCAAAATTAATTCATATCTCACCAGTTAATTTATTGATATTTATATTAGCTACTGTTATAGACTTTTATATTTTAAAGAAAATTACAAAGTATTTCTTTGATAAATTATTATTTTTAATTTTAAAAAAAAACAATACAAAATGATATAAAAGTAAAATGTCCGACTAAAAAAAAAAATCATAAAAATTACAATAGTTTCATGAAAAATTTTATAAAGGTTAAGAAATAAAATTACCAAATTAACAAAAATGCTATAAAAAAAACTTAGGATGTTATAATAGATATATCTTAGATATTTATGGTCAAATAACAATATATGGATTTTTACAATTTTCTCATAAAGTTTATATGTATTATTTTATATAAGTATAACAATTAAATTATAATCTAGTATAATTAGTTGGCTTAAAAGCGAGCTTTTTCTTCATAAGATCAAATGCAACCAAAAAAAGTTATTGGTAGATGTTGAACGAAATTAAATTATTTTATTTTAAATTATAAAGTTCATTTGAGCAACATAAATTAACTTAAAACTTTATTTGTTTATTTATTTTAACTTTCTAAGATTTATACAAACTTTTCGTAAAGTTTATATATATATATATATATATATATATATATATATATTATACAAGCATGATAATTAAGTTATAATCTAGCACAATTAGTTGGTTGAAATGAAACCTTTTTCTCAAGAAGATCAAATGCAACCAAAAAGTTGACTTGTGCCATACTCCCTAATATGGACCTGATATTGGGTACAAATGCTAAACAACGATGTGCATGAGTTGACCGAAATGTGTTCACTGGACTTAACTCCAGAACTACACCTGGAAAATGAAGTTTAATCTTTGGAATATCAATATCCCTCAATGATGTTGAATAGCACAACTTATAGCTACCACGAGGACCGATGGGGGACATTGCTTTGATATGTTTTTCTATAGATGTTTCAACTTGGGAGTAAAAAGAATGGGAAAGAAACATGGCATTTGTCCCCGAATCAATTGTTAATTTCAATTGATCATTCATTTGGTTTGAATCATTTGATGATAAATAAGAATCGGGAAAATACTTTAATTTTTTATTTCCAACAGTGATTGCATCCAACATTATATTGTAAAATGAATCAAGAATTAATGGAGTCGTCATGATGTTATTCCCTGAAACTATTGCCTCAAAACCAAAACTAATTTTACCGGCAATTGATGCTTTTGAAGGAGCCATGCAGTAGGAGAATTTTCCATGATGTTTTGTCCAAAGTTGAGTTATGAACGAATTTGGTTCAAGGTTTAACCCTACAGTTCCGCCTGCATTTTGGGGGAAGTTTCCAACATTGTCATGTCCACATCCAAAGAGAAAATTTTCGAATTTTATCTTCTCGAGAATCGGAACCCACTATGTTAGTTTCTCTAACATATTCACCGCGACAAGTGTTTACCATCTCCGTACATTATGTTATAAGTACATCTTTTATGTGAAAAACACTCTTGAAAATGGAATGTTGTTGATTTTTCCGGATCAAAAGGTTCATATTTTGATGGGAAGCAATGAACACATGGCAAACAATTAATCCAAGAAAGTCCACTACCCGTATCAACAATATGATAATACTTAATAGATGGGGTGCCATATGATATTTTCATAAGGTAAAAATTTCTATCATAGATAAATTTTGACGATCCAACATGCTCAGTATGATTTAGAAAACCTTGATGAGTTGCATTAGGGTTGTAAAAAGGAGATAAAGGTGAATTGATATGAATAAGTTCAGTAGAAAATCCGTCATTATTCTTTGATTCTATAAACATAATTATAGAAAACGATATAAAGAAGATGATCATTCTGACCTTAACATGGCTAGATGAGATGTTATGATTTGTATCTCTACTTTGCATGATTTTTCACTCAGTAAATATTTTACACGAATTAATTTGAGAGAGTTGCGATAATAAGAGCAATTATTTATACTCACTAGTATGCAATAAAATCTTTACCTACTTTGCTTTTGAGTTCCAAAAGAATGTTTAGTGAATCCAAAAAAGATTATAATAATTTTTATTTATTCCACAATTTTACTAACTTTAAATTTATTTAATTAAGACATAACATATATATATATATATATATAATCACTATCACTGTTATATATATATATATATATATATTTTTTTTTTAAAAAAAAAAACCAAAATATTATAGATAAATATAAGAATATTAAATATTCTAGTTTGACTTCCAAAATTCAAAAATAGAAATTTATATTGTTAACTATTTGGTATTTCTTCCTTTGGTCATTTGCATTTGCTTTATTTTGATTATTTCTTTCAATTTTATCTTAGATTTTTCAAATCTAATTGTAATTAAAATCATGAAACTTAAAGTCAATTTTTATTTAAATGATTATTTTTGAAATTTGTTGCATAATTGTTTAGCTATCAATGTTCATTGAATTTTGAAACTATTATAATAATCTTAATTGAACTCTTCTATAGAGTTCATTAATATTCGAGCTCATTAGTTTACCCCGTCTATCCGAATATGGTCTCAACTCCGGGAAGAACCGGTAATAGACACAAAACCATCCATTCCGGTTCTATATTTGTTCGAATAAAATACTTAGCCAATTCCATACGCCTAACCACAAAATCCTTTCTTCTTCCAACTTTTCGATCCCCCATCCTTTGAGACCTTCCCCCCAACTTCTACAATTTTATTGATTTTAAATAAATTTATGTGTGATATAAAATATAAAATAAACCTAAATAATTAATTTCAATTTTTTTATATCTTGAGTAATTGGTAAATTTAATCCCAAACAAATTTATATAAAATATATATTTTTTTTCACTTTTAAAGGTCCATACATTTTTACATAAGAACAATACATTTTTACTTCATGAATTTCATCAAAAGTTTTAAAAATTTAATGATTTGTATAGTATTTATAAAATAAAATAAAAAAAACCAAAATATTATACATAAATATTAGAAAATTGATGTTCCTAGTTTGACTTCCAAAATTCAAAATTCAATAATAATAATAATAACCATTAAATAGAAATTGATATTGTTAACTATTCCTTTGGTTTATTTTGATAATATAATTATGATATTTTTATTCTATGAAAAATTACACTAAATGAAATATGGAATAAAATATGACTTAGAAAATTTGATTTCCAATTATAATATTAAGTCAATTTAATTAATTAACTTTTGATTTCTAATTAATGTTCTAATTAACATGAGAGTTTAAGTATAACTATCTATTTCATAATAATAATAATAATTTTCTAATAAATTTTATTAAAAATACAACTATAAGTCAATCACATTATCAAAATTCAACATTCTTATTTTAAGAATCTCAAAATTAGACAGCTATATATATATATATACTTAGTTATCTCCAATATGTATGATGTATACAATAATTTTTTTTTAAGATGGCAAGTAAGTATCAAAACTAATTAGAGCTGACTAATTCTGATTCGATCTGTATTCCCAGAGTCTAACTTTTACTTCGCAAGTTAAGGGCCTAACTCTTAACTTTTTTAACGACGCAACCACATGACGCTAACCACCTCGGAGATGAAACCTAGGAGTGAAGAGTTCCATCCACATCAGCCGATAATTGAGGTTTGGATTTGATTACCTTACCTGTAAGTTTTCGGTAATGGCGACTTCAAGGGTTAGCAGAGCAGCTATCACCACAGTCAGAGCCGCTCGCTATCGTTCATGGATTCCTGCTTTGTCTCGTTCGGCAGATTCTCAATCAGCTTCTTCTGGCGGTGGTTTTTATGTTCCAAGATCATCAGTTCCTTTTGGCTTCGGTTTCCGCAGAGGTTTCTCCACTGCTGCAAGTTCAGATCAGGTATTTCGGATTTTTTGAACATTTTTCTCCACTAATTTCTTTTCTTTCCCTTTATTTTCCATTAGTTTCTTTCAAACATCGATTTTAATGTGAAAAAAAAAAAAAACTGCTTTTAAGATATATAGAGATAAGGATTTGCTAAAAATCTTAATGGCTTGTATTCAAGATCAAGAATTCAGTGATGACATGGGAGGAAATTGTTGATGCTGTACGTGGAAGTCAGAGAGTAACTGATGAGAGTAAGTTTTTAGAGTTTTTGATTCTAGACTTTTACATTTGACTTTCCCTTTGTAATTGAGTTGCCACCTGTGCACTATCCTGAGGTTTGTATGGGCATTGATGAATTTTCATATGATGGTTATGAAAATATTTGACATCAGACAAAAAATCGATGAACTGCTAGGAAATATTTTTAGACAGATTTGATTCATTATGAGAAGTCTATTAAAGTGCAATGAATCTAAATCTAGTGGAGTAGAGATTCAATCAAATAAAACTCTGAACCAAAGAAAAGTAAAATCTATTGGTCAATCTCCAAAGAATGTAGTATGTGCTTATGTCTTAAGATTGTTTCATTTGTTCTTTTTCTCTCCATTTTAAACATATCTTATGCATTTCATTTTTAACAGACTTAGAAGATAAATATGAAGCATTTGAGAAGTATGGAAGTGATTTAACTGAGCTAGCTAGATGTGGTAAGCTCGATCCAATTATAAGCTGTGATGATGAAATAAAAAGATGCATTCAAATATTATTCAACAAAAAGAAGAACCCTATTATTATTGGTGAATTTGGGGTTCAGATAGCTGCAATTGTTGAAAGGTATGTGTGGTTGAAATATACATTTGTAATATTAATAACTTCCTTACTTCTTTCTTGTTGTGGATGAAACTTTCACTGAAAATAATTTGAGAGGATGATTTGTTGCAAATAGGAAATGGATAACCTCTCTATATTTGCGTACTCCTTTTAGTGTTTGAGATACAAATTTTTTGAAATTTTTTTGTCAAATAAGATTTTAAGAGATTTATTGATATCCTCTAGTTATTGTCAAAAGCTAGTGAACTTTCATTATATAAATATTGATAGGCGTCATTTCAGATATAAAGAGTATAAAGAGTTTCATAACATTGTGTTGCTAATTACAATACCAAAGTTTGATGCCTGAAATTAGTGGTATCTGCTGCACCCGTTACTGGGTCTTCAACCACAACATTTGAAGTCTTCCTTCAGTGATGTTAAAAACATCTTTTATTAGATGATCTCCACATATCCATTTTGCTGAATCTGCTGAATATATATGTCCCTGCTCTGCGACACTCAAGCTTATTCTTCTTCTTTGTAGAAAAAAGAAAAGAAAAGTTTATATCCAGACTTGTTATCCTTCACTCAAAACTGGTTTCCTTACCAATATCCTCAAAATTCTTTGCTTTGTAGATAGTTTTAAAGCATGGTTCAGTAGCAATAAACAAACCTAAATCATAGTTTTGAGCATCACTAGCTGGTGCTTCTCTTAATTTGGGTTCTCCCCATTGAAAGGCTATTTCCATTCACTAAAGAAGTGTCTTGTGTTCTTGCAGGTTAGCCCAATGGATTATACAGGGCGATGTTCCAAAACCTCTTTTGAATAGTAGGGTATGAATTTTTTTCAATTCTGATTAATCAATTTTTATCAATTGACCAGAAAAGTTGAATATGTTTTCTCTGTTGTTATATAGATAACTTATTGTGGATTTAAAATTTGCTTATTTTTATCTTTATGATATGTTTGGTTGTCATATAGTGTTTCTTATGTTTAGAATTTTTCAAAACAATGATTGTATTTCTTCTTGTTATATGTGACCTTATGGTATATGGTGACTCTACAGCTAGATATCTAAGTTGCTTGAAGCTGTGAGGTGGAGGTTATTTTAAGGGATAATCTTTCTGTATGATAACCTTTATTTCTTCCCTTCTAGCATGGGCCCCAGAATGATTCAGCATGAAATAAGTAACACAAATGTTTATTTATTCTTTTGTGGAATTCCCTATTTTTTGAGTTTTATTAAGAAGTTAAATTTCAAGAACCTTTTCCATTAATCGCTTCTTATTTCATGTATGACTCTATTGAACTCTTTTGAACTGCACGCTGGTGGTACTTTTGGAGAATGTGACAACCAGTTTTTTGGATTTTGATTAATTCTAGTTATTACTATTCCTAGCTGAACTTCATTCTGGTTCAACCTTGTTTGTCTGATGACTGCTCAAGTTTTTACTAATATTATCTTGAAATATGATTTTCCCCTCTTGTAGTGGTTCTTGCAACTAATCTTTACACCCTTTTTTTTTTTTCACCATTAGTTAATCTCCTTGGACATGGGATCATTGATTGCCAGTGGTAAATTCCATGGAGATCTTCAGGAAAGGATGACAGCTGTTATCAAGGAAGTTACAGGCTCAAATGGGCAGATTATTTTATTTATTGATGAGATACACACTGTATTTGGTGCAGGTTCGTTAAAATTGCTCAAAGGATTTCTATCATTCAATTGTTCATTCATTTACGTTTAATAGATAAATGGAAAAAATCCTATAATTTTTTCCATACTTTTAGCCTTGTGCGTTATAAGTTGACATCAGGGCACAAGTTCATTTGCCCATATTTTGCATGCAAGTTAGAATTAGAGTATGATTGATCTAACCATAATATTTAATCTAACCGTAATATTTACTCTATGTAAATATACAATATTTGATCAATAAATTTTGAAAGGGAACTCTTACTAATGTTTGTTGCTAGGTTCCATGCAAATATCAGTTCTTCACAGCCTCTAGAATGTTGGCATCGATTTTGTTGTAAATGAACACATTTGAACTGCTCGATAACAATGATTTTTCTATAAAAAGATGGCAAAATGTGCAAATTTAGCTATAGCAGAAGTATGCTTGCTTAACTTGAAGGTCCAAATCATCCTTCCTTCCTTTCCTATGTCCTGAACAAAGTAAATCTGCCTTTCTACTTACTTTTTCTTTATTTTAGTAGCCTAAGAAATTTAAATTAATGTATTGGCCTGCAATTTTGTTTTCCAATCTTTGAAACAAAAATTAATATTCAATCATGTTCTAAATAGATATTGTTTTCTTTCTTTGATTAGGGTCTAGTGGTGGTGCACTGGATGCTGCAAACATGTTGAAAGCAATGCTTGGGCGTGGTGAACTCAGGTGTATTGGGGCAACCACATTGAACGAGTACAGTAAGTACATTGAAAAGGATTCTGCTTTAGAGAGTAGATTCCAAAAGGTGTTTTGTGGCCATCCATCTATTGAAGATACAATTTTCATGCTTCGTGGATTGCGTGAAAAATATGAGATTTATCATAGGATTAAGATTGCAGATAGTGCTCTTGTTTCAGCAGCAATTCTAGCAGATCGTTACATTACTGACCGCTTTTTACCTAACAAAGGTAAACTACTATCATTCTTCTCCAAATTGGAGGGTTTTTGGCACTAATATTTTAGTGCAGCATGAGAGTTAACTACCTTAGGTTGCCAAGAATCAGAAAGTATACAAACTTTCTTTTTCACATGTCAAATTTTCATGGTGATGTCTGTTTTGTGTGATTGAATTATATACCTGAGGTCTCCTTCTGCCCTTGCATGTTCTCTGCTTGAGCAAATTTTCCAGTGGTTTCATTGTGATTTCAATGAGTTTAGGTATGATTTTATTTCCATGTATACTCAGGGTTTTTGTTGTCCTGTTTCAGCCGTTGAACTAGTTGATCACTCTGCTGCAACGCTGAAAAGAAAGATACATGAGGCTGCAAAACTGTCATTGGAACATGACACCGAACGTTTAAGCAAACAAAAAGAATTGACTGATTTTGATATAGCAGAAACTGTCAGTAAACAGACAGGCATACCAGTGTCAAACCTCCAACAATCTGAAAAGGATAAACTTTTATGTATGGAGCAAATACTACAGAAGAGGGTGGTTGGTCAGGAAATAGCTGTACAATTGGTAGCTGATGCAATTAAGCGATCAAGGGTTGGCCTGTCACACCGAAATCGGCCTATTGCAAGTTTCATATTTATGGGACCCATTGGAGTGGGTAAAACTGAACTTGCCAAGGCTCTTGCTGCATACTTTTTCAACGATGAAAAGGCTCTCATACGGATGAATATGTCCATGTATGGGGAGAAGCAAGAAGTTTCTCGATTGGTTGGTGCACCACCGGAATATATTGGATTTGAAGAAGGTGGCGAACTAATTGAAAAAGTTCGGAAAAACCCTTACTGTGTTATACTGTTTGAAGAAATTCAGAAGGCGCATCCTGATATTTATAAAATATTATTGCCAGTATTAGATGAGGGATGGATCACTGATTCTCAAGGAAGAGCTGTCAATTTCACTAATACGGTTGTGATTTTTAAGTGGAATATTATGAGAACAGAAGAAATGTTTGATCTGCTTAAAGATACTTTAAAACCAGAATTTATCAACCGGATAGACAAGAATATCATCTTTAACCCTCTGGATTTTAAAACAACCAGCAATATTGTTGAACTCCAGGTATGTCTTATCTCTTCAAAACGAAATTTAAATCCTTTATTGTTCCTATTGTTTTGGATGCATTTTCTTCACTATTCAAAATGGGTGTAATATTGAGCCTATAAGCATCTGCATGTTTTTTGTTTTTAGATTTCTATGCTGTCAAATAATTTGTTTCTGATGGCATTGAATACAAATTAGTGACAACACAGTTTATTGTTGTAACATTCTTGTGAACCTTTGCAGATGAATGACGTCATAGATAGGCTCAAGCTGAAGCAGATTAATCTTAATTTCACGGAGGAAGCTGTTAAACTTCTGGCAAAATTAAGTTATAATCGTGTTCGTAAATTTGGAGCCTGTTCCGTGAAGATGGTTATCCAAAAATTTGTTGAAAATGAAATTGCAAATAAAATTTTACGAAGGGAGATTAAGGAGGAAGACACTGTTACTGTAGATGCTGATGGCCACAAAACTCTCATCTCTTGGAAGATTAATAATAAAGAATTTGGAAAGTGATGAAAGTATCAAGATATTTTGTGTTAATATTTTTCAGTCATGATTAGATTTTATGATTAAATTACAACATCAAAGTAGGAGAGCAAGGTATCAAATTTGTTCAATTTTTCTTCTTGTAAATCTGTAGATTCTTTTGTTCTTTTACAAGTTTTATAGAACAAAAAACGCACGTGGGGGGCTAATGACAAATACACAAATCAAATTCCAACAGTTAGGATTCGATCCATCAATCCCCCACTCTGATACTATGTTAGGGTGACATAAATTGCTACTCACTCTAAAAATTTAAGCTGATAGAATGTGCTTGCATTTATTCTCTTAACGGAAGTCAAAAGTAATGACTAAGGAAGGAGTATCCAAATACTACACTTCCTAACTGCTCACTATTTTTTATAGGGCAGCAGTTGTTGTAGCTAAGTTCTTGGTTAAAGAACACAGACAAACGAACCTATCAACAAAATCCTTGTTTATTCAATTTTTTTCCAGCTTCTGTGTTTTCTTCTGCTGCCTAAAATGGTTCTCCATATTATATTCAGTTCTTGAGAATTCTCCACATTATCAGCAGGTGCAGAAGAATTAATAGACAAACAAACAATCTGAAAAGGATAAACTTTTATGTATGGAGCAATTACTCTAGAAAAAGGGTGGTTGGTCAGGAAATAGCTATACAATCTGTAGTTGATGCAATGAGGCGATCAAGGGTTTGCATGGCAAACCGGAAGCGGCCTATTGCAAGTTTTATGTTTAGATGAGGGGTAAAACTGAACTTGCCAAGGCTCTCGTTGAATTCCTTTTCAACAATGAAAGGGCTCTCATACGCATAAATATGACCGATTATACGGATAAAATTGCAGTTTCTCGATTGGTTGGTGCATCACCGGGATATATTGGTTATGAAGAAGGTGGCCAACTAACTGATAAAGTTTGAAGAAAGCCTTACTATGTTATACTATTTGATGAAATTGAAAAGGCTCATTCTCATATTTTTAACATATTATTTCCAATATTAGATGAGGGATGGGTCAACGATTCTCAGGGAAAATATGTCAATTTCACTAATACGGTTCTGATTTTGATGTCGAATATTGGATCCCAATACATTCTTGATACTTTCACAGGATAAAGTAAAGAAGTTGTTTATGATATTATGTATGAGATGCTTAGAAAAACTTTCCATCCAGAATTTCTCAACCGAATAGACGAACGTATCATCTTTAAACCTCTAGATTCCAAAGGAAGCATGAGTATTGTTGAACTCCGGGTATGTCTTATCTCTGCAAAATGAAATTTAAATCTTTCTTCCCATTGTTTTGGACGTATTTTCTTCACTATCGAAAATGGATGTAATATTGAGACTATAAACATTTGAATATTTTTTTAGATTTCTTTGTGTCAAATAATTTGTTTTCGACAGTAATAAATACAAAGTGGTAATACCGGTTTCTTGTTGTAAAATTCTTGATTGCAGATGAATCAAGTTAAAGATAGGCTCAAGCAAAAGAAGATTTGTCACGACTCGGACCCGTAGGCCCATGCCGCGACTATGGGCCCGACAACACCCATGATCAACTACTTGGTGTTTTCCTCACTGCACCAAAAGGGATACCCCGAGTTGACTATGAGTACCTAGACTCATTCTTATATATCATTACACATTTACTTATCATTTCGATGTGGGACGGGGTATCACATTCACTCCCCTTAAGGCCTAGGGTCCTCGCTAGGGCCCAACCGAACATAATTGGACTCGACCCAAGATCAACCAGTGGACGTCCGAGATTCTAGAGGTGGCTCCCACCCTCGGGTGTAGCACTTAGTTCCCATAGTCCGGGCTGGCTACCCGCTCCGATACCAACTGTCACGACCCGGACCCGTAGGCCCATGCCACGACTACGGGCCTGACAGAGACCCATGGTCAACTACTTGGTGTTGTCCTCACGACACCAAAAGGGATACCCCGAGTTGACTATGAGTACCTAGACCCATTCTTATATATCATTACACATTTACTTATCATTTCGATGTGGGACGGGGTATCACAAGATTAATCTTCATTTTACGGAGCAAGGTGTTAAACTTTTGGCAAACTTAGGTTATATTCATAATTTTGGAGGTCATTCTCTTAAGAGAGTTATCCAAAAGTTTGTTGAAAATGAAATTGCAGATAAAATTTTACAAAAAGAGATTAAGATGGAAGACACTGTCATTGTAGATGCTGAAACATCCTCCGTGGCCAGAGACCTCACATCTCATGGAAGATTAATAATAAAGAAACTGCAAAGTGATGATGTTGTTTGATATTTTGGTGCTGAAATTTTTCGGACAACTAGATTTTGAAACATCCACTGTCGAACATGGAGATATTTGATATTTTGTGTTGATATTACTCCATCACAGCCAGATCTATATGTAGATGAACATGAACCTTTTAAACTAATCATATGAAAATATTTTGATATTTTGGTTGAACCTTCATAGCTAGATCTATATGTAGCTATGACAAAAAAAAAAAAAAAAATGCTAGATCTATATGTAGATGAACATGGACATCTTAAGTCAATCATATGAGAATATCAATAAATTTTTTTTTCTTCTATTCTCTTGTTTCTTTTGTATTGTTCTACAATTTTATGAAGAACTTTTTACATATGTTTCAATGAAATTCATGGTTGCAAATGATTAAATTACAATCAGAGAAGGGGAGAGCAAGGTATGAAATTTATTTGGTGATAAACGTATATTCAGTTCTTGAGAATTCTCCACATTATGAGCAGGTGCGAAGAATCAATAGACAAACAAACAATGTAGAAAGGATAAACTTTTATGTAAGGAGCAAATACTCCAGAAAAGGGTGGCTGGTCAGGAAATAGCTATACAATTTATAGCTGATGCAATGAGGCGATCAAGGGTTTTGCATGGCGAACCGGAAGCGGCCTATTGCAAGTTTTCAACAATGAAAACAATGAAGCTGCCTATGGCCAAGGCTCAAGCTGAATTCCTTTTCAACAATGAAAAGGCTCTCATACACATAAATATGACCGATTATACGGAGAAAATTATAGTTTCTCGATTGGTTGGTGCATCACCGGGATATATTGGTTATGAAGAGGGTGGCCAACTAACTGATAAAGTTCGAAGAAAGCCTTATTGTGTTATACTATTTGATGAAATTGAAAAGGCCCATCCTCATATTTTTAACATATTATTTCCAATATTAGATGAGGGATGGATCAACGATTCTCAGGGAAAAAATGTCAATTTCACTAATACGATTCTGATTTTGACGTCGAATATTGGATCCCAGTACATTCTTGATACTTTCACAGGGGAAAGTAAAGAAGTTGTTTATGATATTATGTATGAGTTGCTTAGAAAAACTTTCCATCCAAAATTTCTCAACCGGATAGACGAACGTATCATCTTTAAACCTCTGGATTACAAAGGAGATGAGATTGTTGAACTCAAAGTATATCTTATCTCTGCAAAATGAAATTTAAATCTTTCTTCCCATTGTTTTGGACGTATTTTCTTCACTAATGAAAATGGATGTAATATTCAGAATATAAGCATCTGAATATTTTTTTAGATTTCTTTGTGTCAAATAATTTGTTTTCGACAGTAATAAATACAAAGTGGTAATACCAGTTTCTTGTTGTAACATTCTTGATTGCAGATGAATCAAGTTAAAGATAGGCTCAAGCAAAAGAAGATTAATCTTCATTTTACGGAGCAAGGTGTCAAACTTTTGGCAAAATTAGGTTATAATCATAATTTTGGAGGCCGTTCTCTGAAGAGAGTTATCCGAAAGTTTGTTGAAAATGAAATTGCAGATAAAATTTTACAAGAAGAGATTAAGATGGAAGACACTGTCATTGTAGATGCTGAAACATCCTCCGTGGCCACAGACCTCACATCTCATGGAAGATTAATAATAAAGACACTGGAAAGTGATAGATGTTGTTTGATTTTTTGGTGCTGATATTTTTCGGACAACTAGATTTTGATACATCCACTGTCGAACATGGAGATATTTGATATTTTGTGTTGATATTTCTCAGTCATAGCTAGATCTATATGTAGATGAACATGAACATCTTAAACCAATCATATCAAAATATCAATTTGATATTTTGTGTTGATATTTCTCTGTCATACGCTAGATCTATATGTAGATGAACATGGACATCTTAAGTCAATCATATGAGAATATCAATAAATTTTTGTTTCTTCTATTATCTTGTTTCTTTTGTATTGTTCTACAATTTTATGAAGAATTTTTTACATATGTTTCAATGAAATTCATGGTTGCAAATGATTAAATTACAATCGGAGTAGGGGAGAGCAAGGTATGAAATTTATTTGGTGATAAACGTATATTCGGTTCTTGAGAATTCTCCACATTATCAACAAGGTGCAGAAGAATCAATAAACAAACAAACAATCTGAAAAGGATAAACTTTTATGTATGGAGCAAATACTCCAGAAAAGGGTGGTTGGTCAGGAAATAGCTATACAATCTGTAGCGGATGCAATGAGGCGATCAAGGATTTGCATGGCAAACCGGAAGCGGCCTATGGCAAGTTTTATGTTTATGGGACCGACTGGAGTGGGTAAAACTGAACTTGCCAAGGCTCTCGCTGAATTCCTTTTCAACAATGAAAAGGCTCTCATACACATAAATATGACCGATTATACGAGGAAAATTGCAGTTTCTGGATTGGTTGGTGTATCACCGGGATATATTGGTTATGAAGAAGGTGGCCAACTAACTGATAAAGTTCGAACAAAGCCTTACTGTGTTATACTATTTGATGAAATTGAAAAGGCTCATCCTCATATTTTTAACATATTATTTCCAATATTAGATGAGGGATGGATCAACGATTCTCGGGGAAAATATGTCAATTTCACTAATACGGTTCTGATTTTGACGTTTAATAATGGATCCCAGTACATTCTTAATACTTTCATAGGAGAAAGTAAATAAGCTGTTTATGATATTATGTATGAGCTGCTTAGAAAAAATTTCCATCCAGAATTTCTCAACCGGATAGACGAATGTATCATCTTTAAACCTCTGGATTCCAAAGGAAGCATGAGTATTGTTGAACTCCAAGTATGTCTTATCTCTGCAAAATGAAATTTAAATCTTTCTTCCCATTGTTTTGGACGTATTTTCTTCACTATCGAAAATGGATGTAATATTGAGACTATAAGCATCTGAATATTTTTTTAGATTTCTTTGTGTCACATAATTTGTTTTCAACAGTAATAAATACAAAGTGGAAATACCGGTTTCTTGTTGTAAAATTCTTGATTGCAGATGAATCAAGTTAAAGATAGGCTCAAGCAAAAGAAGATTAATCTTCATTTTACGGGGCAAGGTGTCAAACTTTTGGCAAAATTAGGTTATAATCATAATTTTGGAGGTCGTTCTCTGAAGAGAGTTATCCAAAAGTTTGTTGAAAATGAAATTGTAAATAAAATTTTACAAAAAGATATTAAGATGGAAGACACTGTCATTGTAGATGCTAAAACATCCTCCGTGGCCACAGACCTCACATCTCATGGAAAATTAATAAAGGAAAAACTGGAAAGTGATGATGTTGTTTGATATTTTGGTGATGATATTTTTCGGACAACTAGATTTTGATACATCCACTGTCGAACATGGAGATATTTGATATTTTGTGTTGATATTTCTCAGTCATAACTAGATCTATTTGTAGATGAACATGAACATCTTAAACCAATCATATGAAAATATCAATTTGATATTTTGTGTTGATATTTCTTTGTCATAGCTAGATCTATATGTAGATGAACATGGACATCTTAAGTCAATCATATGAGATTATCAATAAATTTTTGTTTCTTCTATTCTCTTGTTTCTTTTTTATTGTTCTACAATTTTATGAAGAATTTTTTACATATGTTTCAATGAAATTCATGGTTGCAAATGATTAAATTACAATAAGAGTAGGGGAGAGCAAGATATGAAATTTATTTGGTGATAAACGTATATTCAGTTCTTGAGAATTCTCCACATTATCAGCAGGTACAGAAGAATCAATAGACAGACAAACATTCTGAAATGTGGGAGGAATCAGAATCTGCAGCTTAGGAGGAAGAAGATTGGTAGTAGAATTGGCAAATAATAAACATATTCAAGAAGTGAATTCAAGTCATGAAATTGATGCACATGCTTCCAATGATCAAATGCAGAGATGGCTAAAAGGCGAGCATCAACCTGGCATATCAAAATCATTCAAGTATTCCCATAAAATGAAGGTAAAAATAATAATAAAAAAATGACATGTATCGAAGTAAAAATGGCAATAACAAACACAACTTATTTTTATCAGATAGGTTCCTACGGGAGAATACTTACGTCCTGCAATTATTAGTCCCAACACCTCTTCAACAACATTGAAAACCACTCCAAATAGTCAACTTTAAGTATCTCTTTTCATATAGTGATCAAAACAATATCAACAACATGAAATATTTTATTTTGGGTCCTCAAATATATATATATATATATATTATTTATTTATTTATAATTTGTTATCAAGGTATTGTATTTAATACATTTATATATAAAAAAATATATTTTTTTTAATCTTAGTATTCTTATAAATCTTAAAAATGTCAAATATGTTATGAGTTTAATTTTTTATTTATTTATTTTCTATAGTAACATAAAATATGTGGATTGTTGCCCAAATTATTTATTTATTTATTTACTATTTTTTGTAAAACTTTTAGTGCAAGAAACAACTGTGCTTAACTTATCTATATATATATGAGTTGTTTGAAATAGGAACTAAAAGAAAAATGAAGGACGAGACAGAATCATCAACAGAGGCTGCGGATGGTAATAAAAGAGAAGGCGACTTGGACGACTCGGCATCATCAATAGACCTCGGAAATAATTCGTCACGGATGTCCCTTCCGATTGAAGCGAGAAAATATAGACTTTCAAATGTAAATGTACGTACGTATATATACATAAACATACATAGACTATATATATATATATATAATGAGTGCTTGTGGAGATTAAATATTATTCTTGTGGTTTTTCTTGTCTCTGTATTTTTTTTTTTTTTTTTGTTTGCTAGAAATTTTTAATGAGTTAAGTGAATCTGAGGCTGAAATTAGGAGAAGAATCCTATCTTACAAGAATGAATCAGAAGAAATAAATAATCAGTTGGTAGTGAACAGATTGTTACACGATCAATACCATTCCTCCTATATTTGCACTACTAACTGGGGAGGCACTGATGCTTAATTTATAATTTTTTTCTTAATATTAATATATATATATATATATAATTTTTTTATATATAGGTCTTCTTATTTATAATTTTTCTTTTTCTGCTTAATTTTTTTTATATATATATTAAATATATTTTATGGTTTATGAAATGCCTTATAAATTTTGACTATATTAAATTCTTCTTTTCTCTCTCTTTTTTTTTTTTTTTATTTATTTATATATATATATATATATATATAAATTTTTCTTTAAAATTTCTGCCTATATATCTTGATTTTGTTTTTTTGATTGTAAATATATTTTAGGGTATATATTTCTTTTCTTTTTTTTTTTAATCTTGATAAAGAATTAATTAAAGATTGTTGGCAAATTTCTATTATGTATCTTGTTATGTAATTTTGTAACAAATATATGTATATAATATAATGTGTATGGATGCATGGCTGGCTATTTAACTAATTTTTTTTTTTTTTTTTTTTTGATGAAAAAGGGACGAGATATACTAGCAGATACAGCTTCATTGTGCTACTGAACACAAAAAGAATTGGAGTAGAAGAAAAATTGATCTTTGACTTAGATTTTCAAGCACCATTTACTATTAGTTTGCTTTCGCGGGCTTATCTAAACCTTTGGGTTCTCTCCCGAAAATAATGCAAGATTCTATTGTAAATAAGCCGACAATATAGTATAACTAATTTTAATAAGCACTTTTACTTATAACTCCTATATTTATAACCAAAATGTTATGAATTTGAGTCATGAGACAATGATAAATTGTCATTTCTTTACATCAAAGAATGAAATGCAAGATTGAAAAGTAAATAAGCTAATAATATAATATAACTCAGTTTGATAAGCAATTTTATTTTTTACCATCTTATTTATAATGAAAATATTATGAATTTTAAGTTATGATAACAATAAATTGTTGCAATATAAAAATATATCCTCAAAATATTTACATTCAACAATTCGCATTACATCAAAGAATGAAATGCAAGATTCAAAAGTAAATAATCCACAACATAGAATAACTCCAAATTTTCACGACATAGTTTCTTAATTTTTTTTTTTTTTTAAAAAATTTTCAAAACCGAAAACCTATTTTCTATTTGACATTTTTCAGAAAATAAAACATATCTAAACTTGACATGTTTTAGTAAAATTGTATCAAAATAGTTATATTCTATAAAAATGAAAAAAATAAAATATATTTAAACTTGACAATAAGACTTGTTTTTAGATTTGAAATTTGAGATTATTTCATCTACTAATAAAAATTTAAGATAAAGATATTGCTCTAATCTAATTTTAATTTAAGAAAAAATTAAATTTTTTTATTAAAAAGTTTATATAAATATTTTTAAATTTGAAGTATTGTTTAAAAAAAAAAAAAAAAAAAAGGATCCTTCCGGTTTGAAGATGTATATTAATGGTCAAAATATACATCTCTGGATGTATATAACCATTAATTAACAAGGGTATAAATGGAATTATAACCTATACAGATTAAATATCAATAAAATAATAATTATATCTTCTTTAATCAAATAGGAATTCCAGTTGCAGTAGGATTAGAATTCATATGATACTTATAAATACAACTTGGATCATAAGGGAGATTTTACATTATATTAAAAAATAACAGAAAGAAAGATGGAGTCATCATCAAAGGTTATGGACGACGACTCAGCATCATCAACGGACCTAAGTTATTCGTCATGGATCTCCCTTCCGATTGAAAGACGAAACCAAATATTTGCAAATATAAAAGTATGTGTATATATAATGTGTGTATGTAGAGATTAAATATTCTTGTGGGTTTTTCTTTTTTTATTTATTTATTTATTTATTTTTTTTTTTGCAGAAACTTTGTGATAGCATGAGTGATTGTGAGGCTGAAATTATGACAAGAATCTTGTCTTACATGAATGATTTGAAAAATATAAATGAGGAGATATGTTTGGGAATTTTGGTAGAGGATGAAAACAATCCTACCTATATTAGCATTTTTGAAATAAATAATCGGCAGGTATTGGGAAGATTGATACGTGATCAATACTATTCCGCCTATATTTGTTCTACTGCATGGGATGGCATTGATGGTAGAGGTATTCTTATTTCTAATGTTTTCTTTTGCTATATATACATTTTTGTATTTATTTTAAAAATTTTTATTATTTAATTATTCACGAATATTCAATATTTAATTAATTTATTTATTTTTATGATCAAGGGTTGAAATATAGTGCTACATACAATTTCATTGAGCTATTGAAGACAGAAAGAATTCAACCTGTAATAGAAGAAACATTGATCATTGACTTAAATTTCCAAGCTCAATTTACTAATTCTCAACCTACAGAGAGGTATAAAATGATGTATAGATATCTTCCAAACATATTTGTTGGTACTAAAGAAAAGTTAAGACGGATTATCTCGATAATTTGTTCGGCTATTGATGAACCTTTTCCTCCATTGATGAAACCAGATTTCTTGTACAACAAATGGCTATCTCCCAATCGAAAATTAATCCGGTATTAGGAGGAAGATTGATCATTGGCTATACATTTTTTTTTAAAGTGCTTTTTGTCATTACTACTTCTGGTTATCTTCTTCACACTCTTCTTTCAAATATTTTTTTGGAACTCTTTCTTATTATATATATATATACATTTTTATCTTCCTTCAAAAATTTGTTGCATTTGTACTACAAACCATTAAATTACTTTAATTTTCAATTCTTAAATGTGACAAGTGCAAAATGAAAGAAGTATATATACAATCGCAAAACCATTAATTATAGCAAATAATCTTATTTTAAGAATCTAACCCGATGATATACTTGGGGAAGGATTCTTCCAATTTCAATTTAGATTTTTAAAATCTAATTATAATTGAAGTCTTAATAGAAAAATACTTAATGTGAGATCGATACTTGTTTTGAAGCAAATCCTTTGTCGTTTAACTTTTAGTTTTACTTTCATAGACTTTTACAAATTTCTCTTAAATTTTTATATATATATATTATATATATATATATATATATATATTTTAATAGGTTTAAATGAGATTTTTCTCTTTGAGAGATCAAATCCAATTAAAAAGTTAATTTGTGCCATATTACCTAATATAGAGCCCGTATCTGAGGCAGAAATTGCTAGACAACTTTGAATAAATGTGTGCATTGGACACAACTCCAAAACCACACCTCGAAAATGAAGTTTAATCTTTGGAATGCTAGCATCCCTTCAACGATGATGAATAGCACAACTTATAGTCACTCTGTGAACCAACAAGGGACTTTGCTTTGATATGGTTTTGCACCGTTCTTTCAACTTTTGAGTAGAAAGAGTTGGAAAGATATAAGAGATTCGACCCTGTGTCAATCATTAATTTGAGTTGAACATTCATTCGATCGAGGCCATTTGATAAAAAAAAAAAACCGGAAAATACTTCAGTTTCTTGTTTCCAACTGTTAATATATTTAGCATTATATTATAAAAAGAATCAAGAACTAAGGGGGGCTCTGGGGTTTTTTCCCCGAAACTATAGCTTCATGACCAAAGCTGATTCGACCAGCACTTGAAGATTCGGATGGAGCCATGCAGTAGGAGAATTTTCCATGATGGTTGTTATGAAGTTGAGTTATGAATGATCTTTCTTGAAGGTTGAACCCTACCATGCCACCTGTTGTATGGGGAAAATCACCGATATTATCATGGCCACATCCAAAGAGATTCTCTTTTCTAAGAACCAGAACCCACTGTAATGGTATCTCTAGCAAGTTCACCCCTAGAGTGTGTCTCATCTTCGTAAGTTAGATCATAATGCCATGTTTTGTTTGGAGAACATTTTTCAAAATAGAATGTTTTTGATTTATTGAGATGGAAAGGTAAATATTTTGACGAGAAGCAATGAATACAAGGCAAACATTGTATCCATGAAAGTTCACTACCCGTATCAACAATATGATAGTACTTAACTGATGGGTTGCCATATGATATTTTCATGAGGTATATAGTACTATCATAGATTGATTTTGAGGATCCAATCTGCTCAGTATGATTTAATAAACCCTCATGAGTTAATTTGGGTTTGAAGAAGGGAGATATAGGTGAATTGATATTGATAATTTCAGTTGAAAATCCATCATTCTTTTTTGACTCTATCGTAATTATTATGAAACAATTTATGATCGAAGATGATTATTCTCATCAATACATGACTAGATGAGGAATAATGTTTTCTCTCTCTACTTTGCATGATTTATCACTCAATAAGTGTTTTACATATAAACATGAGAGTCAAGAGTCGAAGTGCTAGTATTTATACTCACTAGTGAGTAATAGTAGCTTTATCTATCATGCTACTAATTCAAGGTAGGCTCATGCTACTAATATGTAAAGAATATGGCTCATGGTTCCTTTCTAAAGATAATTAAATTTGTGTTCAAAAGAAGTGTTTACTGAATTCAGAAATGATTACAATAATCCTAACTAATCCCTACAATCTTATTAACTTGAAATATGTTTAGATGTAATATAAAATATAAAAAAGTGATAAAGGTATCTAGTAATTGTGAGCTCAAGATAATTTTTATTATTATTATTATTATTATTATTATTTTTTTTTTTTTTGGTATAATAAAGACAATTGTCAAGTATAGGTCCTATGTACCAATCGCATCACGTGTTTACATGTCTAAATTGCGACAAAAAATATAATCTAAATTGATTTAAAATTAGTCTTAATGCTCAAATTAATTACATGAATATTAGTGGTTAATTAACAAAAGAAGGTTACATTATAGATAATTTATATTGTCTTTCTTTTTCCTTTTTCTCATTTGCATTGGACTTCAAATTAATGTAAAAACACTTTTTTTGGACAATATTAACTTATAATGAATAAGTTTATTAGAAATAAAACTCTAAATCAAATTTAATTAGAACAAACCATCTTATTTTAAGAATCTCAAAGTTTACTTGTACCATATTCACTAATATGGAGCAATTATTATTTCTTTGGCAAAATTACTACACAACGATCTCTAGCAGAAACATATAAATATATATATACATATATATAATATATGTATATGCAATGATATGGATATTTGATTTCCCCAAATTGAAGAATGTAAAACAAAACCATAAAGAGAAGAAAAAGGTTTATGCACTAATTATAAAATTGATTCGCAGAAGGTTAAGCCCCAACAATTTTTTTGCTTGTTTTATACAAAGCATCAAAGCAATCTATGATCAGCACAGTTAGTTGGCTTAAATGACAACTTCTTTTGAACAAGATCAAATGCAACCAAGAAGTTGATCTGTGCTTTATTCCCTAATATGTAGGTAGTGTTACTAGGCAAAATTGCTAGACATCGATGTCCATCATATGAAGCAAATGTATTTAATGGAATTAAATCCAAAATTACACCTGGAAAATGAAGCTTTATCTTTGGAATATCAGCATCCGTCAATGATGATGAGTAGCACAATCTATAGCCACCCACTCCACCGATGGGGCTCATTCTTTTGATATGTTTTATTATTTCTTTCTCAACAAGTGAGTAGAGAGAGTTGGAAAGAAGCATGACATTGGACCCTGAGTCAACCATTAACTTAAGTTGAAAATTCTTCTCTTTTGAATCGTTTGATGATAAATAAGAATCCGGAAAATACTTTAGGTTTTCTTCCCCGATGCTAATTCCAGTTAGCATTATCTTGTAATAAAAGTCAGGAATTAATGGAGTTGTCATGACACCATTGCCTGAAACTATAGCCTCGTGACCAAAACTGATTCTACCAGGATTTGTAGATCTTGGTGGAGCCATGCAATAGGAGAATGCTCCATGATGTTCATTACGAAGTTGAGTAATGAATGATCTTTCATTAAGATTGAACCCTACTACGCCGGCTGCTTTAGGAGGAAAATGACCAACATTATCGTGGCCACATCCAAAGAGAAAATCTTTGAACTCTCTCTTGTTTGAACCGAAACCTATTGTGATGGTTTCTTTAGCAAGATCACCGCGACTGTATGATTTATCATAGTAAGCTGTGTTATAACCGCAACTTTCATTTTTTTTAGAACAATTTTCAAATTTAAATGTGCTCGAACTAATGGGATTGAAGGGTGCAGATTTTGATTCATAGCAATGATCACAAGGCAAGCATTGTATCCAAGAAAGTTCACTACTTGTATCGACAATCTGATATAACTCGACCGGTGGTTTACCATATGATATTTTCATAAGGTAAACGGAACTTTCATAAACTAAACTCGACGATCTAATCTGCTCCATATAACCTTGATCGGTTAAATTAGGATTGAAGAAAGGAGATAGAGGGGAATTGATATGAATAAGCTCAGTAGAAAATCCATCATTCTTTTTTGATTGTACAAGAATAGTTATGGAACAAGTTATGATGAAAATGATTATTTTCATCGAGACATTGAATGATGAACTATAATTTCTCACTCTTTCCATGATTCAGCAATCAAAAAGTGCACTTTTTTTAAGAGAGCCTTCAGAAAAAAGAAGAATCAATTGTACACACTAGAAAATAGTAGCAGTTATTTATACAAACTAGAAAAAGTAGCAGTTATCAGTTCATGGTTTACAGTCACTTTCTAGGAAAATAATTTGAGTTCAAAAAAGCATTATTGTTTAGTGAAGAATAATTTTTAAATTTAATTCCTTAACGGTTTGCAATTACTTGGGTTGGAAAATGTCAACGAATTGAACTATACAATTATTTTTCTTTTTTTTTTTTTTTTTTTTTTTAAGGAAAGAAAAGATTAAGTGTACATAACCTAAAATATTACTAAAGTTATCAAGTTCTTGAGTGCAAGCAGACTGAAAAATACTGTAAAAAATTTCTAAAAATAGCAAGCAGAAATGGAACGTATATAATAGACGGTAAGCAGCATAAGGAAAATATTATCCATTAATGCCTTTTTTTTTCTTCCTTTTTTCTTTTTTGTGCCAAATAATGAAATAAATAATCAACACATATACCAAAAAAAAAAAAAAAAAAATTGAATACACAAACAATTTTAATAATGCAAAAATTCTTTATTATTGTCTTATAACTATTTTAGAGTAATTAGAAAATTTGGTTTTAAACAGATTTAGTTTTAGCATGTTTAGTCTTGAATTTGATTTTTTGATTTTTTTGATTTTTTAAGTCTCAAACATTTTACAAGAGAAAAATGAGATTTTTTTGACGGATTCTGTCAAAAAATATAAATTTAAGGGTTTGTGTAGTTTAATTAGTATAAAAATAAATATATTTGAGACTAAATTCATTAATTATTTAACTATTTTACTTTCCCAAACATAGTTCTATATCTTAATTTTTTTTTTTTTTTAAAAACTTGATCTTCTACTTATTTTCGATTTTCTAAGTTGGTCCTTTTGATGAATTTGTGTAATTTCCTAGCTGGTATAAATTATGTACTGAAAATTTTTTAAAATAGTTAGACACGTACTTTTCACGTGACTAAAAAGATCGAAAAATTTTATTATGAATTTAACCAAAATAGTATTAAATAGATTTAAATTTGCAATTATTATCCCAAGGCTTCAAATTATAATGAAATAACACTTCTTCAAGCAAGCTACTAACTAACTATATATTTATCCAAAAAGTGGAATCTGTTAAAAAATAATTAGGGAAAATTTGTATATTTATATAGAAAGAAAGAAACCAATATATATATATATATATATATATAATGACAAATAAAAAAATCAGCAGGATGTATGATTTTTTATGATTTTCTATAACAATAAAAGCAGATAAAACAATGGTAAACGTTTTCCCATAATCAGAAGATTAAGACTTACAATGGTTCATTTGGCATTAACCTAAAAATCTGCAGAAATTTGGCATTAAAAAATGACAGCAATATAAATGAATATTTTTTGTCCAACCATGATGGTCTCTCTAGCAAAGTATTTTACTTTATAAGGGCACATTTCGTTTGGATCAAAAAGTTCATATATAAATGAATAGCAATAAACAGAAAGAAAAACATTATATCCATAGAATATTATTATTCGTGGCATTTTACCATATTTTTATTAGGCACATATCAATATAAATTAGGATTAAAGAGATAAATTACAACGAATATATATGTTCTGTTGAAAATTCAAATTTAATTATGGAATAAGAATAACAAATGGTTCAAATTAGCAACACATTGTTGAGTAATGAATGATATCTCTCAAGAATCAAACGCATAATGATCTCTTTAGCAAGTACCATCGCTACTGGAATTACTTACATATTTTACCAAATAAGGACACGTTCAATTCGACTCACACATTTCCCACTTAAATGTTCTAGACCTATTTGGATTAAAAGGGTTCGTAACGTATCTTCACGAGTAGCAATGAACACAAGGCAAGCATTGTATCCATGAAATATTACTACTAGTGTCAAAATTTTGAAGAAATTCGACGGGTGACTCACTGTTCCATATTCTCATTAGGTACATACTGTAATTAAGAGCTAAACTAGATGATCCAAGTTCGCTCAAAAGCGGGATAAATTAAAGTGGGATAAATTAAGATTCAAGAGAGGTGAATCGTGATGAATGAGTTTAGTAGAAAAGCCGGGAATATTGTTGCTTGATTCTACCGGCCAATTAGTTATACTCATCTACAAGGGATAGGAGACTCTATTAGTAGGAGTGTTTTTTTTTTTTTTTGTTAATTTAGTAGCTAGTATGTTATTAAGACAATACATTTACTGATATTAATTATTAATTATGAAAATCTAGAGTATACCCATTTCCTTTTTAGGAGCAGTTATATATGATTTTCTATGACAAAGAAATTTACTTTTTTCAAATAATTTCCTATGTTCTTTATGTAGATTTTATTTCATAATTATGAAATTGGTTTGCACAAGATAAATTAATTGGATCCACAATTCTTTTTTATTTATTTAGTTTGACTTTCATATACTTTTACAATCTTTTCATAAAGATTACATGTTTCATATTCTACAAATATAACATTAAACTATAATCTAGCGCAACTAGTTGGTTTAAATGAGACAATTCTTTCTCTGAGATCAAATCCAACTAAAAAATTGATTTGTGCCATATTCCCTAATATAGAGGTATTGTTAGTGGGGACAATTGCTAAACAACGATATGTATCAGTTGTAATAAATGAGTTCATTGGATTCAACTCCAAAACAACACCAGGGAAATGAAGTTTCATCTTTGGAATACTAGAATCCTTCAATGATGATGAATAACACAACTTAAAAGAACCTTGCGCACCGACGGGGTGTTTTGCTGTGATATATTTTTGTACCGTTGTTTCAACATGTGAGTAGAAAGAGTTGGAAACAAGCATGGCATTCGTTCCTGAGTCAATCAATAATTTGAGTTGAACATTCATTTGATTAGAATTATTATGTGATGATATATGAGGATCAGGAAAATACTTCAGGTTGTGCTTTCCCACTGTAATTGAATCTAGCATTATATTGTAATAAGAATCAACAATTAATGGAGTCGTCATGACATTATTGCCTGAAACTATCGCCTCGTGACCGAAACTAATTTTACCAGCATGTGATGATCCTGACGGAGCCATGCAATAGGAGAACTTTCCTTGATGACTTTCACGAAGTTGAGTTATGAACGAACTTTCTTGAAGATTAAACCCTACAATGCCACCTGCTTTATGGGGAAAATTGCCAATATTATCATGGCCACATCCGAAGAGAAAATTTTTAAATTCTCTCTTGTGAGAACCAGAACCCACCGTAATGGTATCTCTAGCAAGTTCACCACTAGATCTTTTTTCATCCTCGTAAGTTCGATTATAAGGGCAATTTCTATTTTCAGAACATTTTTGAAAATGAAATGTTTTTGATTTATGGGGTTGGAAAGGTGAATATTTTGACGAGAAGCAACGAGTACAAGGTAAGCATTGTATCCAAGGAAGATCACTGCCTGTATCAATAATTTGATAGTATTTAACCTTTGGGCTACCATATGAAATTTTCATGAGGTATAAATTTCTATCAAAGATTAAATCCGATGATCCAATTTGCTCAGTATATTTTCGTAAGCCAAGGGAAGTTAAATTAAGTTTGAAGAAAGGGGATCGAGGTGAGTTAATATGAATAAGTTCAGTAGAAAATCCATCGTTCTCTTTTGATTCGATAGAAATAACTATAGAACAAAATATAACTAAGATGATTATTCTCACCAAGACATGACTTGATGTCGAACTATGTTTTCTCTCTCTATTTTGCATGATTTATCACTCAATAATTGTTTGCACAAATTAACTGGTGAGAGTCTTGAAAAGAAGATCAATTATTTATACTCACTAGTGAGTAATAGAATGCTCTATCTATCTTGCTATTCACTAAATTAATAGACAATTATAATAATCTTAATCCATCCCTGTAATCTTTCTAGCTTTCAAAATGCTTCAATTTAATTTAAAATATAAAATGGATATAAATATCCGTTATGAATTCAAGATATATTTTAAAAATTTTACTATTATCAATAATTAATTTTTAAATATTAATCATATCACGCGTGCATGCATAATTGAATTATGACAAAAAATTAAGTATATAATCAGATTTGATTTAAAATTAATCACATACTCTAATGAAGGATTCTTATAGTTGTATTTAATATCAAATTTAATTACAACTGATCTTATTTTACTTGGGGATTCTTCCAATTTCATTTGGATTTATCAAACCTATTTGTAATTAAAATCTTTGTCAGGTTTTTGCATGGTGCCTTTTTGTAATTTTTTTATATGATATGAAATATAAAATAGATAATAAAAATAAAACACTTGTAATAAAAATACATGGGGATTCTTTGAATTTCATCATAGATTTTCTATATCTAATTGTAACTAAAGACGTTGTACAAAAAAGAAGGAAGGAAACTTAAAGTTATAACACATATTTCCTAATAAATTTTCTAACAACAAATAATCTTATTTTAAGAATCTGAAAGTTGGTGAAGGATTCTTCCAATTTCATTTTAGATTTTTCAAATCTAATTGTAAAAAAATAAATAAAAGAAACTTAATGTGAGATACTTGTTTCGAAGCAAATTCTTTGTCCATTATTTTGATTTTTTTTCATATGAAATGTCATAAGTTAGAAAATAGATGTGAAAATAAATAAATAAATAAAAGTCACAATATTTACAAAATTGCAATAAAAAAATGTAACAAAATTTTCTATATTTTTAAAATTTTAATTTTAGTACAATATTTAAAGTTTTTTTTTTTCAGCATCATATTTTTTTATACAATTCATCATTTTTCTTTTTGAGTAATATATACATAAGATTAAAAAAAATAAAATTCTAATTTGAATGACTGAAAACTTTTATGAATTTATTGAGAAATTAACATCACGACATTCTTTTTATTAATTTTTTTGTTTTTGATACATGGGGGAGGGGGACTTGGGTGTCAAACCCACAAAGTGGGGGTTGGGGAGGTGGGCTCTTGCCATTGCATCACACAACCTCGACCTTTTTATTAATTTTTTAAAAATTTAAAAATTATTTACCTTAATAAAAATATTAATATTGATTAGAGAGAAAAATTTATAAAATTTAAAATTAACATCTATTCAAAAAATATTTATTTAAAATATAAATAGTAGGATTTTTTAAAAAATACATTGTTAAAAATACAAAAATAAGAAGAATAGATTGATTAAAAAAACTTAAACTATAAAAGAAGAAAAAAAAAAGAGAAAAAAAGTTTTAAAAAATAATAAAAAATTATAATAATTAATGTTGAGATTGATCTTAAAAAAAAAAAAAAACCCATAATAATAGCAGTAAAACAAAAATATAAAAGTCACAATATTTACAAAATTAGCATTAATCTGATATATAAGATATATTTCTTTTATAAAGAATTATTAATGAATAGTATTTTTCATGTATTATTATTTGAACAGGTATGAGGAGGAAAAATAAAAAATATTTTATTTTATATAGTAACAACTAAAATATACACACATAAATATGACAAATGGAAACAAAAAAATTAGAAGTAATAATAAAGTACAAGCTAATTTTTTATATATTTTCTTTGTTTTTCTTTTTTCTTCATGACAAATTAACCATATATATATATATATATATATATATATATATATATATGAAACTTCTTTCTTCAAAAGAGGGAACTTTACTTTTTTTTTTAAATATGTCCTGTGTCCTTTATTTGGATTTTATTTTGTAATTATTAAATTGATTTGCTGAAGATAAATTAATTGGATCAACAATAACTTTTATTTATTTAGTTTTTAGATATCTTTACAATCTTTTCATAAAGTTGCATGTTTCTTATTCTACAAGTACAAAATTAAACTATAATGTGGCGCAATTAGTTGGTTTAAATGACATAATTCTTTCTGTAAGATCAATTCCAACTAAAAAGTTTATTTGTGCCATACTCCCTAATACGGTGAAATTGTCATGGGGCATAATTGCTAAACAACGATGTGTATTAATTGTAGGAAATGTGTTCACTGGATTCAACTTCAAAACTACTCCAGGAAAATGAAGTTTTATCTTTGGAATACTAGAATCCTGCAATGATGATGAATAACACAACTTCAAGCGACCCTGCGCACCGATGGGGTGCTCTGTTGTGATATATTTTTGTACCCTTGTTTCAACATCTGAGTAGAGAGAGTGGGGAAGATATATGAGATTTGTTCCTGTGTCAACAATTGTTTTGAGTGGATCATTCATTTGGTTAGAATTGTGTGATGATAAATGAGAATCATGGAAATATTTTAGTTTGTGTTTTCCGACTATAATTGACTCTAGCATTATATTATAAAAAGTATCAAGAACTAATGGAGTCGTCATGACATCATTTCCTGAAACTATCGCTCTGTTACCAAAACTGATTTTACCGTTATTTGTAGATCCCGGTCGACCCGGGCAATAGGAGAACTTTCCTTGATTACTTTCACGAAGTTGAAATATGAACGATAATTTTTCAGGATTAAGCCCTACTGTGCCGGCTGAATTATAGGGAAAATTTCCAATTTGTTTATGGCCACATCCAAAGAGAAATGTTTTAAATTCTCTCTTGTTAGAACCAGAACCCACTGTAATGGTATCTCTTGCAAGTTCACCGCCACATTCTTTGCCATCCTCGTAACTTACATCATACGGGCAAGTTTTATTTTCACGATCTTTTTCAAAATGAAATGTTTTTGAATTATTGGGTTGAAAAGGTGAATATTTTGATGGGAAGCAATGAGTACAAGGAAAGCATTGTATCCAAGAAATCTCACTACCCGTATCAATGATATGATAGTACTTAACCTTTGGGCTACCATATGAAATTTTCATGAGGTATAAACCTCTATCATACATTAAATATAATGATCCAATTTGCTCAGTATAATTTCGTAAGCCCAAAAAAGTTGAATTAAGTTTGTAGAAAGGGGATCCAGGCGAATCAATATGAATAAGTTCAGTAGAAAATCCATCCTTCTCTTTCGATTCGATCGAAATAATTATGGAACAAAATATAACTAAAATGATTTCTCTTATCAAGACATGACTTGATGAAGAACTGTGTTTTCTCTCTCTATTTTGCATGTTTTATCACTCAATAACTGGTTTACTCAAATCAACTTGTGAGATTCTTGAGAAGAAGAGCGAGTATTTATACTCAGTCACTAGTGAGGAATAGAAACTCTATCTATCTTTGCTGTCACTAGACAATTATTATAATCTTAATCCATCTCTATAATATTTAATTTGTTTCAATGTAATTTAAAATGTAAAATGAGCATAAATAATTGTTGTCAACTCAAGATATGTTTTTTTTTTTCATTTATTGTTATCAATTATTAATTTTAAATATTAATCGTATCAGGTGCTTACATAATTGAATTATGACAAAATTAACTATCAAATTTATTTTGATTTAAAATTAATCACATACTTAAATGGAAGATTGTAATCAATGTCAAATCTAACTACAACAGATCTTATTTCATTTGAATTTATCAAATCTAATTGTAATTGAAGTCTTTGCAAGGAAATGAAGGAGGCAAAATTAAGTGACATTTGCATAATGGACAGTTGAAAAGGCAAGGCTATCGGGGCACGGTTGCACCCGTTGCCTTAAAATGCAAATAAATTTTTTTAAATTGCATAAAAACAAGATATGTATAACATAACATACAAATAATATTTTCATATGAACTTATGGAGAAAATGATGTTTTCCCACAAGACATAACTAGATAAGAAAAAGAAAAATCTTTATTCACCCTATCTTGAAACTTGATATATATATTTTTTTAATATGATATTAAATATCAAATATCTATAGATATGTAATTATTATCTAGACGAGATATCTTTTAGTATAAGAAGAATAATTGTTAAGTAAGTACTAATAGCTAACATCAGCTGATTATGCGTCCGATTTATAACAAATGAAGCTAATCTATATTTATATATAATTATGATATTCTCAATGTAATTATGATTATTAGTAAAGTTGAATTTATGATCATATTACAAACTCACACAATTTTAAAAGTGTGGCAGTTGATACGTGAATTAAATTTATTGTATTTTTATATAACAAATATATTTTCTTTATTATTAAATGTTATGTATTCTTTTGTCATGTTAAAATTGAATCTTAAATAATAAGAAGTTAAAATTGGATAATAAAAATAAAATAATTGTAATAAAAATACATGGGGATTCTTTCAAGTTCATCTTAGATTTTCTATATCTAATTGTAACTAAAGACTTTGCACAAAAATAAAGAAAGGAAACTTAAAGTGATAACAAATATTTCCTAATGCTTACCAAAAAAAAAAAAAAAAAAAAAAACACATATTTCCTAATAAATTATTAAAAATATAACTCCAAAATTGATTATAACAAATAATCGTATTTCAAGAATCTCAAAGTTGGTGAAGGATTCTTCCAATTTCAATTTAGATTTTTCAAATCTATTTGTAAAAGAAGTTTTCTTAGAAAATTAAAGAAAGGAAATCCTTTTTCCTCTATTTTGATTTAATTCATATGAAATGTCATAAGTTAGAAAATAGATGTGAAAAAAAATTAAAAGTTACAATATTTACAAAATTGCAATAAAAAAATGTAACAAAAATTTTCTTTATTTTAAAATATTAATTTTTATAATAATATTTTAATTTTTTTTTCAACATCATAATTTTTATATACAATTAATCAATTTTCTTTTTTATTTATAAGAATATAGTCTTAATTTTTTCATTATATCTTTTATGAAAAATATATACATTACATTAAAAAAAAAATCAAAATTATTAGTTTATTAATTATAATTTGAATGACTGAAATAATTTTTAAGAATTTAATGAGAATTTTTTTTATTTTTTTTTGAAAAATTTAAAAATTATTTACCTTAATAAAAATATTAATATTGATTATACAGAAATAGTTTATAAACTTTAAAATTAACCTCTATCTAAAAAATATTTATTTAAAATATAAATGGTAGGATTTGTTTTTTTTGAAAAAAACAATTAAATTGTTATAAATACAAAAATAAGAAGAATAGATTATAAAAATAAAATAAATTAAAATAAACAATAACAGAAAATAAAAAAGGAAGATTTTTTTTTTTTTAAATATAATAAAAGAATCATAATAATTAATGTTGAGATTGAAGGAAAAAAAAAATAATAATAAAAATAGCACTAAAAAAAAATCTAAAAGTCACAAAATTTACAAAATTACCATTAATCTGATATATAAGATATATTTCTTTTATAAATAGTACTTTTGATGTATTATTATTTGAATAGATACGGAGGAAAAAATAATAATAAAAGTTAATTTTATTTTATATAGTGACAACTAAAATATACACACATAAATATGACATATTTAAAATAATTAGAAGTAATAATAAAGTACAACATATTTTTTTATATATTTTCTTTGTTTTTCTTTTTCTTCATGGTTTATTAACCATAAAAAATATATATATATATATATATATGAAACTTTTTTCTTTAATACAGTGAACTTTTCTTTTCTTTTTTTGTAATTATTAAATTGATTTGTAGAAGATAAATTAATTGGATCAACAATAACTTTTATTTAGTTAATTTTTATATATTTTTACAATCTTTTCATAAAGTTGCATGTTTCTTATTCTACAAGTACAAAATTTAACTATAATGTAGCGCAATTAGTTGGTTTAAATGACATAATTTTCTCTGTAAGATCAATTCCAACTAAAAAGCTTATTTGTGCCATATTCCCTAATATGGTGTAATTGTCATGGGGCACAATTGCTAAACAACGATTTTTATTACTAATTGTATAAAATGTGTTCACTGGACTCAACTTCAAAACTACACCAGGAAAATGAAGTTTTATCTTTGGAATACTAGAATCCTTCAATGATGATGAATAACACAACTTAAAGGGGTCTGATGGACCAATGGGGGGCTTTTTTGTGATATATTTTTGTACCATTGATTCAACATCTGAGTAGAAAGAGTTGGGAAGATATATGAGAGTTGTTCCTGTGTCAACAATTATTTTGAGTGGATCATTCGTTTGGTTAGAATTGTGTGATGATAAATGAGAATCAGGAAAATATTTTAGTTTGTGTTCTCCGATTGTAATTGACTCTAGCATTATATTATAATAAGTATCAAGAACTAATGGAGTCGTCATGACATCATTTCCTGAAACTATCGCTTTGTTACCAAAACTTATTTTACCAGTATATGCAGATCCCGGTCGACCCAGGCAATAGGAGAACTTTCCTTGATGACTTTCACGAAGTTGAGTTATGAACGATGATTCTTGAGGATTAAGCCCTACCAGGCCGCCCGCATTATAGGGATAATTTCCAATTTGTTCATGTCCACATCCAAAGAGAAAATTTTTAAATTCTCTCTTGTGAGATCGAGAACCCACTGTAATGGTATCTCTTGCAAGTTCACCGCTACATTTTTTTCCATCCACGTAAGTAAAAATATAAGGGTGAGTTCTATTATGACGAGTTTTTTCAAAATGAAATGTTTTTGAATTATTGGGTTGGAAAGGTGAATATTTTGATGGGAAGCAATGAGTACAAGGCAAGCATTGTATCCAAGAAATCCGACTACCCGTATCAATAATATGATAGTACTTTATCTTTGGGGTACCATATGAAATTTTCATGAGGTATGTACCTTTATTATACATGATATATGATGATCCAATTTTCTCAGTATAATTTCGTAAGCCCAAAAAAGTTAAATTAAGTTTGTAGAAAGGGGATCGAGGAGAATCAATATGAATAAGTTCAGTAGAAAATCCTTCGTTCTCTTTCGATTCGATCGAAATAATTATGTAACAAAATATAACTAAGATGATTATTCTCATCAAGACATGACTTGATGAAGAACAATGTTTTCTCTCTCTATTTTGCATGATTTATCACTCAATAATACTGGTTTACACAAATCAACTTGTGAGAGTCTTGAGAAGAAGAGCGAGTATTTATACTCAGTCACTAGTGAGTAATAGAAACTCTATCTATCTTTGCTGTCACTAGACAATTATTATAATCTTAATCCATTCCTATAATCTGATCTAGATTTAAATATGTTTCAATGTAATTTAAAATGTAAAATGAGCATAAATAATCGTTGTCAACTCAAGATATATTTTTTTTTCATATTATTGTTATCAATTATTAATTTTAAATATTAATCGTATCACGCGCTTACATAATTGAATTATGACAAAATTGACTATCAAATTTATTTTGATTTAAAATTAATCACATACTTAAATGGAAAATTGTAATCAATGTCAAATCTAACTACAACAGATCTTATTTCATTTGAATTTATCAAATCTAATTGTAATTTAAATAAGTAATTGTTAAACAATTGATTATTAGTAAAGTTGAATTTATCATCATATTACAAACTCACACAATTTTAAAAGTATGGCAGTTGATATGTGAATTAAATTTATTCTATTTATATATAACAAATATATTTTCTTTATTATTAAATGTTATTTATTCTTTTATCATGTTTTATATTTTTATATAATATATATAAAATAAAATTGAATCTTAAATAATAAGAAGTCAAAATTGGATAATAAAAATAAAATAATTGTAATAAAAATACATGGGTAATATTCTTTCAATTTCATCTTAGATTTTCTATATCTAATTGTAACTAAAGACTTTGTACAAAAATAAAGAAAGGAAACTTAAAGTGATAACACATATTTCCTAATGCTTACCACAAAAAAAAAAAAAAAAAAAAAAAATCCTAATAAATTTATAATCTTATTTCAAATAATCTTATTTCAAGAATCTCAAAGTTGGTGAAGGATTCTTCCAATTTCAATTCTGATTTTCCAAATCTATTTCTAAAAAGAAGTCTTCGTAGAAAAATAAATAAAGGAAACTTAATGAGAGATAATAGAAAATAGATGTGAAAAAATCTATTTTCTTTATTTAAAATTTTTTAATTTTTATAATAATATATATTTTTTTTTCAACATTTTAATTTTTATATAGAATTCATCATTTTTCTTTTTTCTATTTTTTATAGGAATATAATTTTAATTTTTTTCATTATATTTTTTATGAAAAGTATATACATAACATTAAAAAAAAAATCTTAATTATGAGTTTATTAATTAAAATTTGAATGACTTAAATAAATTTTAAGAATGTAAAGAGAAATTAAGATACGGAATTTTTTTTAATTTTTTTAAAATTTAAAAAATATTTACCTTAATAAAAAAATATGAATATTTATTAAAGAGAAAATAGTTTATAAACTTTAAAATTAACCTCTATCTAAAAAAGGTTTATTTAAAATATAAATGGTAGGATTTGTTTTTTTTTAAAAAAATAAATTGTTAAAAATACAAAATAAGAAGAATAGATTGATTAAAAAAATTAAAAAATAACAAAAAAAAGGAATAAATTTTTTTTAAAAAAATAATAAAAAAATCATAATAATTAATGTTGAGATTGAAGAAAAAAAAAAAAAAAAAACCATAATAGCAGAAAAAATAAAAATATAAAAGTCACAATATTTACAAAATTAGCATTTTTCTGATATATAAGATATATTTCTTTTATAAAGAATTATTAATAAATAGTATTTTTGATGTATTATTATTTAAACATATATGGAGGAAAAATAATAATACATGTTAATTTTATTTTATATAGTAACAACTAAAATATTCACAAATATGACAAATTGAAAAAAAAAAAAAAAATTAGAAGTAATAATAAAGTACAAGCTAATTTTTTATTTTTTTTCTTTGTTTTTCTTTTTTCCTCATGACAAATTAACCATAAAAAAAAATATATTTGAAACTTCTTTCTTCAAAAGAGTGAACTTTACTTTTTTTTCAAATAATGTCCTATGTCCTTTATTTGGATTTTATTTTGTAATTATTAAATTGATTAGCAGAAGATAAATTAATTGGATCAACAATGACTTTTATTTATTTAGTTTTTATATATTTTTACAATCTTTTCTCAAAGTTACATGTTTCTTATTCTACAAGTTCAAAATTTAACTATAATGTAGCGCAATTAGTAGGCTTAAATGATATTTTTCTCTCTGAAAGTTCAAATCCAACTAAAAAAGTTAATTTGTGCCATATTGCCTAATGTAGAGTCCATATCTGTGGCCGAAATTGCTAAGCAACGATATCTACCAATCGGAATAAATGTGATCACTGGATTCAACTCCAAAACCACACCTGGAAAATGAAGTTTAATCTTTGGAATACTAATATCCCTCAATGATATGATAAATAGCATAACTTATAGTCACCTTTTGGACCTACAGGGGACTTTTTGATATGGTTTTGTACCATTTTTTCAACTTATATTATAATAATCGTCAAGAATTAATGGAGTCGTCATGACATTATTACCAAAAACTAGAGCCTCATGACCGAAACTGATTCTACCAAGCATGTGTAGATCTTGTTGGAGCCATGCAATAGGAAAATGCTCCTTGATGTTCTTTATGAAGTTGAGTAATGAATGATTTTTCTTGAAAATTGAACCCTACTAAGCTGGCTCCTTTATAAGTAAAAAAATCAACATTATAGTGACCACATCCAAAGATAAAATCTTTAAATTCTCTCTTGTGAGAACCAGAACGTACTGTAATGGTTTCTTTTGCAAGTTCACCGCTACTATGTGATCTATCTTGGTATACTGTATTATAAGGGCATCTTTTATTTGGTGTAGAACAATTAATTAGAATTCAAAGGTGCATGAATTATTGGGATTGAAAGGCGCATATGTTGAATTGTAGCATTGGGTACAAGGTAAACATTGTATCCAAGAAAGGTCACTACCTGTATCAAGAATATGATATAATTCCACCGGTAGTGTACCATATGATATTTTCATAAGGTAAAATGCTTTTTCATGGGCTAAAATTGATTATCCAATCTGCTTAATATAACTCTGATGAGTTAGATTCGAGTTGGAGAAGGGAGACAAAGGTGAATTGATATGGATGAGTTCAATAGAAAATCCATCATTCTTTTTTGACTCTACTAGAATATTTATGTAACAAGATATGAAGAAAATGATTATTCTTAGCATAACATGATTGAGTGATGAACTATGATTTCTCTCTCCTTTCATTATTCTTTTATCAAGAAGTAGTGTTTAAAAAAATTGAGAGTCTTGAGAAGAAGAGCAATTATTTATATTAATTTTTTTTCATCAAAGACCAATTATTTTTATTTTTATTCATCAAAAAAAAAAAAAAAGACCAATTATTTTTTGACATTAGTGAATAATAGTAGTTATAGTAAACTATTAGTTCATGGTATTTGAAAAGGAAAAAAGGATGGTTTAAAGTGACTTTTTGATAAAATAAATTTGAGTCTTATCTGATTTTTATGGCCTAAATAAATTTAAGGTAAATTTGTTATTTTATTTTTGCTCATGTTTGGTTATTCAATTTCAAAGGAAAAAGAGATTGTTTAAAGTGACTTTTAGAGAAAATAAATTTGAATATAAAATGATTTATTCTCTTATCTAATTTTTAATGTCCAAATAAATTTAGCGTAAAATTTTATTTTATTTTATTTTTTGCCCATGTTTAGGTTATTGAATTTCAATGAACATGCATATAAAAATATTTTAGGATTTTGTAAAAGAACTTAGAGATATTTTATTAAATGCAGGCTCATATGCATGGCAATATTTTGTCATAATATATTATCTATTTGAATAGTCAAACCTAAAGTCCATTTTACCATAACCTCTATCTTTATGTTTTATATGAATGAAAGGTCAAAGGAAAGGGGTTTTTTTTCTTTTATTAGGCTATTTAATTTTTAAAGTTATTACGACTTCAATTAATTCAAATTTAATTCGAATTGCGTTTGTACGTTTACTCGAAAAAAAAATCTTACCCTAATTTAACAAATATCAAGCCCTCAACTTTATGTAGGATTCACACTACCTTTCTCATTATATAAAGACTTGAAGGAAGGGAATTTTGCTTCTTAACAAAAACAACCTTAATTTGATTTGACTTTTTTTTCATTTAAAATTTGAATTATTTTCACACCTCTTGGAAGCGTTGATAATTGAAGGGAAAAAACTAAAAATAAATTGAAATATGGATAAATATTGGAATTTGATGTTACTAGGTTGACTTCTAAAATTTTGGAAAAAATCATTATATAAAAATTTAAATAAGTCAATTTGTCCTTGTTTCCTTTGTTTTATCATTTACATTTTTCTTTCCCCTTCTTTATTTTAGGATGTACATTTTAAAAATGTATATATATTATTTTGGAGGAAAATAATTTTTTATTTTTAAATGCAAAAGTGTGATGATAAAATAAATAGCAAAGATTAAAACTTGAGGATATAGTTTACATATCCAACTCATATAAAAATTAGTTTGGATGTGAATATTATTTAAATGTGTCGTATAATTAGAATTCATATAATACACTTTATGCCATAAATAAAAAAATCTAATGCCCTTTATGCCATAAGAAAAAAAGAGGAAAAAAAAAAACTAATGAAAGGAAAAAAAAATCACAATTTAATCCTAAACCCTAATAATGAAGATTATAATAAGTTCATCTGAATTAGACCCAAATGGACAAAATATCATTGAAGTCAATTTTAAATATGACAAATAATCTTATTAAAGTATTTGCATAGAAATAAAGAGAGCAAAGTTTAAGAAAGATATACCCGGGAGAATCACAACTTTTTACCATGGAAAGTCTAAAACATAGTAAGGGAAACAAGATGAACTTTTATACACATAAATATATATAAATCATTTATCTCCCTAATATAATCAGTGAAAAAATAAAAAAGAGAGCGTAATAATTACAAATCGTTTTAGTAAATATATATGTTTATGTTTTTATCTGTGTTTTATTAACCGGCAAAAATATATACATGAAACGTCTTACTTCAATTGAGTGAAATTTACTTGATTGAAAAATAATCATTTGTCCTTTATTTTGATTTATTGTATAATTATAAAATTGATTCCCACAAGGTAAATTAATTGGATCAACAACACTTTTTTAATTTTTATTTAGTGACTTTAATAGATTTTATAAACTTTAGTTTACTTAAAATTTATATGTTTAATACAAGCATTCAAGTAATTTATAATGCAGCACAATTAGTTGGCATAAATGACAATTGTTTTTCCACAAGATCAAATCCAACTAAAAAATTGATCATTGCCATATTTCCTAGTGTGTAGTGTTCATCAGTGGGCAGGATTGCTAGACAACGATGTCTACCACCATCAACAAATATGTTGTATGGACTCATCTCCAAAATTACACCTGGAAAATGAAGCTTAATCTTTGGAATATCAGCATTCCTCAATGATGATGAATAGCACAACTTATATCCACTCACTTCACCAATGGGGGTCTTTCCATGGATATATCTTATTATTGTTCTCTCTACATGTGAATAGAAAGAGTTGGATAGATAAATGGCATTGGACCCCGAGTCGATTGCTAATTGGAGTCGAAAATTAGTCCCATTTGAATCGTTTGATGATGAATACAAGTCGGGGAAATACTTTAATGTCTTGTTGCCAACACTAATTCAAGTTAGCATTATATTATAATTATAGTCAAGAATTAATGGAGTCCTCATGACATTATTACCTAAAACTAGAGCCTCGTGACCGAAACTAATTCTACCAGCATGTGTAGATCCTGGTGGAGCCATGCGAAGGAGAATGCTCCATGATGTTTTGTACGAAGTTGAGTAATGAATGATCTTTCCATACGATTGAACCCTACTATGCCGGCTCCTTTATGAGGATAATAACCAACATTATCGTGGCCACATCCAAAGAGAAAATCTTTAAATTCTCTCTTGTGAGAACCGGAACCTATTGTAATAGTTTCTTTAGCAAGTTCACCACGACTATGTGAATTATCCTCATAAACCATCTCATAAGGGTGTGGTTTATGTGATGATGAACCATTTTGATACTCAAAGGTGCATGAATTATTGGGATTGAAAGGCGCATATGTTGAATTGTAGCAATTGGTACAAGGTAAACATTGTATCCAAGAAAGGTCACTACCTGTATCAAGAATTTGATATAATTCCACCGGTGGTGTACCATATGATATTTTCATAAGGTAATATGCACTTGCATGGGCTAAAATTGATGATCCAATCTGCTTAATATAACCGTGATGACTTATATTAGAGTTGAAGAAGGGAGACAAAGGTGAATTGATATGGATGAGTTCAGTAGAAAACTCCTCATTCCTTTTTGATTCTACTAAAATATTTATGTAACAAGATATGAAGAAAATATTTATTCTCATCATAACATGATTGAGTGACGAATTATGATATGAAGAAAAACTAAAAAGAAATTGAAGTATGGATAAATATTGGAATTTGATGTTACAAGGTTGATTTCTATAATTTCGGAAAAAATCATTATATAAAAATTTACATAAGTCAATTTGTCCTTGTTTCCTTTGTCTTATCATTTACATTTTATTTTCCCTTCTTTATTTTAGAATGTACATTTTATATATATTATTTTGGAGTGAAATTAATTTTTTTTTTAAATGCAAAAGTGTGATGATAAAATAAATAGCAAAGGTTAAAACTTGAGGGTAGAGTTTACATATTCAACTCGTATAAAAATTAGTTTGAATGTGAATATTATTTAAATGTGTCGTATAATTAGAATTCATTTAATACACTTTATGTCATTAGTAAAAAATCTAATGCCCTGTATACAATAAGATAAAAAAGGAAAAGAAAAAAAAAACTAATGAAAGGAAAAAAAAAAAAATCACAACTTAATCCTAAACCGTAATAATGAAGGTTATAATTTTATATATAAACCCTAATAATGAAGATTATAATAAGTTCATCTGAATTAGACTAAAACAGACAAAATATCATTGAATTCAAATTGAAGTATGACAAATAATCTTATGAAAGTATTTATATAGAAATAAAGAGAGCAAAGTTTAAGATAGATACACGGGAGAATCACAACTTTTTACCATGGAAAGTCTAAAACATAGTAAGGGAAACAAGATGAACTTTTATACACACACACACACACACACACATATATATATATATATATATATATATATATATATATATATATATATATATCTTATCTCCCTAATATAACCAGTGAAAATATAAAAAAGAGTGCGTAATAAATACAAATCGTTTTAGTAAATATATATGTTTATGTTTTTATCCGTGTTTTTATTAACCGACAAAAATCTATATATGAAACGTCTTACTTCAATTGAGTGAAATTTACTTGATTGAAAAATAATCATCTATCCTTTATTTTGATTTTATTGGATAATTATAAAATTGATTCGCACAAGGTAAATTAATTGGATCAACAACACTTTTCTATTTTATATTCAGTGACTTTAATAGATTTTATGAACTTTAATTTACTTCAAATTTATATGTTTTATACAAGCATTTAAGTAATTTATAATACAGCACAATTAGTTGACATAAATGACAATTGTTTTTCCACAAGATTAAATCCAACTAAATAATTGATCATTGCCATATTTCCTAATACGTAGGTTTTATCAGTGGGCAAAATTGCTAGACAACGATGTCCACTACCATCAACAAATATGTTGTGTGGACTCATCTCCAAAATTACACCTGGAAAATGAAGCTTAATCTTTGGAATTTCAGCATTCGTCAATGATGATGAATAGCACAATTTATACCCTTTCATCCCACCAGTGGGGGTCTTTCCATGGATATATCTTATTATTGTCCTCTCAACATGTGAGTAGAAAGATTTGGATAGATATATGGCATTGGCCCCCGAGTCAATTGCTAATTGGAGGCGAAAATTAGTCCCCTTTGAATCGTTTGATGATGAATAAGCATCGGGGAAATACTTCAATGTCATGTTGTCAACACTAATTCCAGTTAGCATTATATTATAATCATGGTCAAGAATTAATGGAGTCCTCATGACATTCTTACCTAAAACTAGAGCTTCCTGACCAAAACTGATTCTACCAGCATGTGTAGATCGTGGTGGAGCCATGCAGAAGGAGAATGCTCCATGAAGTTTTGTATGAAGTTGAGAAATGAATGATTTTGCCATAAGATTGAACCCTACTACACCGGCCCCTTTATAAGGAAAAATACCAACATTATCGTGGCCACATCCAAAGAGAAAATCTTTAAATTCCCTCTTGTGAGAACCAGAACCTAATGTAATAGTTTCCGTAGCAAGTTCACCACGACTATGACTATGTGAATTATCCCGATAAACCCTCTCATAAGTGCGTGGTTTATGTGATGATGAACCCTTTTGATATTCAAAGGTGCATGAATTATTGGGATTGAAAGGCGCATATGTTGAATTGTAGCAATGGGTACAAGGTAAACATTGTATCCAAGAAATGTCGCTACCCGTATCGAGAACTTGATATAACTCCACCGGTGGTGTACCATATGATATTTTCATAAGGTAATATGAATCTGCATGAGCTAAAATTGATGATCCAATCTGCTTAATATAACCATGAGGAGTTAGATTAGAGTTGAAGAAGGGAGACAAAGGTGAATTTATATGGATGAGTTCAGTAGAAAACCCATCATTCCTTTTTGATTCTACTAAAATATTTATGTAACAAGATATGAAGAAAATAATTATTCTCATCATAACATGATTGAGTGACGAATTACGAGTTCTCTCTCCTTTCATTATTCCTTTGTCAACAAGTAGTGTTTATAAAATTTGAGAGTCTTGAGAAGAAGAGCAATTATTTATATTCAATTTTTTTCATCAAAGACCAATTTTTTTTTTTTTAAAATTTGTGAATAATAGTAGTTATAGTAATCTATTAGCTCATTGTATTTGAAAAGGAAAAAAAGGATGCTTTAAAGTGACTTTTTGATAAATAAATATGACTCTTATCTAATTTTTACTTCCAATATAAAATTTAAGGTAAATTTGTTATTTTATTTTTGCCCATGTATAGGTTATTCAATTTCAAACAACATGCATATTATTAGGTCCTGGTAAGTGAAAAGGAAATAACTATATAAATTTAAGGTAAATTTGTTATTTTATTTTTTCCCATGTTTAGGTTAATAAATTTCAAACAACATGAATATTAGTTCATGGTAAGTGAAAAGGAAAAAAAGATGATTTAAAGTGACTTTTTGAGAAAATAAATTTGAATTTAAAACGATTTATTCTCTTATCTAATTTTTATTGTCCAAATAAATTTACGGTAAATTTTTTTTTTTTTTATTATTTTTGTCCATGTTTAGGTTATTAGATTTCAAAGAACATGCATATTAAAATATTTTAGGATTTTGTAAAAGAACATAGAAATATTTTATTAAATGTAGGCTCATATGCATGGCAAGATTTTGTCATAATTTATTATCTATTTGAATAGTTAAACCTAAAGTCCATTTTATCAAAAATATATATCTATATATATTTACATAAGTCAATTTGTCCTTGTTTCCTTTGTTTTATCATTTACATTTTTTTTCCCTTCTTTATTTCAGTATGTACATTTTAAAATGTGTATATATATATATAAATTTACATAAGTCAATTGGTCCTTAGAAAAAAAACACATTTAGTTCTGATAGTACTATACTAAGTAGTATGTAATGGCACCCTCCATGATCATTGAATAATTAATAAATTTTAGTCAAAATTTTTGTATGTATAATTATTAATGTGTAATTTAGCAAAAAAAAAAAAAAAAATTATTAATGTGTAATGTGTAAAATTTATATTATTAAAGGGTAATTTTTTTTTGAAAAAAATGTTTTGTCACTTTTATATTATCACATATACAAGAATTTTAAAATTTATTGGATTGATAAAATTAGATTTATTAGCAATTCAATTTTTTTTATGCATTTCTTTCGATGTTCTTTTTTTTTTTTTTTTTTTTTTTGGTAAGGAAATAAAAGATTAAGTGGACATAACCTAAAATATTACTAAATTTATCAAGTTCTTGAGTGCAAGATATACCTAGTGGAGGATAAGTAAATAGTGCAAGCTATAACTAGCTATTTTACTTCTTCACACATCCTCCTAAAATCTTAGATTTTTTAGAATTTGAGCGTTTAACTATTTCTGTTTATTTTAACTTGGTTCTTCTAGTGAATTTATGTAATTTTGTAGCGACTTTCGTCGGGTAAAAAAGACAAGTTCTACATATAGACCACGTATAAAAATATCTTTAAATAGTTAAATATATGCTATTCACGTGACTGAAAAGATCGAAAAATTCTACACAAAATAGTATAAATTTTCAATTATCATCCCAAAAAGACTTCACATTTCAATCAACAATGTGAAAGTGAGAAATATTGGCTCACAAAGAAATATATATATATATATATATATATATATAATATGATAAATAAAAACCAGGATGTATAATTTTCTATGCCAATAAAAGCTGATAATACAAGAATGACAAAATTATAAATCAATGATAATATTATCCTAAAATCTAAAACCTGCACATATTTGGCATAAAGTTATGGTTATTTCATTTCCCCAAATTCAAGAATATTGGGAAACAAATCCATGAAGAGAAGAAAAAGGGACTAAGCAATAATTATAAAACTGATTTGCAGAAGGTCATTTAACTGGATCCCAAACATTTTTTTTTTTTTTTTTTTTTTGTTTGACTTTAATTGATTTTTTACTTCAAATTTATAATGTAGCACAGTTAGTTGGTTTAAATGACACTTTGTTCTTCACAAGATCAAATCCAACTAAATAGTTGATTTGTGGTAGATGCCCTAATACGAAGGACTCATCAGTGGGAAAAATTGCTAGACACCGGCGTCCATTATCAACTTGAATAAATGTGTTCGCTGGATTCAACTTCAAAATTAAACCTCGAAAATGAAGCTTAATTTCTGGAATATCAGCATCCCTCAATGATGATGAATAGCACAACCTAAAATCTCCCATTCCTCGGATTGGGGGCTTTTTGATATTTTTTTTGATATTTTGCTCAACATCGGAGTACAAAGAGTTGGGAAGATATGTGGCTTTGGACCCTGAGTCAACTATTAATGGGATTTGAAAATTCTTCTCTTTTGAACCGTTTGATGATAAATAAGAATCAGGAAAGTACTTCAATTTGTGTCTTTTGACAGTAATTTTAGTCAGCATTATAGCATAATCAAAGTCATGAACTATTGGAGTAGTCATGACATTATTGCCTAAAATTTTAGCCTCTTGACCGAAACTGATTTTACCGGCATGTGCAGATTCAGGTGGAGCCATGCAATAGGAGAATAATCCATGATGTTCTGTACGAAGTTGAGTAATAAATGATTGTTTTTCACGATTTAAGCCTATTATACTGGCTCCTTTATATGGAAAATACCCAGTATTATTGTTACCACATCCGGAGAGAAAATCTTTAAATTCTTTCTTTTGAGAATTAGAACCTATTGTGATGGTTTCTCGAGCAAGATAACCATAACTATGTGAATCGTCCTCATACTCTATCTCATAAGGACATCTTTGATTTGGTTTATCAGTACAATTTTCAAATTTAAATGTGCTCGAACTATTGGGATTGAAAGGTGCAGATTCTGTTTCATGGCAAGGGCTACACGGCAAGCACTGTATCCAAGAAATGTCACTACCTGTATCGATAATATGATAGAACTCAATCGGTGGTGTACCATATGACATTTTCATAAGGTAAAAGGAAGCATCATGGATTAAAGGCAATGATCCAATCTGCTCCATATAACCTTGATCAGTTAAATTAGGATTGAAGAAATTAAGGAGACAAAGGTGAGTTGATATGAATGAATTCAGTAGAGAATCCATCAATCTTTCTTGATTCTAATAAAACATCTATGAAATAAAATATGAGAAAGATGATTATTTTTACCAAGATATTGAATGTGGAACTATGATTTCTCCCTCTTTGCATGATTCGGCAGTCAAAAAGTACTCTTGTAATGATTTAAGAGAGTCTTTTGAAGAAGAGCAATTATTTATACACACTAGTACAAAAGGATGGTTTACTGTCACTTTCTAGGAAAATAATTTGAGATCAAAGAATAATTATGTGATTTCATCATTTAATACTTTGTAATTATTTATTTTATTTTATTTGTATGGAAAGAAAAGATTAAGTGGACATAACCTAAAATGTTACTAAATTTATCAAGTTATTGAGTGCAAGCTATAGCTAGTGAAGGATATGGAATTTGTTCCTATGGGAAAGCAAGCTGAAATTAATGTAAAAAGTTTCTAAAAATAGCTAACATAAACGGAACGGATATATTAGATAGTAAGCAGCATAAGAAAAAATAATTTAATAATGGAAAAATTGTTTTGATTACAGAAACTATTTTAATAACTCTGGTTACATGAAAGAAATAATCCACACACAAAAAAAAATAAAAAATAAAAAATGTTTGAGTACACAAACAATTTTAATAATGGAAAATTATTTATTTTAGTCTAAAATAGTAATTTTGGCTTTAAATAGATTAAGTTTTGGCATGTTTAGTCTTGAGTTAAGGGATACTTCTTTTTTTTTAAAAAAAGAAAAAAAATAAATATTCCTTTTAAAATATTGATGTTTATGATTGTTTTTTTTTAATCTTTGATTTATTCTGTAATGTTGAATTATGAAAAATAATGTAGTAAATTTTTTTTTTTATTATTTTTCGGTCTCGCCAGGGTATCCACCGCCGACAACAGTGACTAGGTTGGTCAAACAAAGCGCTGAACCACTACGCCAACCCCTTTGGTTAATGTTATTATTATTAGTAGTAGTAGAAGAATTGATTTCTTAAAAAGTGTCAATTCAGTACATACTTTTATTATCTTTATTAATTAATATTTATTTAAATTTTGTTTTCAAAAAAATGGTTAATTACTTAAGTTTGCTCTAATAAAAGAAAAGTATAAGTTTTGGCTTAAGTTAGTTAGGAATAAGTTGAAGGAACATTTTCCAAATTTATAAGTTCTAAACACATTGAGTTCTGGCCTTCCTAAAACATGCAAAAATTTGGCATAAACAAATGACAACAATTAGCTACATTTACTTACTATATTAATTTTCTGGGAAATATGCTCTCAAGATATGGTTATTTGATTTCCCAAATTCAAGAATTAAAAAAAAAAACTATAAAAAGAAGAAAAAGGGATTATGCAATAATTTATAAAATTGATTTGCAGAAGATACTTGATCACAAACAATTTTTTTTTTTTAATTTATTTATTTAGTTTGACTTTAATAGATTTTTTACTTCAAATGTTTGCATGTTTCATACAAAGCATCACAGCAATCTATAATGTAGCACATTTAGTTGGTTTAAACGACACTTTGTTCTTGACAAGATCAAATCCAACTAAATAGTTGATTTGCGCTAGATGCCCTAATACGGAGGATTCATTAGTGGGCAAAATTGCTAGACAACGGCATCGGCGTCGACCTCTAACAACTTGAATCAATGTGTTTGCTGGACTCAACTTCAAAATTACACCTGGAAAATGAAGCTTAATTTTTGGAATATCAGCATCCCTCAATGATGATGAATAGCACAACCTAAAATCTCCCATTCCACACCTTGGGGGCATTTTGATATTTTTTTTGATATTTTGCTCAAGATCCGAGTACAAAGAGTTGGGAAGATATGTAGCTTTGGACCCTGAGTCAACTATTAATGGGATTTGAAAATTCTTCTCTTTTGAACCGTTTGATGATAAATAAGAATCAGGAAAGTACTTTAGGCTTTTTTTTCCGATAGTAATTTCAGTCAGCATTATAGTGTAATCAATGTCGTCAATTAATGGAGTGGTCATGCCTGAAACTATAGCCTCCTCACCAAAACTGATTTTACCGGCGTGTGCAGATCCAGGTGGAGCCATGCAGTAGGAGAATATTCCATAATGCTCTGTGTGAAGTTGAGTAATAAATGATCTTTCTTGACGATTCAACCCTACTATGCCAGCTCCTTTATATGGAAAATACCCAACATTATCGTGACCACATCCAAAGAGAAAATCTTTAAATTCTTTCTTATGAGAATGAGAACCTATTGTGATAGTTTCTCTAGCAAGATCACCGCGACTATGTGAATTGTCCTCGTAATCCCTCTTATACTCGCATCTTTTATTTGGTGTAGAACAATTTTCAAATTTAAATGTGCTCGAACTATTGGGATTGAAAGGTGCATATTCTGATTCATAGCAATGAATACAAGGCAAGCATTGTATCCAAGAAAGGTCACTACCTGTATCAATAACATGGTATAACTTGATCGGTGGTGTACCATATGATATTTTCATAAGGTAAAATGAAGCATAATGGAGTAAAGGCAATGATCCAATCTGCTCCATATAACCTTGATCAGTTAAATTAGAATTGAAGAAAGGAGACAAAGGTGAGTTGGTATGAATGAGTTCAGTAGAGAATCCATCAATCTTTCTTGATTCTAATAAGATATTTATGAAATAAAATATGAGAAAGATAACTATTTTTACCAAGATAGTGAATGTGGAACAATGATTTCTCCCCCTTTGCATGATTCGGCAGTCAAAAAGTACTCTTGTAATGATTTAAGAAAGTCTTTAGAAGAAGAGCAATTATTTATACACACTGATATATAATAGTACAAAAAAAGGATGGTTTAGTGTCACTTTCTTGGAAAATGATTTGAGATCGAAGCATAATTAATTGATTTAATACTTTGTAATTATTTGGGTCAGTGTTTTTTTTTTTCTGTTTCCTCTTTTGTAAGGAAAGAAAAGATTAGTGGACATAACCTAAAATATTACTAAATTTATCAAGTTCTTGAGTGCAAGCTATAGCTAGTGGATATGGAATTTGTTCCCATGGGAAAGCAAGCTCAAAAATAATGAAAAAAATTTCTAAAAATTGCAAGCAGAAACAGAACAGATATAGCAGACAGTAAGCAGTATGAGGAAAATATTATCCATTTACGCTTCTTCCTTTCTTTTCTTCTTTACCCTTTTGTTAATGAAAAAAAATAATTTAATAATGAAAATTTTGTTTTGAGTAAACAAACCATTTTAATAACTCTTGTTACATGAAAGAAATAATCCCCACACGCACAAAAAAAAAAAGTTTGAGTACACAAACAATTTTAATAATGGAAAAATTATTTATTTTAGTCTAAAATAGTAAATTTTGCTTTAAATAGATTTAGTTTTGGCATTTTTAGTCGTGATTTTATTTTTTTTATTTTTTTTAAGTCCCAAACTTTCTACAAGAGAAAAATGAAGTTTTTCTAATGGATTCCTTAAAAAAAATTTTGAAATTTAACGATTTGAAGAAAGGGGATAGAGGTGTATTGATATGGATACGTTCAGTAGAAAAACCATCATTCTTCTTCGATTCTATCGGAATCATTATGGAATAGGATATGATGGCGATGATTATTCCCACCAACACAAGACTAGTTGAGAAAATATAATGGCTCTCTCCAATGTCCATGATATGTTACTCAATAACTATCTTAATTTCAATGAGTCTTGAGAAGAAGATTGATGAGTAATAGTTGCTCTATCTATCTTGCTACTTATTCAAGATAGGTAAAAGATGAAAAATATGGCTCATGATGCCTTTCTAAAGATAATTAAATTCGATTTTAAATGAAGTGTTTACTGAATTCAAAAAGATTATAATAATCTTGGTTGCCTTCAAATTTATGAAAAAAAGAGAGTTAAAATTAGCCAAATACTTAAATTAATTAATGAAGATACACTAGAAATAAATATTGCAAATTGATGTTCCTAGTTTGACTTTCAAAATTTGGAAAAAGTCATTAAATAAAAGTTCATATAGTTAATTTTTCGTTCTTTGCTCCTTTCTTTTTCTCACTTGGATTTGACTTTTTTCTCAAATCCATATAGTCATTTGGTTCTTTGGTTCTTTTTTCTTTTTCTTTTTTTCTCATTTGGATATGCATAAGTTTAGTAGAAAACTCATCATTCTTTTTTTATTCTATCGGAATCGTTATGGAACAACATATGAAGAAAATGATTATTCCCCACAAGACATAACTAGATAAGGAACTATGATTTCTCTCTCTATTTTGCATGATTTCTTTCTCAATAATGGTTTTACACGGATTAATTTCAAAGAGTCTCGAGAATGATGAGATATACTTATATATACCTACTAGTAACTTATAGCAGCTCTATCATTGTTCCTTTTTGTAGATAATTAAATTTGATTTTAAACGGAATATTCACTAAATTCACTAAATATGTGAAGTTATGGTCATATTACAAAGTCACAATTTTAAATGTGTGACAATTTATATAGAAATTAAATTTATTGTATTTATATATAACAATATGTTTTCCTTATTATTAAATGTTCTTTATTCTTTAACAATATTTTATATTTTTATATAATATATCTATAATAAAATTGGATATTAAATAATAAGAATTTAAAAAATTTGATAATTAAATTAGTCAAGAATACCAAAATATTTTATGAGAGAAACAATGAAAAGAAAAAGTAAATAAATAAATAATTGTAATAAAATTTACATGAGGATTCTTTCAATTTCATTTTAGATTTTCAATATCTAATTGTAAATAAAGTCTTTGTACAAAAATAAGGGAAGGAAACTTAAAGTGCTAACACATATTTTAGGACAATACTAATTTCCTAATAAATTTATTAAAAATATCAAATCTAAATTAACTATAATAAAAAAATCTTATTTTAAGAATCTAAAACCTAGACTCTAACAAAAATAAGGGGTGGGATTCTTCCAATTTCATTTTAGATTTTTAAATGAAATATAAAATATAAAATAAAAGATAAAAGTACATAGTAATTATTAAGTCAAAATTTTTTTTAGCATAATAAAGACAATTGTAAATATAAATCGCATCACGTAATAGATTTTATGAACTTTAATTTACTTAAAATTTATATGTTTTATACAAACATTCAAGTAATTTATAATGCAGCACAATTAGTTGGCCTAAATGACAATTGTTTTTCCACAAGATCAAATCCAACTAAAAAATTCATCATTGCCCTATTTCCAAATGTGTAGTGTTCATCAGTGGGCAGGATTGCTAGACAACGATGTCTACTACCATTAACAAATATGTTGTATGGACTCATCTCCAAAATTACACCTGGAAAATGAAGCTTAACATTTGGAATTTCAGCATTTGTCAATGATGATGAATAGCATAACTTAAACCCACTAGCTTCACCAATGGGGGTCTTTCCATGGATATATCTTATTATTGTTCTCTCAACATGTGAGTAGAAAGAGTTGGATAGAGATATGACATTGGCCCCCGAGTCAATTGCTAATTGGAGTCGAAAATTATTCCCCTTTGAATCGATTGAGTATGAATAAGAATCGGGAAAATACTTCAATGTCACGTTATTAACACTAATTCCAGTTAGCATTATATTATAATTAGAGTCAACAATTAATGGAGTCTTCATGACATTATTACCTAAAACTAGAGCCTTGTGACCGAAACTGATTCTACCGGCATGTGTAGATCGTGGTGGAGCCATGCGGAAGGAGAATGCTCCATGATGTTTTGTCCGAAGTTGCGTAATGAATGATTTTGCCTCAAGATTGAACCCTACTACGCCGGCTCCTTTATAAGGAAAATTACCAATATTATCGTGGCCACATCCAAAAAGAAAATTTTTAAATTCCCTCTTGTGAGAACCAGAACCTATTGTAATAGTTTCTTTAGCAAGTTCACCACGACTATGACTATGTGAATTATCCTCATAAACCCTCTCATAAGTGCGTGGTTTATGGGATGATGAATCATTGTGATATTCAAAGGTGCATGAATTATTGGGATTGAAAGGCGCATATGTTGAATTGTAGCAATGGATACAAGGTAAACATTGTATCCAAGAAAGGTCACTACCCGTGTCGAGAACTTGATATAATTCCACTGGTGGTGTACCATATGATATTTTCATAAGGTAATATTCACGTGCATGGGCTAAAATTGATGATCCAATCTGCTTAATATAACCCCGATGAGTTAGATTAGAGTTGAAGAAGGGAGACAAAGGTGAATTGATATGGATGAGTTTAGTGGAAAACCCATCATTCCTTTTTGATTCTACTAAAATATTTATGTAACAAGATATGAAGAAAATAATTATTCTCATCATAACATGATTGAGTGACGAACTATGATTTCTACTTCCTTTCATTATTCCTTTGTCAACAAGTAGTCTTTAAAAAATTTGAGAGTCTTGAGAAGAAGAGCTATTATTTATATTCATTTTTTTTCATCAAAGACCAATTTTTTTTTTTTTTTTTTTTTAAAAAAAAATTACAAGTGAATAATAGTAGTTATAGTTATCTATTAGCTCATTGTATTTGAAAAGAAAAAAAAAAGGATGGTTTAATTGACTTTTTGATAAAATAAATTTGAGTCTTATCTGATTTTTACTTCCCATATAAATTTAAGGTAAATTTGTTATTTTATTTTTGCCCATGTTTAGGTTATTCAATTTCAAACAACATGAATATTAGTTCATGGTAAGTGAAAAGGAAAAAAAAGATGATTTAAAGTGACTTTTTGAGAAAATAAATTTGAATTTAAAACAATTTATTCTTTTATCTAATTTTTATTGTCCAAATAAATTAAAGGTAAATTTTTTTTTTTCCATGTTTAGGTTATTGAATTTCAAAGAATAATTTTAGGATTTGGTAAAATAACTTAGAGATATTTTATTAAATGTAGGCTTATATGTCATGAAGTCATAGCTCAGTTGGTAGATCCCTCACTTATGAAATGGGAGGTCATGAGTTCGAAACATGATAGAAGTTAATATTTTTTTTAAAAAAAAAAAAATGTAGGCTCATATGCATGACAACATTTTGTCATAATTTATTATCTATTTGAATAGTTAAACCTAAAGTCCATTTTATCAAAAATATATATCTATATATATTTACATAAGTCAGTTTGTCCTTGTTTCCTTTGTTTTATCATTTACATTTATATATATATTATTTTGGAGGGATTTTTTTTAAAAGAAACGTCGTGAACATTAGACATAAAGAGGAGGAGAGAGGAGAGGAAAGAGAAAAGGAGGAGATAGAAAATTTTTTTTTTGTCAATGAGACCTAGAATGACTCATTTTGTGAATAAGTCAAAGCCAGATTGAAAAATGGTTTCAAAAACAGGGCCAAACAATGAGTGATTTCAAAAGGTAAGGCTAATTTGAGAAAAAACTTCCGAGATATTTTATTAAATGTAGGCTCATATGCATGGCAATATTTTGTCATAATTTATTATCTATTTGAATAGTTAAACCTAAAGTCCATTTTACCGTAACTTCTATGTTTATGTTTTATATGAATGAACAGTCAAAGGAAATTATTATTATTATTTGACTATTTAGTTTTCAAAGTTATTATAATTTCAATTAATTCAAATTCAATTTGAATTACGTTTGTACTCTTACTCAAAAAAAAAGTCTTATTCTAGTTTAACAAATATCAAACCGTCAACTTTATGTAGGATTCATAATATCTTTCTCATTATGTCAAGACTTGAAGGAAAGGGATTTTGCTCTTAACAAAAACAACTTTAATTTGATTTGACTTTTTTTTTCATTTAAAATTTGAAATATTTTAACACCTCTCGAAAGCGGTGATAATTGAAGGGAAATAAACTAAAAAGAAATTGAAGTATGGATAAATATTGGAATTTTATGTTACTTGGTTGACTTCTGAAATTTTGGAAAAAATCATTTTATAAAAATTTACATAAGTCAATTGGTCCTTAGAAAAAGAAAAACAAAACATTTAATTCTGATAGTACTATACTAAGTAGTATGTAATGGCACCCTCCATGATCATTGAATAATTAATAAATTTTAGTCAAAATTTTTGTATATATGCATGATTTTTAATAATGTGTAAAATTTATATTATTAAAGGTAAATTTTTTTAAAAAATGTTTTTCACTTTTATATTATACCATATATATTTTATCACATATAAGAGAATTTTAAAATTTATTGGGTTAGTAAAATTAGATTTATTAGCAATTCAATTTTTTTTATGCATTTCTTTCTTCAATATATATGTTAAGGGATTAATCTATACAATTATTTTTTGATGTCTTTTTAAACTAGTGAAGTTCACCTTTAAGTGGGCTAAAATGGACAATATCATTGAAGTCGGATTTAATTACGACAAATAATGTTATTTTAAGAATCATAAACTCTTCTAACGGATTAATGAAACTTGGGGATTCTTCAAATTTCACCAAGATTTACCAAATCTAACTGTAATTAAAGTATTTGTACAAAAATAAGAGAGGGAAGTTTAAGAGTGATGTACACAACTTTTTACCATTGAAAGTCTGAAACATAGTAATGGAAACAAGATGAACTTTTACACACACATATATATTAGTATATAATTATTAACAAATAACATTTAAAAGGTATTTTTAATTAGGGGAGTATTAAAAAAAAAGAATTTGATAAACCTGAATTTATTTTATTTATATATATATATATATATATTATTATATATATATATACATATATCATTTATCTCTCTAATATAATCAATAAAAAAAATTAAAAAGAGTGCGTAATAATTACAAATCACTTTTGTAAATATATATATAAATATATATGTGTGTGTGTGTTTTTCTCATTATTTTATAAACCTGCAAAAATCTATATATGAAATGTCTTACTTCAATTGAGTGAAATTTACTTGGAATCTCAACATCCGTCAATGATGATGAATAGCACAATTAGTTAAATCATATGACTATATTTTGTCAAAATTTATTATCTATTTTAATAATTAAAAATTAAATAAAGTATATGTTACTAATTCACCGTGACTATGTGAATTATCCTCATAAATCATCTCATAAGGGCATGTTTTATTACAAAGACATTTTTTAAAAGTTAAATGTACGCGATTAATTCTCGTGAGGGAAAGGTGAAGTTTTAGATGGAAAGCAATGAATACAAGGCAAGCATTGTATCTAAGAAAGTTTACTGCCCGTATCAACAATATGATAGAATTTGACCGGTAGCGTATACCATATGATATTTTCATAAGATAAAAAAATTCTACAAAAAAATAAATATTGACGATCCAATCTGTGGTGTATGACCTAGTAAACCCTGATGAGTTAAATTCGGCTCAAAAAAGGGAGAAAGTGGTGAATTCGTATGAATGAGTTGGTAATCAATTTTATTTTAAACCAAGTGTTTAATCTCTTACAATTTTGATTTATTTAACTTAGACTTGACTTATCATTATTTTTTAAAAACAAATTATTATTATTATTACAATTATTAACTTCTTCTTTTTTAAATTCAAAAATTATAAATGTATTAAAAAAATTTACATTTTCATGGAAAAAAAAGTTAAAAAATATTAAAAGATATAAATTATAATTCTATTATTATAACTTGGAATCCCACATTTATGGCCTAGGAGATTCTTGAGGCATTATTAAGTATTGGTATGAAACTATTTACTCAATAACATGTTTTAAACCGTAAAAGATCAATATGAATGAAATTATATATATATATATATATCATTTATCTCCCTAATATAACCAAGAAAAAAAAATCAAAAAGAGCATGTAACGATTACAAATCACTTTTGTAAATATATATATACATACTTTTTTCCCATATTTTATTAACAGGCAAAATCTAAATATGAAACGTGTTACTTCAATTGACTGAAATTTACTTGTTTGAAAAATAATCTTTTGTCCTCTATTTTGATTTTATTGCATAATTATAAAATTGATTTGCACAAGGTAAATTAATTTCATCATCAACACTTTATTTATTCATATGGTGAATTTAATAATTTTATGAGTTTTTACTTCCAATTTATACGTTTTATACAAACATTAAAATGATCTAGCACAATTAGTTGGCTTAAATGACAATTGTTTTTCTACGAGATCAAATCCAACTAAGAAGTTGATTAGTGCCATATTACCTAATATGTAGGTATCATTAGTGGGCAAAATTCCTAGACAACGATGTCCAGCAGTGTCAACAAATATGTTGTATGGACTCATCTCCAAAATTACACCTGGGAAATGAAGCTTAATCTTTGGAATATCAGCATTCGTCAATGATGATGTATAGCACAACTTATATCCACTCACTTCACCAATGGGGGTCTTTCCATGGATATATCTTATTATTGTTCTCTCAACAAATGAGTAGAAAGAGTTGGATAGAAATATGGCATTGGCCCCCGAGTCAATTGCTAATTGGAGTCGAAAATTAGTCACCTTTAAATCGTTTGATGATGAATAAGAATCCGGGAAATACTTCAATGTCATGTTGTCAATACTAATTCCAGTTAGTATTATATTATAATTTGAGTCAAGAATTAATGGAGTCCTCATTACATTATTACCTAAAACTAGAGCCTCGTGACCGAAACTGATTCTACCAGCATGCATAGATCCTTGTGGAGCCATGCAGAAGGAGAATGCTCCATGATGTTTCGTATGAAGTTGAGTAATGAATGATTTGTCCTTAAGATTGAACCCTACTACACCGGCTCCTTTATAAGGAAAATAACCAACATTATCGTGGCCACATCCAAAGAGAAAATCTTTAAATTTCCTCTTGTGAGAACCAGAACCTACTGTAATAGTTTCTTTAGCAAGTTCACCACGACTATGACTATGTGCATTATCCTCATAAACCCTCTCATAAAGGCGTGGTGTATGTGATGATGAACCATTTTGATATTCAAAGGTGCATGAATTATTGGGATTGAAAGGCGCATATGTTGAATTGTAGCAATGGGTGCAAGGTAAACATTGTATCCAAGAAAGGTCACTACCTGTATCGAGAACTTGATATAATTTCACCGGTGGTGTACCATATGATATTTTCATAAGGTAATATGGACCTTCATGGGCTAAAATTGATGGTCCAATATTCTTAATATAACCCTGATGAGTTAGATTAGAGTTAAAGAAGGGAGACAAAGGTGAATTGATATGGATGAGTTCAGTGGAAAACCCATCATTCCTTTTTGATTCTACTAAAATATTTATGTAAAAGGCTATAAAGAAAATAATTATTCTCATCATAACATGATTGACCCATAAACTATGATTTCTCTCTCCTTTCATTATTCCTTTGTGAAAAAATAGTGTTTAAAAAATTTGACAGTCTTGAGAAGAAGAGCAATTATTTATATTAATTTTTTTTCATCAAAAACCAATTTTTTTTTTTTTTTTTTTTTTTAAATTAGTGAATAATAGTAGTTATAGACATCTATTAGCTCATTGTATTTGAAAAGGAAAAAAAAGGATGGTTTAAACTGACTTTTTGATTAAATAAATATGACTCTTATCTGATTTTTACTTCCTATATAAATTTAAGGTAAATTTGTTATTTTAATTTTTCCCATGTTTAGGTTATTCAATTTCAAACAACATGCATATTAGTTCATGGTAAGTGAAAAGGAAAAAAAGATGATTTAAAGTGACTTTTTGAGAAAATAAATTTGAATTTAAAACCATTTATTCTTTTATCTAATTTTTATTGTCCAAATAAATAAAAGGTAATATTTATTTTTTTTTTTTTTTCCATGTTTAGGTTATTGAATTTCAAAGGACATTCATATAAAAATATTTTAGGATTTGGTAAAAGAACTTAGAGATATTTTATTAAATGTAGGCTTATATGTCAAGAAGGCATAGCTCAGTTGGTAGTTCTCTCACTTATGACATGGGAGGTCATGAGTTCGAGAAATGATAGAAGTTAATATTCTTCAAAAAAAAAAAAAAAAAATGTAGGCTCATATGCATGGCAATATTTTGTCATAATTTATTATCTATTTTAATAGTTAAACCTAAAGTCCATTTTACCATAACTTCTATGTTTATGTTTTATCTGAATGAACAGTCAAATGAAATTATTATTATTATTTGACTATTTAGTTTTCAAAGTTATTATAATTTTAATTAATTCAAATTCAATTTGAATTGCGTTTGTACTCTTACTCAAAAAAAGTCTTATTCTAGTTTAACAAATATCAAACCGTCAACTTTATATGGGATTCATAATATTTTCTTATTATGTCAAGACTTGAAGGAAAAGGATTTTTGCTTCTTAACAAAAACAACTTTAATTTGATTTGACTTTTTTTTCATTTAAAATTTGAAATATTTTAACACCTCTCGGAAGCGGTGATAATTGAAGGGAAAAATCTAAAAAGAAATTGAAGTATGGATAAATATTGGAATTTTATGTTACTAGGTTGACTTCTGAAATTTTGGAAAAAATCATTTTATAAAAATTTACATAAGTCAATTGGTCCTTAGAAAAAAAAAAACATTTAATTCTGATAGTACTATACTAAGTAGTATGTAATGGCACCCTCCATGATCATTGAATAATTAATAAATTTTAGTCAAAATTTTTGTATGTATGCATGATTTTTAATAATGTGTAAAATTTATATTATTAAAGGTAATTTTTTTTTAAAAATGTTTTTCACTTTTATATTATACCATATATATTTTATCACATATAAGAGAATTTTAAAATTAGATTTATTAGCAATTCAATTTTTTTTATGCATTTCTTTCTTCAATATATATGTTAAGGGATTAATCTATACAATTATTTTTTGATGTTTTTTTTTTTTTTTTTTTTTTTCTGAAAGAAAAGATTAAGTGGACATTACCTAAAATATTACTAAATTTATCAAGTTCTTGAGTGCAAGCTATACCTAGTGGAGGATAAGTAAATAGTGCAAGCTATAACTATCTATTTTACTTCTCAACACATCATCCTAAATCTTAGATTTTTTAAAATTTAAGCGTCTAACTATTTTTGTTTTTTTAACTTGGTTCTTCTGGCGAATTTATAAAATTTCTACCACTTTAGTCGGGTAAAACAGGCAAGTTCCATGTATAAAAATATCTATAAATAAGTTAAATATATGCTATTCACCCGACTAAAAGATTGAAATATTCTACGCAAAATAATATAAATTTTCAATTATCATCCCAATAAGACTTCACATTTCAATCAACAATGTGAAAGTGAGAAATATTGGCTCACAAAGAAATATATATATATATTATGATTAATCAAAAACCAGGATGTATAATTTTCAATGCCAATAAAAGCAGATAATACAAGAATGACAATATTTTTTTTGTTTAGTTTGACTTTGATAGATTTTCTACTTCAAATTTTTGCAAGTTTTATACAAAACATCAAAGCATTCTATAATGCAGCACAGTTAGTTGGTTTAAACAACACTTTGTTCTTGACAAGATCAAATCCAACTAAATAGTTGATTTGTGCTAGATGCCCTAATACGGAGGACTCATTAGTGGGCAAAATTGCTAGACAACGGCTTGGCTTTGGACCCTGAGTCAACTATTAATGGGATTTGGAAATTCTTGTCTTTTGAACCCTTTGATGATAAATAAGAATCAGGAAAGTACTTCAATTTGCTTCTTTTGACAGTAATTTTAGTCAGCATTATAGCATAATCAAAGTCATGAACTATTGGAGTCGTTATGACATTATTGCCTGAAATGATCTTATTAAAGTATTTGTATAGAAATAAAAAAAGCAAATTTTAAGAGAGATATACTCGAGAGAATCACAACTTTTTACCATGGAAAGTCTAAAACATAGTAAGGGAAACAAGATGAACTTTTATACACATATAAATATATATATATATATATATATATATATATATATATATATATCATTTATCTCCCTAATATATCCAGTGAAAAAATAAAAAAAGAGTGCGTAATAATTACAAATCGTTTTAGCAAATATATATGTTTATGTTTTTATCCGTGTTTTATTAACCGACAAAAATCTATATATGAAACGCCTTACTTCAATTGAGTGAAATTTACTTGATTGAAAAATAATCATTTATCCTTTATTTTGATTTTATTGCATAATTATAAAATTGATTCGCACAAGGTAAATTAATTGCATCAACAAAACTTTTTTATTTTTTATTTAGTGACTTTAATAGATTTTATGAACTTTAATTTACTTCAAATTTATATGTTTTATACAAGCGTTCAAGTAATTTATAATGCAGCACAATTAGTTGGCATAAATGACAATTGTTTTTCCACAAGATTAAATCCAACTAAAAAATTGATCATTGCCATATTTCCTAAAACGTGATGTTTATCAGTGGGCAGGATTGCTAGACAACGATGTCCATCACCATCAACAAATATGTTGTATGGACTCATCTCCAAAATTACACCTGGAAAATGAAGCTTAACATTTGGAATATCAGCATTCGTCAATGATGATGAATAGCACAACTTATACCCCTTCATTCCACCACTAGGGGTCTTTCCATGGATATATCTTATTATTGTTCTCTCAACAAATGAGTAGAAAGAGTTGGATAGATATATGGCATTGGACCCCGAGTCAATTGCTAATTGGAGTCGAAAATTAGTCCCCTTTGAATCGTTTGATGATGAATAAGAATCGGGGAAATACTTCAATGTCATGTTGTCAACACTAATTCCAGTTAGCATTATATTATAATCATGGTCAAGAATTAATGGAGTCCTCATGACATTATTACCTAAAACTAGAGCCTCATGACCGAAGCTGATTCTACCAGCATGTGTAGATCCTGGTGGAGCCATGCGAAGGAGAATGCTCCATGATGTTTTGTATGAAGTTGCGTAATGAATGATTTTGCCTCAAGATTGAACCCTACTACGCCGGCTCCTTTATAAGGAAATTTACCAACATTATCGTGGCCACAACCAAAGAGAAAATCTTTAAATTTCCTCTTGTGAGAACCAAAACCTAATGTAATAGTTTCCGTAGCAAGTTCACCACGACTATGACTATGTGAATTATCCTCATAAATCCTCTCATAAGTGCGTGGTTTATGTGATGATGAACCATTTTGATATTCAAAGGTGCATGAATTATTGGGATTGAAAGGCGCATAAGTTGAATTGTAGCAATGGGTACAAGGTAAACATTGTATCCAAGAAATGTCACTGCCCGTATGGAGAACTTGATATAATTCCACAGGTGGTGTACCATATGATATTTTCATAAGGTAATATGCACTTGCATGGGCTAAAATTGATGATCCAATCTGCTTAATATAACCCCGATGAGTTAGATTAGAGTTGAAGAAGGGAGACAAAGGTGAATTGATATGGATGAGTTCAGTGGAAAACCCATCATTCCTTTTTGATTCTACTAAAATATTTATGTAACAAGATATGAAGAAAATAATTATTCTCATCATAACATGATTGAGTGACGAACTACGATTTCTCTCTCCTTTCATTATTCCTTTGTCAAGAAGTAGTGTTTATAAAATTTGAGAGTATTGAGAAGAAGAGCAATTATTTATATTCAATTTTTTTCATCAAAGACCATTTTTTTTTTTTTTTTTTTTTTATAAATTAGTGAATAATAGTAGTTATAGTAATCTATTAGCTCATTGTATTTGAAAAGGAAAAAAAGGATGCTTTAAAGTGACTTTTTGATAAATAAATTTGACTCTTATCTAATTTTTACTTCCTATATAAAATTTAAGGTAAATTTGTTATTTTATTTTTGCCCATGTATAGGTTATTCAATTTCAAACAACATGCATATTAGTTCATGGTAAGTGAAAAGGAAAAAAACATGATTTAAAGTGACTTTTTAAGAAAATAAATTTAAATTTAAAACCATTTATTCTCTTATCTAATTTTTATTGTCCAAATAAATTTATGGTAAATTTTTTTATTATTATTATTTTTGTCCATGTTTAGGTTATTGAATTTCAAAGAACATGCATATAAAAATATTTTAGGATTTTGTAAAAGAACTTAGTGATATTTTATTAAATGTAGACACATATGCATGACAATATTTTGTCATAATTTATTATCTATTTGAATAGTTAAACCTAAAGTCCATTTTATCAAAAAAAAAAATATTCACATAAGTCAATTTTACCTTGTTTCCTTTGTTTTATCATTTACATTTTTTTCCCTTTCTTTACTTTAGTATGTACATTTTAAAACGTGTATATATATATTATTTTAGTGGGATTTTTTTTTTTTTAATTCAAAAGTGGGAAGATAAAATAAATAGCAAAGAATAAAACTTGAAGCTAGAAAGTTTTTGTATCCAAATCGAATAAAAATTAGTTTGAATTTGAATATAATTTTAAAATGTCACCTATAATAGAATTCGTTTATTAAAAAAGACCACAACCTATAAGAGGGGGAAAAAATAATGAGAGGAAAATAAAAAATCACAACCTTATGCTATTAAATGTGCATTTTCTCCCTTAAACGACGTATTTATTCTATCTTCAAGAAATGTTCTCCTTTCGATATATAATAATATACTTTTTTAAATATATATAGTAAATAACTTATATAGTTAATTAAATCTTTTATGCTTAAAAAAAAAAATTAATTTTTTTATAAAAATAAGTAGCTAATTGAATTGATGGTTAAGTTTATAGGTAAGTTATCTTGTAATCTTTTTTTTTTAGAAAAAAATAAATTTAAAAAAAATAAATTGGGTATATGAAAACAAATAAATAAATTTTAAAAAAAAAATTGAAGCAAAACTTATAGTTAATTTATTTTATAGAATAAAAAATAGTAAATTTCTGTATATCTTTTGGAAATTGGATCTTCAGTGACGAGTGCAATCCGTTGGCTTAAATGAAACCCTATGATGTTGAAGATCATACGCTACCAAGAAATTGATTATCGCCGTATTCCCGAATATATTGATATTATCATCCGGCAAAATTCCCAGACACCGTTTGTTTTCCCCTACAATAAACGTATTCACATCACAGCCCCAGTTCCAAATTCATCCCTTCAAAATGGAAGGTAATTTTTGGAATATCGGAATCCCTCAACGATGACAATGGATAGCACAAGGTGAACGGCAAGTACGTCGTCGGCCTTAAGTTTATATGCTTCTGAACAAGCAGATCTATTTGTATGTGTAGACTTTCCAGTAAGACTATAACTTCCGCCCCTGTATCTATCAGCATTGTAGCTCCGTTTACCGATCTCGTCATATTCGTCGATGATTTGTTATTTGCCGCCGGTGGAGGGGAATAGTTGAAGAAAATAAAGGTACATTATAGATAATTTATGTTGTCTTTTTCTTTTCTCATTTGCATTGGACTTTAATGTGTTAAAACTTTTTAGACAATATTAAATTATAATTAATAAGTTTAGTAGAAATAAAACACGTAATAAAATTTAATTACAACAAACCATCTTATTTTAAGAATCTCAAAGTTAGATCTAATTATAATTAATATTTTTGAACAGAAATAAAGAAATTAAACTTAAGTGAAAAAAGGTTGCATAATGTATACTTGAAAACAAAATAAATATATATAAAACCAACACACACATATATATATTAATTGATAATATTTTTTGAAAAGAAACTATTTATTAAAGGGTAAAAAATAAAAATAAAAATCAATAAATACAAAAGAAAGAAAAATAAAATAACACATTCTTAAAGCATAGGTTCTTCTGACTCAGTACTATGTATTGCTAGACATCTAAAATCATCTGTTGTATAGAATGTATTCAATGGACTCAGCTCCAAATCTGCACCTGGAAAATGAAGTGTGATTTTTGGAATTTCAGTATCCTTCAAATCTTTAGAATAGCACACTTTAAGGGCTGGGTGTGGACTGGGTACTAAAATTTTCTTTTTTATTTGTTTTTGTACCGATTTTTCAACTTTTGATTAGATCTTATGCGGGAGATAAATAATAGTTGACCCTGAATCCACCATCATATGGCCTATGTTGTTGTTGTTGTTGTTCTTCCCTGCCCCTATATCGGCATTCTCGGAATGTTTCGATAAATTCTTGATTTCCTTGGTTCCAACTGTGATTTTTTGTAGCAACACATTGTAAAAATCATCGAGAATTAGTGGAGTCGTCATTACACCTCTGCCTGAAACTATTGTCTCATTACCAAAACTGACTCTACCCGGTTGTGAAGATGACGATTCAGTCATGCAAAAGGAGAATTTTCCATGATGCTTTCTACTAAGTTGAGTAATGAATGATATCTCTCCAGATCAAACGCTAGTATACCAGCACTCTTTGGGGGAAATTGTCCTCGATTTTTGTGCCCGCATCCGATGATAAAATTCTTAATTTGTACCCTATGAGGAATGGTACCCACCATAATGGTCTCTTTAGCAAGAAAACCACTGGTACTGGAATTACTTAAGTAGTTTACCGAATAAGGACACTTTCGATTCGACCCACACATTTTCCATTTAAATGTTCTAGACGTGTTTGGATTAAAAGGGTCGTATCTTGACGGGTAGCAATGGATACAATTGTATCCTTGAAATATTACTAGCGGTGTCAAAAAGTTGAAGAAATTCAACATGTGGCTCACCGTACCATATTTTCATTAAGTGCATACCCAAATCATGAAATAAACTAGATGATCCAAGTCACTCGAAAACAATGTCTTGATCCTGAAAATGGGATAAATTAGGATTTAGAAGCAGTGAATCACGATGAATGAGTTCGATAAAAAAGTCACCAACATTGTTGCTTGCTTGTACCGGCCAATTAGTTATATAACAAGATATGAGCAAGATGATTCCTTCCAAGATGATACTAATGAATGATGAACAATGACTTTCTCCCTCACTTCTTTTCATAATTCTTTTTATTAATTTTCTCAGTTATACGTATTTTTTACGATCGAATTTTGATCAGCTAGCATAAGGAGCAGTTATTTATACTCATTAGTGAGTGGTAAATATTAACAACTTCACCCATCTAGATAGCAATATATTGTTGTGGAAATTGGATTAGAGATTTGCTACATATGATTCTTCACAATTTGATACATCTGTTTCCACCCAAAATTAAAATATATATATATATATATATATATATATATATATATATTTAAAAAACGAAATAAAACAAAAATGACTAAATTTTTGCTTTGCCATGAAAATTGTGATTGACTTTGTTGTGAATTTCTTTTACTCGAATGAATTTTGATTATTCTTAATATGAGTGTTGAAGATTTTATTTAAATATTCAAAATTTCATAAGATATTTTTATTAATAATGTCTAATATTTATTGAAAAATAATTTTTTTTTAAAAATTTGTTTGAGATTCTTAGTATATGATTCTGTTAGAGAATCCTACATTAATTATATTTATGTTTTAGATATTTGATTGTTTTTTTTTTTTTTTTTTTTTGGTGAATAGATATTTGATTGTTATAGAATCAAACACTAATTAGATTTATGTTTTTAGATATATTAGATTTAGATATATTTAGCTATGTTATCCTTTTGGGATACACATTACTTTGTCTATATATATTTCATCAATAATACAAAATAGACACGACCAATATTTCTATCACATTCTTTCATGGAAATTCATGCATTTACATGATATTACAAAAACAAGATAATATATAAGCAACAAAAACAAAATACATAAATAAAGATTATTTCACATTACAATTAATTGTAACGATTACGTATTTCTTTTTCATAACAATTATTATACTGTAGAACAATTTGTTGGCTTAAACGAGATCTTTTTCGCCACAAGATCCAACCCTACCAAAAAATTGGTCATTGCCATATTACCAAGTATATGTTTTGACTTATGACTCACTATTGCTAGACATCTAAAACCTTCTGCTGTTTTGAATATGTGCAACGGACTTAGCTCCAAATTTGCACCTGGAAATTGAAGTGTGATTTTCGGAATTTCAGTATCCTTCAAGTCTTTTGAATAATAGCACACTTTAAGGCTTTGGAATGGACTAGGTACTACCATCTTTTTTTTAATTTGTTTTCGTACTAATTCTTCCACTTTTGTGTAGATATTATGCGATAGATGCATATAAGTTGCCCCTGAATCCACCATCATATTGCGTATGTTGTTGTTCCCTCCCCCTACATCGGCGTTCTCGGAATGAGTCCATAAATTCTTGATTGTATTGGTTCCAACCGTGATCGAGTCAAACTTTACATTGTAAGAAGTATCAAGAATTAATGGAGTCGTCATTACATGCCTGAAACTATTGCCTCATCACCAAAGCTGATTCTGCCAGGTTGTAAAGATGATTTTTCAGCCATGCAAAAAGAGAATTTCCCACGATGTATACTACTCAATTGAGTAATGAACGATTTATCACTAGGGTTGAATCCTACTATACCAGCACTTTTCTTCGAAAAAATACCTCGATTTTCGTGCCCACATCCAAAGATGAAATTCTTAAATTGTACCCTATGAGGATCGCTGCCCACCATAATGGTGTCTGTAGCAAGAAAACCACGAGTAGTGGAATTATCTCCGTATCTTACTGAATAACGACATTTTTTGTTCAAATCGCATAATTTCCATTTAAATGTTTGAGACATTTTTGGATTAAACTCTGGGTAATTGGACCGGAAGCAGGAAACACAAGGTAAGCATTGTATCCACGAAACGTTACTACCTGTGTCAAAAAGTTGAAGAAATTCGACTGGTGGATTACCATACCATATTTTCATTAGGTACCCACCAAAATCATAAACTAACCCAGACGATCCAATTTTCTTGAAAGCAACTTGTTGATGCTCGGAATTATGATTCAAGAGAGGTGAATCACGATGAATGAGTTCAGTAGAAAAACCACCAACGTTATCGTCTGCTTCTACCAGTAGAGGATTAATTATAGAACAAGACATGAGGAAGATGATTCTTAGCAAGACGATAGTACTCATGAATGAGAAACAATGATTTTTTCTCTCACTTGTTTTCATATTTCTTTTAATCAATTTTCTCGGTTATAAGTATTGTTTATGATCAAATTTGATTAGAAAGCATAAGAATGTGAGCAACTATTTATAATCACTAGGAGTGAGTGGTAGTTATTAACAACTTTAGGTATCTAAATTTGCAATAGTGTAAACGTAATATTGGTTTAGAACAATAGTCAACTTATTCCACTGTATTTTAGCAAGATACAGTTATCACCTAATGAAATAACATTGCTTCAAGCAATGTACTAATTACCTATTTGTTTGTGCAAAAGTTGAATCTGTTAAAAAATAATGAGGGGAAATTTGTATATATATACAGAAATATATATATATATACATATATATATATATATATATGATTTTCTAAGAATTTAGAACTTTATCTTAAACCCTAAAAAGCAGCACAAATTTGGAATGGATTTTTTTCAAGAATGTAAAACAGAAAACCATTGTCGGGACAAGGAGGGAAGTAGGGAATTTTTCACAATAGAATTATTGTTTTTATTTTCAATAAAAAAAAAATACAAATCTAACTGTAATTAAATTATTTGTATAGAAATAAAGAAATTAAGGAAAAGTTACCATGGAAATTCTCAAACATAGTAATGGAGAAACAAGATGTACATGATAAATATATAAATCATTTATCTCCCTAATACTTTTACTATATAAATATATATATATATATATATATATATATATATATATATATATAGACATATATGTATATATGTATTATTTATCTCCCTATTATGATGAGTAAAAGAAAATCAGAAAGAGTGCGTAAACTTTTGCATATATATATGTTTTATTAAAAGGGCCAAAATCTATATATGAAACATCTTATTTCAATGGAGTGAAATTTACTTGTATGAAAAATAATCCTTTGTCCTATATTTTAATTTTATTTCATAATTATAAAATCGATTCATTAATTTGATCATCAATATTTTTTATTTATTTATTTAGTGACTTTAATAGATTTTATGAATTAATATTTATATGTTCTATACAAAAATTAAACAAATTTATAATGCAGTACAACTAGTCAGCTTAAATGATAATAGTTTTTTCACGAGATCAAATCCAACTAAAAAGTTGATTTGTGCCATATTTCCTAATATGTACATATCATTATTGGGCACAATCGCTAGACAACGAGCTATGGGACTATCAACAAATATGTTGTATGGACTCATCTCCAAAATTGCACCTTGGAAATGAAGCTTAATCTATGGAATATCAGCATCCGTCAATGACGATGAATAGCACAATTTATAGTCACCCACTCCACCAATGGGGATCTTTCCATGTATATTGTTTACTATTCCTTTCTCAACACGTGAGTAGAAAGAGTTGGAAATATGTATGGCATTAGACCCCGAGTCAACTATTAATTGGAGTTGAGAATTATTCCCCTTTAAATTACTTGATGATGAATTAGAATTGGGAAAATACTTCAATTTCTTTTTTTCAACACTAATTCCTGTTAGAATTATATTATAATAATCGTCAAGAATTAGTGGAGTCCTCATGACATTATTTCCTAAAACTATAGCCTCATGACCGAAACTAATTCTACCAGCATGTGTAGATCCTGGTGGAGCCATGCAGTAGGAGAATGCTCTGTGATGTTTTTTACGAAGTTGAGTAATGAATGATCTTTTATGACGATTGAACCCTACTATGCCGGCTCCTTTATGAGGAAAATAACCAACATTATCGTGGCCACATCCAAAGATAAAATCTTTAAATTCTCTCTAGTGAGAACCAGAATCTACTGTAATGGTTTCTTTAGCAAGTTCACCAGGGCTATGTGAATTATCCTAATAAATCAACTCATAAAGGCATTGTTTATTTGATGAAGAACAATTTTTAAATTTAAATGTGTGTGACATATTTGGATTGAAAGGTGCATATGTTGAATTGTAGCAATGAGTACAAGGCAAACATTGTATCCAAGAAAGGTCACTATCTGTATCAACAATCTAATATAATTCCACTGGTAGTTTACCATATGATATTTAGGTAATTCAATTTTAATGAACATGCATATTAGTTCATTCATGGTAAGTGAAAAGGAATAAAAAGATGATTTAAAGTCAATTTTTTAGAAAATAAATTTGCTTTTACAACGATTTATTCTATTATCTAACTTTTTATTTCAAATAAATTTAAGTTGAAATTGTTATTTTAATTTTATCCAGGTTTAGGTATTTAATTTTGAAGAACATGCATATAAAAAAAAAATTAAAATTTTGTAAAAGAATTTAGAGATATTTATAATGTTTTCATTTATGCATTTTTTTTTTAAAAAAACAAATAAATTAGTTAAATCATATGACTATATTTTGTCATAATTTATTATCTATTTTAATAATTAAAAATTAAATAAAGTATATGTTACTAATTCACCGTGACTATGTGAATTATCCTCATAAATCATCTCATAAGGGCATGTTTTATTTCACGGACACTTTTTAAAAGTGAATTGTACCTGATTAATTCTCGTGAGGGAAAGGTGTAGTTTTCGATGGAATGCAATAAATACAAGGCAAGCATTGTACATAAGAAAGTTCACTGCCCGTATCAACAATATGATAGAATTTGACGGGTAGCGTATACCATATGATATATTTTGTAAATATATATATACATACTTTTTTTCCATATTTTATTAACCGGCAAAATCTAAATATGAAACGTCTTACTTCAATTCACTGAAATTTACTTGTTTGAAAAATAATCTTTTGTCCTTTATTTTGATGTTACTGTATAATTATAAAATTGATTTGCACAAGGTAAATTAATTTCATCATCAACACTTTATTTATTAATATGGTGAATTTAATAATTTTATGAGTTTTTACTTCCAATTTCCACGTTTTATACAAACATTAAAATGATCTAGCACAATTAGTTGGCTTAAATGACAATTGTTTTTCTACGAGATCAAATCCAACTAAGAAGTTGATTAGTGCCATATTACCTAATATGTAGGTATCATTAGTGGGCAATATTGCTAGACAACGATGTCCAGCAGTGTCAACAAATATGTTGTATGGACTCATCTCCAAAATTACACCTGGGAAATGAAGCTTAATCTTTGGAATATCAGCATTCGTCAATGATGATGTATAGCACAACTTATATCCACTCACTTCACCAATGGGGGTCTTTCCATGGATATATCTTATTATTGTTCTCTCAACAAATGAGTAGAAAGAGTTGGATAGAAATATGGGATTGGCCCCCGAGTCAATTGCTAATTGGAGTCGAAAATTAGTCTCCTTTGAATCGTTTGATGATGAATAAGAATCGGGGAAATACTTCAATGTCATGTTGTCAATACTAATTCCAATTAGCATTATATTATAATTTGAGTCAAGAATTAATGGAGTCCTCATGACATTATTACCTAAAACTAGAGCCTCGTGACCGAAACCGATTCTACCAAGCATGTCTAGATCCTGGTGGAGCCATGCGAAGGAGAATGCTCCATGATGTTTCGTACGAAGTTGAGTAATGAATGATTTGTCCTTAAGATTGAACCCTACTACACCGGCTCCTTTATAAGGAAAATTACCAACATTATCGTGGCCACATCCAAAGAGAAAATCTTTAAATTTCCTCTTGTGAGAACCGAACCTCTCTGTAATAGTTTCTTTAGCAAGTTCACCACGACTATGACTATGTGCATAATCCTCATAAACCCTCTCATAAAGGCGTGGTGTATGTGATGATGAACCATTTTGATATTCAAAGGTGCATGAATTATTGGGATTGAAAGGCGCATATGTTGAATTGTAGCAATGGGTACAAGGTAAACATTGTATCCAAGAAAGGTCACTACATGTATCGAGAACTTGATATAATTTCACCGGTGGTGTACCATATGATATTTTCATAAGGTAATATGCACTTGCATAAGCTAAAATTGATGGTCCAATATTCCTAATATAACCCCGATGAGTTAGATTAGAGTTGAAGAAGGGAGACAAAGGTGAATTGATATGGATGAGTTCAGTGGAAAACACATCATTCCTTTTTGATTCTACTAAAATAGTTATGCAACAAAATATGAAGAAAATAATTATTCTCATCATAACATGATTGAGTGACGAATTACGATTTCTTTCTCCTTTCATTTTTCCTTTGTCAAGAAGTTGTGTTTATAAAATTTGAGTCTTGAGAAGAAGAGCAATTATTTATATTCAATTTTTTTCATCAAAAACCATTTTTTTTTTTTTAAATTAGTGAATAATAGTAGTTATAGTAATCTATTAGCTCATTATATCCAAAAAGCAAATAAAGGATGCTTTAAAGTGACTTTTTGATAAATAAATTTGACTCATCTAATTTTTACTTCCTATATAAAATTTAAGGTAAATTTGTTATTTTAATTTTGCCCATGTATAGGTTATTCAATTTCAAGCAACATGCATATTATTTCATGGTAAGTGAAAAGGAAAAAACTATATAAATTTAATGTAGATTTGTTATTTTATTTTTTCCCACGTTTAGGTTATTCAATTTCAAACAACATGAATATTAGTTCATGGTAAGTGAAAAGGAAAAAAAGATGATTTAAAGTGACTTTTTGAGAAAATAAATTTTAATTTAAAACGATTTATTATCTTATCTAATTTTTATTGTCCAAATAAATTTAGGGTATATTTTATTTATTTATTTATTTATTTTGTCCATGTTTAGGTTATTGAATTTCAAAGAACATGCATATAAAAATATTTTAGGATTTTGTAAAAGAACTTTGGAGTCATTTCCCAAAATGGCCCTACTTTTTGGCCTTATTTTTTATACTATTTCTCAATCTGGCTTTGACTCATTCACAAAATGAGTTATTCTGAGTCTCGCTGACAAAAAAAAAATATGTCTTCTCCTTTTCTCTTTCCTCTCCTTCTCTCTCCTCCTCTTTCTGTCTACCGTTCACGTCGTTTCCTTCTTTTTCCCTCTTCATTCCAGCTATAATATATATATATAAATATATTTTCTTTTTCCTCTCTTCCTCTTCTTCTCTAGAAGAGAGGAAAAAAAAAAAAAAAAAAGAGAGAAAGAAACGGCATGAATGTTAGACGAAAAAAGGAGAGAGAAGAGAGGAAAGAGAAAAGGAAGAGATAGGAAAAATTTTTTTTTGTCGGTGGGATCTAAAATGACTCATTTTGTGAATGAGTCAAAGCGAGATTGAAAAATGGTTTAAAAAACAAGGCCAAACAATGAGTGATTTCAAAAGGTAGGGCTATTTTGGGAAAAAACTTCGGAGATATTTTATTAAATGTAGGCTCATAATATGCATGGCAATATTTTGTCATAATTTATTATCTATTTGAATAGTTAAACCTAAAGTCCATTTTACCATAACTTCTATGTTTATGTTTTATATGAATGAACAGTCAAAGGAAAGGGGTTTTTTATTATTATTATTATTATTAGAGTATTTTGTTTTCAAAGTTTTTATAATTTGAATTAATTCAAATTCAATTTGAATTGCGTTTGTATTCTTACTTTAAAAAAAAGTCTTATTCTAGTTTAACCAATATTAAACCCTCAAGTTTACGTAGGATTTATAATACATTTCTCATTATGTCAAGACTTGAAGGAAAGGGATTTTGCTTTTTAACAAAAACAACTTTAATTTGATTTGACTTTTTTTTCATTTAAAATTTGAAATATTTTAACACCTCTCGGAAGCGGTGATAATTGAAGGGAAAAAGCTAAAAAGAAATTGAAGTATGGATAAATATTGGAATTTTATGTTACTTCTGAAATTTTGGAAAATATCATTTTATAAAAATTTACATAAGTCAATTGGTCCTTAGAAAAAAAAAACATTTAATTCTGATAGTACTATACTAAGTAGTATGTAATGGCACCCTCCATGATCATTGAATAATTAATAAATTTTAGTCAAAATTTTTGTATGTATGCATGATTTTTAATAATGTGTAAAATTTATATTATTAAAGGTAAATTTTTTTTAAAAATGTTTTTCACTTTTATATTATACCATATATATTTTATCACATATAAGAGAATTTTAAAATTAAATTTATTAGCAATTCAATTTTTTTTTTGCATTTCTTTCTTCAATTCACTTATGACCTAGAGGTGATGAGTTCGAAACACACTAGATGTTATGATTTCTCTAAAAAAAAAAAAATAAAGCTTTTAAAAAATCATATAGTAATAAGGTCCAAATCATCTTTGTATATATATTAAACTATTGTTTTCCTTTTCCACCATGTTTTATAAAGTGGTCAAAATCTATATTTTGAAACTTCTTATTTCAATAGAGTGAAATTTACTTGTTTCAAAGCAGCCTTTTATTTTGATTTTATTTCATAATTATGAAATTGACTTGCACAAGATAAATTAACTTGATTCTCATCACATATTTTATTCATTTAGTTTGACTATCATATATTTTTACAAACTTTTCTTAAGTTGTACATATTTTGCCTTATACAAATACTAAATTAAGTTATAATCTAGCACAATTAGTTGGTTTAAACGAAATCTTTTTCTTCAAAAGATGAAATCCAACCAAAAAGTTGGTCTGTACTAGATTCCCTAATATGCAGGTACTATTTGTAGGTAAAATTGCTAAACAACGTTGTCTGCCATTTGGAACAAATGTATTCAATGGACTCAGCACTAAAGTTGCACCGGGAAAATGAAGTTTAATTTTTGGAATATCAACATCTCTCAATGTTAATGAATAACACAAACTAAAGCCGTCTCGTGCTCGGAGGGGGGTCTTTGTTTTGATGAATTGTTTTACTGCTTTTTCAACATTTGAGTATAATGGGTTTGGAAGATATAAGAGTTCTGTTCCCGTGTCAATCATTAATTTGATTTTAATATCCACCGGACCTGAAATGTTTGCTTGTAAATAAGAATCAGAAAAATACTTTAGTTTTTGGGTTTCAACCGTGACTGCTTCTAGCATTACACTGTAATATGAATCAAGAATTAATGGAGTCGTCATGACGTTATTGCCTGAAACTTTTGCCATGTTACCAAAACTGATTTTACCGGCACTTGGAGATCTTTCTGGAGCCATACAATAGGAGAATTTTCCATGATGTTTTTCACGAAGTTGAACTATGAATGATCTTTCTTGATGGTTTAACCCTAATAAGCCGCCTGATTTATGAGGAAAATTACCGATATTATCATGGCCACATCCAAACAAAAATCCTTCAAATTTTTTCTTGTAGAAACCAGAGCCCAATGTGATGGTATCTCTAACAATTGTCCCAATAGAGTGTGAATTATCCGCATAAGTCAAATTATAAGGGATTTTTCTATTTCTAAAATCCTTTTCATATCGAAATGATTTCGAATTATTGGGATTGAAAGGTGCATATTCAGACTGGTAGAAATGAAAACATGGCAAGCATTGTATCCAAGAAAGATCACTACCAGTATCAACAATTTGATAATACTCAACCATTGGACTCCCATATGATATTTTCATAAGGTATAATTTACCATCATAGATTAATCTTGATGATCCAATGTGCCCAGTATGATTTAGTAAATCCTTAGAAGTTAAATTCCGATTGAAAAAAGGGGATAGAGGTGAATTGATATGGATAAGTTCAGTAGAAAAACCATCATTCTTCTTCGATTCTATTGGAATCATTATGGAACAAGATATTATGGCGATGATTATTCCCACCAAGACATGACTAGTTGAGAAAATATAATGGCTCTCTCCAATTTCCATGATATGTTACTCAATAACTATCTTAATTTCAATGAGAGTCTTGAGAAGAAGACTGATGAGCAATAGTTGCTCTATCTATCTTGCTATTTATTCAAGATAGGTAAAAGAGAAAAAATATGGCTCATGATGCCTTTCTAAAGATAATTAAATTCGATTTTAAATGAAGTGTTTACTGAATTCAAAAAGATTATAATAATCTTGATTGCCTTCAAATTTATGAAAAAAAAGAGTTAAAATTAGCCAAATACTTAAATTAATTAATGAAGATACACCAGAAATAAATATTGCAAATTGATGTTCCTAGTTTGACTTTTAAAATTTGGAAAAAGTCATTAAATAAAAGCTCATATAGTTAACTTTTCGTTCTTTGGTTCTTTCTTTTTCTCATTTGGATTTGACTTTTTTCTCTTAATACTTTATTATATATATGACCATCATACAATTAATTATTAGTATAGTCCAACTTTTAAACTAAGTAAGAATTTAAAAGTGTGACGATTAATATGAGAACTAAATTTATTGTATTTATATATAACAAATATTATATATATATATATAATTTCTTTATTATTAAAATTTATATATTATTTCATCATATTTTATATTTTTATACACTATATATAAAAAATTAAAATTGAATATTAAGTAAAAAGAAGTTAAAACTGGATAATTAAATCTTGCAAGAATGCAAAAGTATTTTTATAGAGAAACAAAGAAATAAAAATAAACTAATAGTAAATAAAATACCTGGAGATTTCCCATTGTGATAATCTAAACTTAAATACTTGTTTCAAAGTAGTCCTTTGTCTTTATTTTTATTTTATTTCATAATTATGAAATTTATTTCTACATGATAAATTAACATGATTCCCAACACATATTTTATTTATTTTCTTTGACTTTCATAGATTTTTACAAACTTTTCTTAAACTTATAAACATCAAATTAAGTTATAATGTAGCACAATTAGTTGGTTTAAATGAGATCTTTTCCTTCACAAGATCAAATCCTACCAAAAAGTTGATTTGTGCTAGATTCCCTAATATGGAGGTACCATTCCTTGGTAAAATTGCTAAACAACGTTGTTTATCAATTGAAACAAATGTATTTAATGGACTCAACTTCAAAACTACACCTGGGAAATGAAGACTAATCTTTGGAATGTTTGCATCCCTCAATGATGATGAATAGCACAACCTATAGCCATGCAATGCACCGACGGGGGACTTTGCTTTGATTTGTTGGCGTACCTCTCTTTCAATCTTTAAGTAAAAGAAGCTAGAAAGATATAAAAGATGCGCTCCCGAGTCAATCAATAATTTGAGTTTATCATTTTTCTGGTTAGAATCATTTGATTGTAAATAAGAATTTGAAAAATACTTTAGTTTTTTATTTTCAATTGTGATTGCACTTAGCATTATATTATAAAAGTAATCAAGAACTAATGGAGTAGTCATGACGTTTTTGCCTGAAACTATTGCCTCATTACCGAAACTGATTTTACCGGCACGTGGAGATCTTGATGCAGTCATACAGTAGGAAAATTTTCCATGATGCTTTGCACGAAGTTGAGATATAAATGATCTTTCTTGATTGTTGAACCCTAATAAACCACCTGATTTATGAGGAAAATTACCGATATTATCGTGGCCACATCCGAAGAGAAATTCTTCAAATTTTTTTTTATTATAATTAGAACCCACCCTAATAGTATCTCTAGCAATTTTACCCCGAGAATGTGATTTATCCATGTAAGTTAGATTGTAAGGGAGTGTTTTATTTGCAAAACCCCTTTCCAATCGAAATGATTTTGAATTATTGGGATTGAAAGGTGCATATTCGGACGGATAACAATGAGTACAAGGCAAACATTGTATCCATGAAAGTTCACTACCTGTATCAACAATATGATAGTACTTAACCGATGGGTTGCCGTATGATATTTTCATGAGGTATACAGTACTATCGTAGATTAATTTTGAGGATTCAATCTGCTCAGTACGATTTAATAAACCCTCATGAGTTAATTTGGGTTTGAAGAAGGGAGATAGAGGTGAATCAATATGGATAAGTTTAGTCGAAACCCCATCATTCTTTTTTGCTTCTATCGGAATCGTTATGGAACAACATATGAAGAAAATGATTATTCCCCACAAGACATAACTAGATAAGGAACTATGATTTATCTCTCTATTTTGCATGATTTCTCTCTCAATAATTGTTTTACACGGATTAATTTCAAAGAGTCTTGAGAATAAGGACATATATTTATACCTACTAGTAACTAATATCAGCTTTATCAATCCTCTATCATTATGCCTTTTTGTACTTAGTTAAATTTGAGTTCAAACTGAATATTCACTAAATATATGAATTTATGGTTATATTATAAAGTCGTCATTTTAAATGTGTGACAATTGATAAAAAAATTAAATTTATTGTATATATAACACAATATGTTTTCTTTATTATTAAAAGTTATGTATTCTTTAACAATATTTTATATTTTTATAATATATATATATATATAATAAAATTGAATATTAAATAATAAGAATTTAAAATTTGATAATTAAATTAGTCAAGAATACAAAAATATTTTATGAGAGAAACAATGAAAAGAAAAAAAATACTAATTGTAATAAAAAAAAATACATGAGGATTCTTTCAATTTCATTTTAGATTTTCAATATCTAATTGTAAATAAAGTTTTTGTACAAAAATAAGGGAAGGAAACTTAAAGTGATAACACATATTTTAGGACAATACTAATTTCCTAATAAATTTATTAAAAATATAAAATCTAAATTAATTATAACAAAAAATCTTATTTTAAGAATCTAAAAGCTAGACTCTAACAAAAAGAAATTGAAGTATGGATAAATATTGGAATTTTATGTTTCTAGGTTGATTATATTGGAAAAAATCATTATATAAAAATTTACATAAGTCAATGTTTTATCATTTACATTTTTTTCCCTTCTTTATTTTAGGATGTACATTATATATATATATATATATATATTATTTTGGAGGGAAATTAATTTTTTTTTAAATGCAAAAGTGTGATGATAAAATAAATAGCAAAGATTAAAACTTGAGGGTAGAGTTTACATATCCTACTCGTATAAAAATTAGTTTTAATGTGAATATTATTTAAATGTGTTGTATAATTAGAATTCATTTAATACATTTTATGTCATTAGTAAAAAAATATAATGCCCTTTATTCCATAAGATAAAAAAGGAAAAGGAAAAAAAAACTAATGAAAGGGGAAAAAAAAAATCACAACTTAATCCTAAACCATAATAATGAATATTATAATAAGTTCACCTGAATTAGACTAAAACAGAAAAAATATCATTGAATTCAAATTTAAGTACGACAAATGATCTTATTAAAGTATTTGTATAGAAATAAAGAGAGCAAAGTTTAAGAGAGATATACTAGGGAGAATCACAACTTTTTACCATGAAAAGTCTGAAAACTAGTAAGGGAAAAAAGATGAAATTTTATACACATATAATATATATATATATATATATATATATATATATATATCATTTATCTCCCTAATAAAATTAGTGAAAAAATAAAAAAGAGCGCGTATATGAAACATCGTTTTAGTAAATATATACATTTATGTTTTTATCCGTGTTTTATTAACTGGCAAAAATCTATATATGAAACATCTTACTTAAATTAAGTGAAATTTACTTGATTGAAAAATTATCATTTGTCCTTTATTTTGATTTTATTGCATAATTATAAAATTGATTCGCACAAGGTAAATTAATGGGATCAACAACACTTTTTTTATTTTTTATTTAGTGACTTTAATAGATTTTATGAGCTTTTAAGTTACTTAAAATTTATATGTTTTATACAAACAATCAAGTAATTTATAATGCAGCACAATTAGTTGGCCTAAATGACAATTGTTTTTCCACAAGATTAAATCCAACTAAATAATTGATCATTGCCATATTTCCTAATGTGTAGTCTTCATCATCAGTGGGCAGGATTGCTAGACAACGATGTCTACCACCATCAACAAATATGTTGTATGGTTTCATCTCCAAAATTACACCTGGAAAATGAAGCTTAATCTTTGGAATATCATCATTGGTTAATGATGATGAATAGCACAAGTTATACCCACTCATTCCACCAATGGGGGTCTTTCCATGGATATATCTTATTATTGTTCTCTCAACATGTGAGTAGAAAGAGTTCGATAGATATATGGAATTGGCCCCCGAGTCAATTAATAATTGGAGTCGAAAATTAGTCCCCATTGAATCGTTTGATAACGAATAAGAATCAGGAAAATACTTCAATGTCATGTTGTCAACACTAATTTCAGTTAGCATTATATTATAATAATCGTCAAGAATTAATGGAGTCCTCATGACATTATTACACTGAAACTAGAGCCTCGTGACCGAAACTAATTCTTCCAGCATGTGTAGATCCTGGTGGTGCCATGCGAAGGAGAATAATCCATGATGTTTTGTACGAAGTTGAGTAATGAATGATTTTGCCATAAGATTGAGCCCTACTATGCCGGCACCTTTATAAGGAAAATAGCCAACATTATCGTGGCCACATCCAAAGAGAAAATCTTTAAATTGCCTCTTGTGAGAACTAGAACCTACTGTAATAGTTTCTTTAGCAAGTTCACCACGACTATGACTATTTGAATCATCCTCATAAACCCTCTCATAAGTGCGTGGTTTATGTGATGATGAACTATTTTTATATTCAAAGGTGCATGAATTATTGGGATTGAAAGGCGCATATGTTGAATTGTAGCAATGGGTACAAGGTAAACATTGTATCCAAGAAAGGTCACTACCTGTATCGAGAACTTGATATAATTTCACCGGTGGTGTACCATATGATATTTTCATAAGGTAATATGCACCTTCATGGGCTAAAATTGATGGTCCAATCTGCTTAATATAACCCTGATGAGTTAGATTAGAGTTGAAGAAGGGAGACAAAGGTGAATTGATATGGATGAGTTCATTGGAAAACCCATCATTCCTTTTTGATTCTACTAAAATATTTATGTAACAAGATATAAATAAAATAATTATTCTCATCATAACATGATTGAGTGACGAACTATGATTTCTCTCTCCTTTCATTATTCCTTTGTCAAGAAGTAGTGTTTAAAAAATTTCACAATCTTGAGAAGAAGAGCAATTATTTATATTCATTTTTTTTCATCAAAGACCAAATTTTTTTTTAAAAAAAAAAAATTAGTGAATAATAGTAGTTATAGTCATATACTAAAATAAATTTGACTCGTCTTATTTTTACTTCCTATATAAATTTAAGGTAAATTTGTTATTTTATTTTTTTCCCATGTTTAGGTTATTCAATTTCAAACAACATGCATATTAGTTCATGGTAAGTGAAAAGGAAAAAAAATGGTTTAAAGTAACTTTTTGAAAAACTAAATTTGAATTTATCTAATTTTTATTGTCCAAATAAATTTATGGTAAAATTTATTTTTATTATTTTTGTCCATGTTTAGGTTAATGAATTTCAAAGAACATACATATAAAAATATTAAATGTAGGCTCATATTCATGGCAATATTTTGTCATTTAAGGATTTCACTTATTAACAAAAATAACCTTAGTGTTATTTGACTTTTTTTCATTTAAAATCTAAAATATTTTCATGCCTTTGGGAAACGGTGATAATTAAAGGGGGCAAACTAAAAATAATTTGAATTATGGTTAAATATTGAAATTTGATGTTACATTAGTTTGGTTAAATTATGGTTGACTTCTAAAAGTTTGGAAAAAAATTATTATATAAAAATTTACATAAGTCAATTTGTCCTTGTTTCCTTTGTTTTATCATTTAATTTTTTTTTTCCCTTCTTTATTTTAGGACGTACATTTTAAAATGTGTATATATATATATATATATATATATTTTTTTTTGTGATTTTTTTTTTTAAATGCAAAAGTGTGAAGATAAAATAAATAGCAAAGATTAAAACTTGAAGCTAGAGAGTTTACGTATCCAAAAAAAAAAAAAAAAAATAGTTTGAATGTGAATATAATTTAAAAATGTCACCTATAATTAGAATTCATTTAACACACTTTTATGTCGTAAGTAAAAAATTTGATGTTCTTTATGTCATAAGAGGAAAAAAAAAACTAACGTAAGGAAAATAAAAAATCACAACTTTATCCTAAACCCTAATAGCGAAGGTTATTATTTTATTATATAAATAGTTTTCATTTTAATAGATTAAGAATGAAGTATGGTAATGATATAGTTATAATTATGTATTTATTTATTTTTATAAATATATTGAACTTAGAAAAGATATGGGAATGATAATGATCTTAGTTGACAAATGGGTCTCTCTAGAAGATGACCCGCACGGACCCCGAAGAAATCTCGGGTGTGTCGGACCTGCACAAAGTCTATCTAGAGAGGTAGTCTCCAGAATGACCCCCTAAGAATCAAATTAGAGATTGTAGAAAGATGGAATAAGATGAGAAGATAGAGGAATTTTCAGAGAAAATATGTAATGAGAAAGATAAGAGAGTTCTAAAGTTATAATCACTTAGTCGAATGACGGTAAACATCGCCTCAAGTTCAAGATAACATCGAAGTAGCTCACTATTGATCGACAAAGTGGAAGAACCTACTTAATAAAGAAGGAGAGTTTTAAATGTCAATATGCTATTAAATGTACACTTCCTCCCTTAAACGACGTATTTATTCTATCTTCAAGAAATGTTTTCCTTTCGATATATAATAATATACTTTTTTAAAGATATATAGTAAATAACTTATTGAGTTAATTAAATTTTTTATAAAAATAAGTAGCTAATTGAATTAATGGTTAAGTTTATAGGTAAGTTATCTTGTAACCTTAAAATTGGCTATATGAAAAAAATAAATAAATTTTTTTAAAAAAAAATTAAAAAAAATGAAGCAAAACTTATATAAAAATATTTTAGGATTTTATAAAAATGAAGCAAAACTTAATAAAAATATTTTATTAAATGTAGGCTCCTATGCATGGCAATATTTTGTCATAATTTATTATCTATTTGAATAGTTAAACCTAAAGTCCATTTTACCATAACTTCTATCTTTATGGTTTATATGAATGAAAAGTCAAAGGAAAGGGGTTTTTTATTATTATTATTTGGCTATTTAGTTTTCAAAGTTATTATGACTTCAATTAATTCAAATTCAATTCGACTTGCGTTTGTACTCTTATTCGAAAAAAAGTTTTATTCTAGTTTAACAAATATCAAACCCTCAACTTTTTACGTAGGATTCACAATTTCTTTCTCATTATGTCAAGACTTGAAGGAAAGGGATTTTGCTTCCTAAAAAAAACAACCATAATTTTATTTGACTTTTTTAACATAAGTCAATTTGTCCTTTTTCCTTTGTCTTATCGAATAAAAATTAGTTTGAATTTGAATATAATTTAAAAATGTCACCTATAATTAGAATTTATTTAATGTACTTTTATGCCGTAAGTAAAAAAATCTAATGTTCTTTATGTCATAAGAGGGGGGAAAAAAACTAAGGAGAGGAAAATAAAAAATCACAACTTTATCCTAAACCCTAATAGTGAAGGTTATTATTTTATTATATAGACGGTTTTCATTTTAATAGATTAAGAACAATTTTTGTCGATTTTTATGGTGCTGGAGTTCATAATTTTTTGAATTATAAGTGAAACTTCTACTAATTGAGCAATCAATTTAACATCCAATTTATGAAAGTAAGCAAAAGAAAAAAGAAAAATCATTAGCAGGAATTACCATATCGTGCAAGAACAACTGGAAGTAATTCTGGGATCTGAAGCGGATCTTTTCATATTATAAAGAAGGATCAAAGAACCAATCCATAATCTTAGTTTGGTTCTCATATTATCGTGCAAGCTATAACTAGCTATTTTACTTCTCCACACATCCTCCTAAAATCTTAGATTTTTTAGAATTTGAGCGTTTAACTATTTCTGTTTATTTTAACTTGGTTCTTCTGGTGAATTTATGTAATTTTCTAGCGACTTTAGTCGGGTAAAAAAGACAAGTTCTACATATAGACCACGTATAAAAATATCTTTAAATAGTTAAATATATGCTATTCACGTGACTGAAAAGATCGAAAAATTCTACACAAAATAGTATAAATTTTCAATTATCATCCCAATAAGACTTCACATTTCAATCAACAATGTGAAAGTGAGAAATAGTGTCAAACCAAATATTATTTCTCTATATATATATAATATGATAAATAAAAACCAGGATGTATAATTTTCTATGCCAATAAAAGCAGATAATAAAAGAATGACAATATTATAAATCAATGATAATATTATCCTAAACTCTAAATCCTGCACATGTTTGGCATAAAGATATGGTTATTTGATTTCCCCACATTTAAGAATGTAAAACAAAACCATGAAGAGAAGAAAAAGGGATTAAGTAATAATTATAAAGTTGATTTGCAGAAGGTCAAATAACACTTAAACGAGATCTTTTTCTCAACAAGATCCAACCCTACCAAACAATTGGTCATTGCCATATTACCAAGCATTGGTTTTGACTCAATAAAAAAAATAAAGGAAGGAAACTTATTAAATACATATTTCAAGACAATACTAATTTCCTAATAAATTTATTAAAAGTAAATATCTAAATTTATTATATTTTCGAAATTAATTATAACAAATAATCTAATTTTAAGAATATGGAACTTAGATTCTTCCAATTTCATTTTAGATTTTTCAAATTTAATTATAATTGACAAAAATTAAAATATGTTATAATCTAGCACAATTGGTAGGCTTAAATGAGATTTTTTTCTTAGAGAGATCAAATCCAACTAAAAAGTTAATTTGTGCAATATTGCCTAATATAGAGTCTGTATCTGTAGCCGAAATTGCAAGACAACGAAGTCCATCACCTTGAACAAATGTGTTCACTGGATTCAACTCCAAAACTACACCTGGAAAATGAAGTTTAATCTTTGGAATGCTAGAATCCCTCAATGATGATGAATAGCACAAATTATAGTCACCCTCTGGACCAACAGGAGACTTTGCTTTGATATGGTTTTGTACCATTCTTTCAACTTTTGAGTAGAAAGAGTTGGAAAGATATAAGACATTTGACCCTGTGTCAACCAATAATTTGAGTTGAAAATTCATCCGATCGGGGTCATTTGATAATAAATAAGAATCAGGAAAATACTTCAGTGTTTGATTTCCAACTGTAATTGCATCTAGCATTATATTATAATAAGAATCAAGAATTAGTGGAGTCGTCATGACGTTATTGCCTGAAACTATAGCTTCATGACCGAAACTAATTCGACCAGCCCTTGAAGATTCTGATGGAGCCATGCAATAGGAGAATTTTCCATGATGTTCGTTATGAAGTTGAGTTATGAACGATCTTGCGTCAAGGTTGAACCCTACCAAACCACCTGCTTTATGGGGAAAGTCACCGACATTATCGTAGCCACATCCGAAGAGAAAATGTTTAAATTCTCTTTTGTGAGAGCCGGAACCCACTGTGATGGTATCTCTAGCAAGTTCACCCCTACAGTGTGTCTCATCTTCGTAAGTTAGATCATAATGCCATGTTTTGTTTTCAGAACATTTTTCAAAATAAAATGTTTTTGATTTATTGGGATGAAAAGGTGAATATTTTGATGGGAAGCAATGAATACAAGGCAAGCATTGTATCCATGAGAGTTCACTAGCAGTATCAACAATATGATAGTACTTAACCGATGGGTTGCCATATGATATTTTCATGAGGTATGAACTACCATCGTAGATTAATTTTGAGGCTCCAATATGTTTGGTATGATTAAATAAACCCTCGCGAGTTAATTTGGGTTTGAAGAAGGGGGATATAGGTGAATTTATATGGATAAGTTCAGTAGAAAATCCATCATTCTTTTTTGACTCTATCGGTATTATTATGAAACAATATATGACGAAGATGATTATTCTAATCAATACATGATTAGATGAGGAACAATGATTTCTCTCTCTACTTTGCATGATTTATCACTCAATAAGTCTTTTACACATGAACTTGAGAGAGTCTTAGGATGAAGAGCAAGTATTAATACTCATTAGTGGGTAAAATGTGAAGAATATGGTTCATGGTGCCTTTCTGAAGATAATTATATTTGTGTTCAAAAGAAGTGTTTACTGAATTCAGAAATGATTACAATATTCTTGACTAATCCCTATAATCTTATTAAATCAAATAAAATATTAATAGATTACAAATTGAGCTAAAATCTATGTATGAAACTTTCTTATTGGCAAATTGGCAAATTTTATCCCTTAAATTATATAGTTTTTGTGTTTTTTTTATGATTTCATCCTTCTGTTAACTATCAAGTGTTATAGTCTTGGACATTCTTGAGTTGTCAGTAAATAGGGGTTTAGAGCTCTTTACTAAATTAAATGACGTGTTTTAAGCTAGTGAAGTTCACGGCTAAAACAGACAATATCATTGAAGTCGATTTAATTACGACAAATAATCTTATTTTAGGAATCATAAACTTCTAACGGAATAATGAAACTTGGGGATTCTTCCAATTTCATCAAGATTTACCAAATCTAACTGTAATTAAAGTATTTGTACAAAAATAAAGAGAGGAAAGTTTAAGAGTGATGTACACACAACTTTTAATTACCATGGAAAGTATGAAACATAGTAAAGGAAACAAGATGAACTTTTACACACAATATATATATATATTAGTAAATAATTATTAACAAATAGCATTTGAAAAGTATTTTTAATTAGGGGAGTATTAAAAAAAAAATTGGTAAACGCTGCTTTTATTTTATTTATACATATATATATACATATATCATTTATTTCTCTAATATAATCAAAAAAAAAAAATCAAAGAGAGCGCGTAATAGTTACAAACCACTTTTGTAAATATATACATATATATATGTTTTTCTCATTGTTTTATTAACCGGAAAAAATATATATATGAAATGTCTTACTTCAATTGAGTGAAATTTACTTGTTTGAAAAATAATCCTTTGTCCTTTCTTTTGATTTTATTGCTTAATTATAAAATTGATTTGCACAAGCTAAATTAATTAAATCATCAACACTTCTTATATTTATTTAGTGACTTTAATAGATTTTATAAACTTTTACTTAAAATTTATTTATTTTTATACAAATATAAAACTAATTTATAATTCAGCACAATTAGTTGGCTTAAATGACAATTGTTTTTCCACAAGATTAAATCCAACTAAAAAGTTGATCTGCGCCGTATTTCCTAATATGTAGCTATGATTACTGGGAGCAATTGTTAGTCAACGATATCTAGCAGTGTCATAAAATATATTGTATGGTTTCATCTCCAAAATTACACCTGGAAAATGAAGCTTAATCTTTGGAATCTCAGCATCCGTCAATGATGATGAATAGCACAACTTGAACCTAATCACTCCAGTGACGGGGGGTTTTTCCATGGATATATTTTTTTATTGTTTCCTCAACATGCGAGTAGAAGGAGTTAGGAAGAAGTATGGCTTCGGCCCCCGAGTCAACCATTAATTTGAGTTGAAAATCATTCCCCTTTGAATCGTTTGATGATGAATAAGAATCTGGGAAATACTTCAATTTCTTGTTGCCAACACTAATTCCAGTTAACATTATATTATAATAACTGTCAAGAATTAATGGAGTCGTCATGACATTATTGCCTAAAACTAGAGCCTCGTGACCGAAACTGATTCTACCAGCATGTGTAGATCTTGGTGGAGCCATGCAGTAGGAGAATGCTCCGTGATGTTCTTTATGAAGTTGAGTAATGAATGATTTTTCTTGAAGATTGAACCCTACTATGCCAGCTCCTTTATGAGGAAAAAAACCCGGAAAAACACCACCATTATCATGGCCACATCCAAAGATAAAATTTTTAAATTCTCTCTTGTGAGAACCAGAACCTATTGTAATAGTTTCTTTAGCATGATAACCGCGGCTGTGTGATTTATCTTGGTATACTATATTATAAGGCCATCTTTTATTTCGTGTAGAACAATTAATTAGATATTCAAATGTGCATGAATTATTGGGCTTGAAAGGTGCATATTCTGAATCGTAGCAATGAAGGCAAGGTAAGCATTGTATCCAAGAAAGCTCACTACCCGTATCGAGAATATGATATAATTCCACTGGTGGTGTACCATATGATATTTTCATAAGGTAAGATGATTTTTCATGGGCTAAAATTGATGATCCAATCTGCTTAATATACCCATGATGAGTTAGATTAGAACTGAAGAAGGGAGACAAAGGTGAATTGATATGGATGAGTTCAGTAGAAAACCCATCATTCTTTTTTATGTAACAAAATATGAAGAAGATAATTATTCTCATGATCATAACGTGATTGAATGACGAACTATGATTTCTCTCTCCTTTCATTATTCCTTTGTCAAGAAGTAGTGTTTTAAAATTTTGAGAGTCTTGAGGAGAAGAGCAATTATTTATATTAATTTTTTTTCCTATCAAAGACCAATATTTATTGACATTAGTGAATAATAGTAGTTATAGCCATTTATTAGTTCATGGCAAGTGAAAAAGGTAAAAAAAGATGGTTTAAAGTGACTTTTTGAGAAAAATAAATTTGAGTCTTATATTATTTTTATTGCCTAAATAAATTTAAGGTAAATTTTTTATTTTATTTTTGCCCATGTTTAGGTAATTCAATTTTAAAGAACATGTATATCAGTTCATGGTATGTGAAAAGGAATAAAAAGATGATTTAAAGTCATTTTTTTAGAAAATAAATTTGCTTTTACAACGATTTATTCTATTATCTAACTTTTTTATTTCAAATAAATTTAAATTGAAATTGTTATTTTAATTTTATTCAGGTTTAGGTATTTAATTTTGAAGAACATGCATATTAAAAAAATTAAAATTTTGTAAAAGAATTTAGAGATATTTATAATGTTTTCTTTTATGCAATTATTCTTCCAATGAATTCAGATGTGGTTTTAATCCAATAATCCTATTCATGGCACTGTAATCCATTTTACCATAACTTCTATCTTTATGTTTTATATGAATGAAAGGTCAAAGGCAAGGGATTTTTAATTTTGATTTCGATTAATTTTGATCCCATCTGAATTTTAATTATAAAATTCAACGCTTATTTACATAAATATCTTATTCTAATTTTTATATTGACTCACAACGAATATGGAATCATCAACCTTATATCCAATCTGGTCAAGTCAAAAATTTTATAAATAAATAAATAAATAAATCTGCTAGTTAACAAAAATAACCTTAATTTGATTTGACTTTTTTTTTTCATTTAAAATTTGTAATATTTTTGCATCTCTCGGAATCCGTGACAATTAAAAGGGACAAACTAAAAAGTAAAAAGGAAAATAATAATAATAATAATAATAATAATAAATTGAAGTATGGATAAATATTGAACTTTGATGTTACTAGAGGTTTGAATTCTGAAAATTTGGGAAAAAGTCAATGAATAAAAATTTATATGTTAATTTGTCCTTGTTTCCTTTGTTTTATATAAACATGTATGAAAACCATCAAAACCTTGACACACAAATACATATATATACAAATATCTTTTTTTATGAAGAATTATTTGTATAATATTATTAATTAAACGGTAAAAAAATAAAAATTAAAAAAAAAAGAAATATCAATAAATGCTACTTATATCAGCATCCAGAACTACAACTAGGAAGTAAAACTGAATTTTTGAAATATCAGCATCCCTCAATAATGATAAATTGGACAAGCTATAGCAATACAATGCACCGATGGCACGAAAATACTTATTTTTTTATTCCCTACAGTTTTTGTTTTTAACATTATATTGTAATAAGAATCAAGAATTAATGGAGTTGTCATAACGTTATCGCCTGAAACTATAGCCTCATAATCAAAATTGATTCTTCCTGCATTTATACATCCTAGTGGAGTCATGCAATAGGAGAATGATTTGTAATGTTTTTTAAGCAATTGAGTAATAAACGATCTCTCTGTCTACTATTGAATCCTACTATGTTGACTCCTTTATGATGAAAATGTCCAATATTTTCATGACCACGTCGGAAAATAAAATTTTTGAATTGTTTCTTGCGAAAACTAGAACCTACTGTAATAGTATATGTTACTAATTCACCGTGATTATGTGAATTATCAAAAATTAAGGCCATGTTTTATTTCAAAGACACTTTTTAAAAGTGAAATGTACCTGATTAATTCTCGTGAGGGAAAGGTGAAGTTTTCAATGGAAAGAAATGAATACAAGGCAAGCATTGTATCTAAGAAAGATCATTGTCCGTATCAACGATATGATAGAATTTGACGGGTAGCATATACCATATGATATTTTCATAAAATTAATTTAAAGAATTTAAAAAAAAAATTCCATTTACTTAAGAAAAAAATAATTCAAATTATTAAAAATAGCTAAGGAATTAAATCAATAACATGTTTTAAACCGTAAAAGATCAATATGAATGAAATTATATATTATATATATATATATATATATATATATATATATATATCATTTATGTCCCCAATATAATCAAGAAAAAAATAAAAAAGAGCATGTAACGATTACAAGTCACTTTTGTAAATATAAATATATAATTTTTCTCTATATATGAAACGTCTTACTTCAATTGACTGAATACTTGTTTGAAAAATGATCCTTTTCCTTTATTTTGATTTTATTGCATAATTATAAAATTGATTTCCACAAGGTAAATTAATTGGATCATCAACACTTCTTTTTTTCATATGGTGCGTTTAATAGAATTTATGACCTTTTACTTATAATATATATATATGTTTTATACAAACATTAAAACAATTTATAATTCAGCACAATTAGTTGGCTTAAATGAAAATTGCTTTTCTACAAGATCAAATCCAACTGAGAAGTTGATTTGTGCCATATTACCTAATATATAGGTATCATTATTGGGCAAAATTGCTAGACAACGATGTCCAGCAGTGTCAACAAATATGTAGAATAATTTTTTATATTTATATATTTTAATACAAGCTTTCAAGTAATTTATAATGCAGAACAATTAGTTGGCATAAATGACAATTTTTTTTCCACAAGATTAAATCCAACTAAAAAATTTATCATTGCCATATTTCCTAATGTGTAGTCTTCATCAGTGGGCACGATTGCTAGACAACGATGTCCACTACCATCAACAAATATGTTGTGTGGACTCATCTCCAAAATTACACCTGGAAAATGAAGCTTAATCTTTGGAATTTCAGCATTCGTCAATGATGATGAATAGCACAATTTATACCCCCTCATCCCACCAGTGGGGGTCTTTCCATGGATATATCTTATTATTGTTCTCTCAACATGTGAGTAGAAAGAGTTGGATAGATATATGGCATTGGCCCCCGAGTCAATTGCTAATTGGAGTCGAAAATTAGTCCCCTTTGAATCGTTTGAGGATGAATAAGAATACTTCAATGTCATGTTGCCAACACTAATTCCAGTTAGCATTATATTATAATCATGGTCAAGAATTAATGGAGTCCTCATGACATTATTACCTAAAACTAGAGCCTCGTGTCCGAAACTGATTCTACCAGCATGTGTAGATCCTGGTGGAGCCATGCAGAAGGAGAATAATCCATGATGTTTTGTATGAAGTTGAGTAATGAATGATTTTGCTAAAAGATTGAACCCTACTACACCGGCTCCTTTATAAGGAAAAAAACCAACATTATCGTGGCCACATCCAAAGAGAAAATCTTTAAATTCCCTCTTATGAGAACCAGAACCTATTGTAATAGTTTCTTTAGCAAGTTCACCACGACTATGACTATGTGAATTATCTTGATAAACGCTCTCATAAGTGCGTGGTTTATGTGATGATGAACCATTTTGAAATTCAAAGGTGCACGAATTATTGGGATTGAAAGGTGCATATGTTGAATTGTAGCAATGGGTACAAGGTAAACATTGTATCCAAGAAAGCTCACTACCCGTATCGAGCACTTGATATAATTCCACCGGTGGTGTACCATATGATATTTTCATAAGGTAATATGCATTTGCATGGGCTAAAATTGATGATCCAATCTGCTCAATATAACTCTGATGAGTTAGATTAGTGTTGAAGAAGGGAGACAAAGGTGAATTGATATGGATGAGTTCAGTGGAAAACCCATCATTCCTTTTTGATTCTACTAAAATATTTATGTAACAAGATATGAAGAAAATAATTATTCTCATCATAACATGATTGAGTGACGAACTATGATTTCTCAGTCCTTTCATTATTCCTTTGTCAAGAAGTAGAGTTTAAAAATTTTGAGAGTATTGAGAAGAAGAGCAATTATTTATATTCATTTTTTTTCATCAAAGACCAATTTTTTTTTAAAAAAAAAATAAAATAAATTAGTGAATAATAGTAGTTATAGTCATCTATTAGCTCATTGTATTTGAAAAGGAAAAAAAGGAGGCTTTAAACTGACATTTTGATAAATAAATTTGTCTCTTATCTAATTTTTACTTCCTATAAAAATTTAAGGTAAATTTTTTGTTTTATTTTTGCCCATGTTTAGGTTATTCAATTTAAAACAACATGCAGGTTAGTTCATGGTAAATGAAAAGGAAAAAACTACATAACTTTAAGGTAAATTTTTTTTTTTTTTTTTTTTCCATGTATTGGTTATTCAATTTCAAACAACATGCATATTAGTTCATGGTAAGTGAAAGGAAAAAAAAGATGATTTAAAGTGGTTTTTTTTTTCTATTGGTAGGTTTAGGATTACGCGATTGTCGTCAAATTGGCCAAGATTCTTTCAATTAGTTTAATGAGCAATTTAGGATGTTCACCGAGTCGTTTCCTTAAGAAATCTAATCGAAATCAATTAATAAGAGAATAGAAGAAAATAAATAGAGGGATTTTTAGATTGAGAAATTGTAGAAAACAATTAATTAATAAAAAGTATGCAAATATCAGATTAAGATTTTCAGTCCAGGGTAATTTATTCAATCCAAGTTCTTCCTCGTTCCTTAATAAATTTCCAAATTAATAAACTAATTTATTGATTGAATACTAAATGGAATCCCTAATTAGCATTCGTATCACCTACTAACAATCAACAAAAAATCGATTAAACAACAAAAGGATATCATAGACGATCGTCCAATCAATCAATCCAAGTTTAATCTAAGATTCGTGATAATATCAAAGAAATTCTTCAATCAACAAAATTATCCAAAATTGAAATCAATCACAAATAATAAACCCAACTTAATCCAATCAACAATCATCAAAAGAATGAAGTAAAAACACATCTTCAATATTTAGTCAATGGATCTAAAAATTGAATTGTTTAAAGTATTAAATTTAAAATTGGAAATTATTTTAGAACCCAAAATTTGTTTGGATCATGAACTTGGAATGTGTCTTGAAATCATTCCCCGAACCGAATTGAAGCTTAGGCGGCCATCACGATCTCCATCTGTCTTCTCTTTTCTAAATCTCGAAAATTTGCTAAAAATGAATGAATAGCGGCTGCCTTCTTTTAACCCTAATTAACCTTGTTGTCTTCACCCATTATTATGGGCTTTGTAAATTGCACGTTTAATTAATTAAGGTAACATTTCAAGATATTGGGCTTGAAAAAATAATAGTAATAATGAGCTCAATTAGCTTAATAAAATTATAAATCCAAATTTATTATATTAATCAAAATAAAAGATAAAAGTCCAATATTAATAAAATTGGATGCAATAAATGCTAAGTATAAGGGATTAAAAATATGTAAATTCGTGTTCTATCATCCATGTTTTAGGTTATTGAATTTCAAACAACTAAAAATATTTTAGGATTTTGTAAAAGAACTTAGAGATATTTTATTAAATGTAGGATCATATGCATGGCAATATTTTGTCATAATTTATTATCTACTTGAAACATTAAACCTAAAGTCCATTTTACCATAACTTCTATCTTTATGTTTTATATGAATGAAAGGTGAAAGGAAAGGGTTTTTTTTTTATTACTATTATTAGACTATTTAGTTTGCAAAATTATTACGACTTCAATTAATTAAAATTAAATTCGAATAGCACTAGTAATCTTACTCCAAAAAAAAAATATCTTACCCTAATTTAACAAATATCAAGCCCTCAACTTCATGTAGGATTCACACTACCTTTCTCATTATATCAAGACTTGAAGGAAAGGAATTTTGCTTCTTAACAAAAACAACCTTAATTTGATTTTACTTTTTTTCATTTAAAATTTGAAATATTTTCACACCTCTGGGAAGCAGTGATAATTGAAGGGAAAAAACTAAAAAGAGATTGAAGTATGGATAAATATTGGAATTTTATGTTACAAGGTTGACTTCTATAATTTCGGAAAAAATCATTATATAAAAATTTACATAAGTCAATTTGTTCTTCTTTCCTTTGTTTTATCATTTACAATTTTTCTTTCCCCTTCTTTATTTTAGGATGTACATTTTAAAAATGTATATATATATACATATATATAAATATTAGTTTGGAGGGAAATTAATTTATTTTTATAAATGCATGCAAAAATTTGATAATAAAATAAATAGCAAAGATTAAAACTTGAGGATACAGTTTACATATCCAACTCGTATAAAAATTAATTTGAATGTGAATATTATTTAAATATGTCGTATAATTAGAATTCATATAATACACTTTATACCATAAATAAAAAAAAATCTAATGCCCTTTATGCCATAAGAAAAAAAGAAAAAAAAAACTAATGAAAGGAAAATAAAAAATCAGAACTTAATCCTAAACACTAATAATGAAGGTTATAATTTTATTATATATACTCTAATAATGAAGATTATAATAAGTTCATCGGAATTAGACTAAAATGGACAAAATATCATTGAAGTCAAATTTAAATACGACAAATAATCTTATTAAAGTATTTGTATAGAAATAAAGAGAGCAAAGTTTAAGAGAGATATACTGAATCACAACTTTTTACCATGGAAGATCTGAAACATAGTAAGGGAAACAAGATGAACTTTTATACACATATAACAAGATGAAATTTCCAAAAATTTGCAATTTAGTCCCTGATTTTCTTCATTTCTTCAATTTTAGTCCTGAAACTTCTAAAAAACGAAAATAGAACAAATTTGCGTGATTTCCATTTAATTAAGTCCAATTTACTGCATAATTAACACAAATTGAACACAATTAATGTATAAAAACACGATATAAAACCTAGATATCAATACGAATGAAAGGTTGGATTTTATTGTTATATTATTTGGTTTTAGAATCACCACAACTCCGATTAATTTAGATTTTATCAATATTGTAATTATAAAGTTCAACCTTTATTTAGAAAGAGATCATAACCTTGTTTTACGTAACGCTCATAGCGAATATCGAATCATCAAACTTGTATGAACTTGTATCCGATTATGTTAAGTCAATAACTTTAAAAAAAAAAATGAATTTTGTTAGTTAACAAAAACAACATTAATTTGATTTGACTTTGTTTTTCATTTAAAATTTGTAATATTTTCGCATCTCTCGAAATCCGTGACAATTAAAGGGGGCAAACTAAAAAGGGAAAAAAGAAAATAATAATAATAATAATAATAATAATAATAAATTGAAGTATGGTTAAATATTGAAATTTGATGTTACTAGGTTTGACATCTAAAATTTTGGGGAAAAGTCATTCAATAAAAAGTTATATAAGTTAATTTGTCCTTGTTTCCTTTGTTTCATATGGACATGTATGAAACCATCAAAACTTGACACACAGATATATATATATATATATACACACAAATATCTTTCTTCTATAAAAAATTATTAATAAATAATATTTGTATAATATTATTGATAAAACCATAAAATATATAAATATAAATCAAAATCAATAAATCCTACTAATATTTAAAAAATAACAAGAAAAAAGAAAAATATATATATATACATATGATTTCCCTTTCTATTTTGCATGATTTGTCACTTTAAGATTTGGGAGTCTTCTATATTAATTGGATCAACAACACTTTTTTATTTTTTATTTAGTGACTTCAATAGATTTTATGAACTTTTAAGTTACTTAAAATTTATATGTTTTATACAAACATTCAAGTAATTTATAATGCAGCACAATTAGTTGGCATAAATGACAATTATTTTTCCACAAGATTAAATCCAACTAAAAAATTGATCATTGCCATATTTCCTAATGTGTAGTATTCATCATCAGTGGGCACGATTGCTAGACAACGATGTCTACCACCATCAACAAATATGTTGTATGGTTTCATCTCCAAAATTACACCTGGAAAATGAAGCTTAATCTTAGGAATATCAGCATTCGTCAATGATGATGAATAGCACAAGTTATACCCACTCACTTCACCAATGGGGGTCTTTCCATGTATATATCGTATTATTGTTCTCTCAACATGTGAGTAGAAAGAGTTGGATAGATATATGGCATTGGCCCCCGAGTCAATTGCTAATTGGAGTCGAAAATTAGTCCCCTTTGAATCGTTTGATGACGAATAAGAATCGGGGAAATACTTCAATGTCATGTTGTCAACACTAATTCCAGTTAGCATTATATTATAATCATCTTCAAGAATTAATGGAGTCCTCATGACATTATTACCTGAAACTAGAGCCTCGTGACCGAAACCGATTCTACCAGCATGTGTAGATTCTGGTGGAGCCATGCAGAAGGAGAATAATCCATGATGTTTTGTACGAAGTTGAGTAATGAATGATTTTGCCATAAGATTGAGCCCTACTATGCCGGCTCCTTTATAAGGAAAATAACCAACATTATCGTGGCCACATCCAAAGAGAAAATCTTTAAATTCCCTCTTGTGAGAACCGGAACCTATTGTAATAGTTTCTTTAGCAAGTTCACCACGACTATGACTATCTGAAGCATCCTCATAAACCCTCTCATAAGTGCGTGGTTTATGTGATGATGAACCATTTTGATATTCAAAGGTTCATGAATTATTGGGATTGAAAGGCGGATATGTTGAATTGTAGCAATGGGTACAAGGTAAACATTGTATCCAAGAAAGGTCACTACTCGTATCGAGAACTTGATATAATTCCACCGGTGGTGTACCATATGATATTTTCATAAGGTAATATGCACCTTCATGGGCTAAAATTGATGGTCCAATCTGCTTAATATAACCCCGATGAGTTAGATTAGGGTTGAAGAAAGGTGACAAAGGTGAATTAATATGGATGAGCTCAGTGGAAAACCCATCATTCCTTTTTGATTCTACTAAAATATTTATGTAACAAGATATGAAAAAAATAATTATTCTCATGATAACATAATTGAGTGATAAACTATGATTTCTCTCTCCTTTCATTGTTGCATTGTCAAGAAGAAGTGTTTAAAAAATTTGAGAATTTTGAGAAGAAGAGCAATTATTTATATTCAATTTTTTTCATCAAACACCAATTTTTTTTTTCCTGAAATTACTGAATAATAGTAGTTATGGTCATCTATTAGCTCATTGTATTTGAAAAGGAAAAAAAAACGATGGTTTAGAGTGACTTTTTGATAAAATAAATTTGACTCTTATCTGATTTTTACTTCCTATATAAATTTAAGGTAAATTTGTTATTTTATTTTTTCCCATGTTTAGGTTATTCAATTTCAAACAACATGAATATTAGTTCATGGTAAGTGAAAAGGAAAAAAAAGATGATATAAAGTGACATTTTGAAAAAATAAATTTGAATTTAAAACGATTTATCCTCTTATCTAATTTTTATTGTCCAAATAAATTTAGGGTAATTTTTTTTTTTTTTTTTTTTTGTCCATGTTTAGGTTATTGAATTTCAAAGAACATAGAAATATTTTATTAAATGTAGGCTCATATGCATGGCAATATTTTGTCATAATTTAGTATCTATTTGAAGACTTGAAGGAAAGGGATATTGCTTCTTAACAAAAACAACCATAATTTGATTTGACTTTTTTTTGATTTAAAATTTGAAATATTTTCACACATCTCGGAAGCAGTGATAATTGAAGGGAAAAAACTAAAAAGAAATTGAAGTATGGATAAATATTGGAATTTGATTTTACAAGGTTGACTTCTAAAATTTTTGAAAAAATCATTATATAAATATTTACATAAGTCAATTTGTCCTTTGATTCCTTTGTTTTATCATTTACATTTTTTTTTTCCCTTCTTTATTTTAGAATGTACATTTTATATATATATATATATTATTTTGGAGGGAAATTAATTTATTTTTTAAAATACAAAAATGTGATGATAAAATAAATAGCAAAGATTAGTTTGAATGTGAATATTATTTAAATGTGTCGTATAATTAGAATTCATTTAATACACTTTATGCCATAAGATAAAAAAATCTAATGAAAAAAAGACTAATGAAAGGAAATTAAAAAAATCATAACTTAATCCAAAATCCTAATAATGAAGGTTATAATTTTATTATATAAACCCTAATAATGAAGATTTTAATAAGTTCACCTGAATTAGACTAAAACGGACAAAATATCATTGAAGTCAAATTTAAGTACGACAAATAATCTTATTAAAGTATTTGTATAGAAATAAAGAGAGCAAAGTATAAGAGAGAATCACAACTTTTTACCATGGAAAGTCTAAAACATAGTAAGGGAAACAAGATGAACTTTTATACACATATAAATATATATATATATATATATATATATATATATATATATCATTTATCTCCCTAATATAACTAGTAAAAAAATAAAAAAGAGTACGTAATAATTACAAATCGTTTTAGTAAATATATATGTTTATGTTTTTATCGGTGTTTTATTAACGGGCAAAAATCTATATATGAAACGTCTTACTTCAATTGAGTGAAATTTACTTGATTGAAAAATAATCATTTATCCTTTATTTTGATTTTATTGCATAATTATAAAATTGATTCGCACAAGGTAAATTAATTGGATCAACAACACTTTTTTTATTTTTTATTTAGTGACTTTAATAGATTTTATGAACTTTAATATACTTAAAATTTATATGTTTTATACAAGCATTCAAGTAATTTATAATGCAGCACAATTAGTTGATATAAATGACAATTGTTTTTCCACAAGATTAAATCCAACTAAATAATTTATCATTGCCATATTTCCTAACATGTACTTTATATCAGAGGGCACAATTGCTAGACAACGATGTCCACTACCATCAACAAATATGTTGTATGGACTCATCTCCAAAATTACGCCTGGAAAATGAAGCTTAACAATTGGAATATCAGCATCCGTCAATGATGATGAATAGCACAACTTATACCCAAGCACTCCACCAGTGGGGGTCTTTCCATGGATGTATCTTATTATTGTTCTCTCAACAAGTGAGTAGAAAGAGTTAGATAGATATATGGCATTGGCCCCCGAGTCAATTGCTAATTGGAGTCGAAAATTAGTCCCCTTTGAATAGTTTGATGATGAATAAGAATCGGGGAAATACTTCAATGTCATGTTTTCAACACTAATTCCAGTTAGCATTATATTATAATCATCATCAAGAATTAATGGAGTCCTCATGACATTATTACCTGAAACTAGAGCCTCATGACCGAAACCGATTCTACCACCATGTGAAGATTCCGGTGGAGCCATGCGAAGGAGAATAATCCATGATGTTTTGTACGAAGTTGAGTAATGAATGATTTTGCCATAAGATTGAACCCTACTATGCCGGCTCCTTTATAAGGAAAATAACCAACATTATCGTGGCCACATCCAAAGAGAAAATCTTTAAATTCCCTCTTGTGAGAACCAAAACCTACTTTAATAGTTTCTTTAGCAAGTTCACCACGACTATAACTATGTAAATTATCCATATAAACCCTCTCATAAGTACGTGGTGTATGTCTTGAAGAACCATTTTGATATTCAAAGGTGCATGAATTATTGGGATTGAAAGGCGCATATGTTGAATTGTAGCAATGGGTACAAGGTAAACATTGTATCCAAGAAAGGTCACTACCTGTATCGAGAATTTGATATAATTCCACCGGTGGTGTACCATATGATATTTTCATAAGGTAATATGCACCTTCATGGTCTAAAATGGATGGTCCAATCTGCGTAATATAACCCCGATGAGTTATATTAGGGTTGAAGAAAGGAGACAAAGGTGAATTAATATGGATGAGTTCAGTGGAAAACCCATCATTTCTTTTTGATTCTACTAAAATATTTATGTAACAAGATATGAAGAAAATAATTATTTTCATCATACCATAATTGAGTGATGAACTATGATTTCTCTCTCCTTTCATTATTCCTTTGTCAAGAAGAAGTGTTTAAAAATTTTGAGAATTTTGAGAAGAAGAGCAATTATTTATATTCAATTTTTTTCATCAAACACCAATTTTTTTTTTTTTCTGAAATTACTGAATAATAGTAGTTATGGTCATCTATTAGCTCATTGTATTTGAAAAGGAAAAAAAAAGGATGGTTTGGAGTGATTTTTGATAAAATAAATTTGAATCTTATCTGATTTTTACTTCCTATATAAATTTAAGGTAAATTTGTTATTTTATTTTTTTCCCATGTTTAGGTTATTCAATTTCAAACAACATGCATATTAGTTCATGGTAGGTGCAAAGGAAAAAAAGATGATTTAAAGTGACTTTTTGAGAAAATAAATTTGAATTTAAAACCATTTATTCTTTTATCTAATTTTTATTGTCCAAATAAATAAAAAGCAATTTTTTTATTCCATGTTTAGGTTATTGAATTTCAAAGAACATGCATATAAAAATATTTTAGGATTTTGTAAAAGAACATAGAAATGTTTTATTAAATGTAGGCTCATATGCATGGCAATTGATAACGCTAAATTTGATAATGTTTTGGAAGGGTAATTGTGCATAATTGTTGAGGATTATTAGAGTAAATTGAGATAAATATGTTAATTGTGCACTTTATTGTGATATTTCTGTTTTCGGGAAGTTCGTGGGGCTAATTGATCAAAAGAGTGATAGTCGGGACTAAATATGTAATTTCCGGAAGTATACTACGCCCCTAGAAGGTCAATTACGCCCTTGGAAGACCCTTGCTACGCCCCTAGAAGGTTTTCTACGCCCTTAGAGAATAACTGCCTAAAACAACGCATGAACACGCCCAAGAACACGCGCTCATCTCTGAACACGTCCAGCCGGAAGGCTGAACACGCCCAACAACACGGGCTCAACGGTGAACACGGCCATCAACACGGCCATCAACACGCCCGTGTTGATGATTTTGCAATTTTTATTTTACGCATGTTGCCCTTTTTGTTCTACGCCCGTTGCCCTTAACCGCTTCACTACGCTCGTAGTGCGGAAGGGGCTACGCCCGTGTTGAAGCTCTGTTCCAGATTCTTTTGTGTAATATGACGATTTTACCCCTGTTTCAGCTATCTATAAATATTGGGATTTTTACCATTATTTAGAGGTTGGAAAAGTGGCATAAGGTTGAGAGTTGGCTAGTATTGGAAGTGTTATGCTATCAAAGTAATTTTGTAATTCTTTTAGGGTTTTGAATTAGATCTATATTTTGAGATCTCTTTCATAAGTTGTAAGTTGTGAGAATCTCTTGTGAGTCTTTGTGTGAAGTTGCCTCAATTCGTAAGAAATTTCCTTGAAGTTTTGCAAGAGAGGAACCAACTCCATCAACTTGAAGATTTGAAGAAGAATAAGAAGTTTGACAAAGAGGGAGTTGAAGAGGTTACTCTTCTTCTTTTATTTGTTATAATTTCCATCTTGTAATTAGACACCAACCCTAGGAACTCTTCTCTCTACATTTCTTTTAGGTAGAAATGGTTGGTATTATTCTACAATTACTTTGGGCAAATTATGGTTTTCATGGATGATTGTTGTAGTATTATTAATTTGAATTGCAATTTCATTCATAGCTTTGAATCTGAATATTATCTTGAGTATTGAGCTTTGATTTGAGGTTGTAGTTCCGAATTAACACTAATTGTTAGGCCGGACTAGGACAACAATTAGTGCCAAGTTGATTCGATTAGATTTCCTTTTGATGGACCGAACTAGGATGATTGACGGGAGATTTGATCTTGTCAACATTCAAGTGTTCTTAAATCAATGAATTTCTTGCCATAATCCGTATGGAAGAAATTCTACTTTAGACTTGAATATTGGTGAGATTATGATAGTTAATTCATGATTAATCTTGCCCCTAGTAGTTTGTATCCTTCATTTCTCCTATTATTTCTTATGAGTTTCTACCTTCCATTACTTGCTTGTTCTTTACTTTGCTTTATTTTACTTTGCTTTCTGGGATTTAGAATTCAATCTTATCATTCTTGATAATGGTTGGATTACTTGTTGAATGATTCTTATTCCCAAATCATATTCATAATTAGTTTGATTATATTTTCCACACTAGAATTTAATAGAAGTCTTGTGAGAAAAACGATTTTTATAAATTTTAAAATCCGAATACCACTTTATTTACTAAACTATTTCGATAGATGCTCTACCTAGTTAAGTTTATTTTATTAGTGACAATCCTATTTTAATATTGAAGATTCCTATTATTTTTAGTATTATTTATTCAATCATTTATATTAATTTTATATACAATAAACCACACATCAGCAATATTTTGTCATAATTTATTATCTATTTGACTCAATTTTATAAAAAAAAAAAAATATATATATTACATAAGTCAATTTGTCCTTGTTTCCTTTGTTTTATCATTTAAATTTTTTTTTCCCTTCCTTATTTTTAGTATGTACATTTTAAAATGTGCATACATATATTATGTTGGAGGGAATTTTTTTTTTTTTTTAATGCAAAAGTGTGAATATAAAATAAATAGCAAAGAATAAAACTTGAAGCTAGAAAGTTTTTGTATCCAAATCGAATAAAAATTCGTTTGAATTATAATTTAAAAATGTCACCTATAATTAGAATTCATTTAATGCACTTTTATGTCATAAGTAAAAAAATCTGATGTTCTTTATGGCATAAGAGGGGGGAAAAAACTAACGAGAGGAAAATAAAAAGTCACAACTTTATCTTAAACACTAATAGTGAAGGTTATTATTTTATTATATAGACGGTTTTCATTTTAATAGATTAAGAAAGAAGTACGGTAATGATATAGTTATAATTATATATTTATTTATTTTATAAATATATTGAACTTAGGAAAAATATGGGAACGGTAATGACCTTAGTTGACAAATGGGTCTCTCTGAATAATGACCTACACGGATCCCAAAGGAATCTCGGGTGTTTCAAACCTGCGCAAAGTCTATCTAGATAGGTAGTCTCCAGAATGACCCTCTAACGATCAAATTAGAGATTGCAAAATGGATTAAGACAAGAAGATAGAGGAATTTTCAGAGAAAATGTAATGAGAAAGAAATGAGAGTTTTAGGGTTATAATCACTTAGTCGAATGATGGTTTTTGTCGCCTCAAGTTCGGGGTAAGGTCGAAGTAGCTCTCACTTGTTGGTCGACAAAGTCGAAGAGCCTCCTTAATAAAGAAGGCTATTTTTAAATGTCAAGATGCTATTAAATGTGCACTTTCTCCCTTAAACGACGTATTTATTCTATCTACAAGAAATGTTTTCCTTTCGATATATAATAATATACTTTTTTAAAGATATATAGTAAATAACTTATTGAGTTGATTAAATTTTTTATAAAAATAAGTAGGTAATTGAATTGATGGTTAAGTTTATATGTAAGTTATCTTGTAATCCTTTTTTGTTTTTAAGTTATCTTGTAATTCTTAAAACTGGGTATATGAAAAAAAGAAGTAATTTTTTTTTAAAAAAAAAAAAAATTAAAAAGAATGAAGCAAAACTTATAGTTAATTTATTTTATAGAATAAAAAATAGTAAATTTATGTATATCTTTTGGAAATTGGATCTTCAGTGACGAGTGCAATCCGTTGGCTTAAATGAAACCCCATGATTTTGAAGATCATACGCTACCAAGAAATTGATCATCGCCGTATTCCCGAATATATTGATATAATCATCCGGAAAAATTCCCAGACACCGTTTGTTTTCCCCTACAATAAACGTATTCACAGCCCCAGTTCCAAATTCATCCCTTCAAAATGGAAGGTAATTTTTGGAATATCGGAATCCCTCAACGACGACAATGGATAGCACGTGAACGGCAAGTACGTCGTCGGCCTAAAGTTTATATGCTTCTGAACAAGCAGATCTATTTGGATGTGTAGACCTTCCGGTAGGACTATAACTTCCACCCCTGTATGTATCAGCATCGTAGCTCCGTTTACCGATCTCGTCATATTCATCGATGATTTGTTATTTGCTGCCGGTGGAGAAGAATAGTGGAGACTCGTGATTCCGACGGTGACTCATTCTAGCGTTATGAAGTAGTAATGGTCACCGATTATCAGGGGAGTCGAAACGACGCCGTGTCCTGATATAGACGCGTTGCTGCCGAAACTGATTTTACCAGGGGTGGATGACGTGCTTGGAGCGAAACAGTGTGAGAATTTACCGCTGTAATGATCTCGGAGTTGAGACAGAAACGACTAAACCCGATGATTTATAGGGGAAATTTTCACAACCATTGTCATGTGCACAACCGAATAAAAATTTATGGAACGTCACCGTATTTCCCCGGAACCAACTTTGATTGTCTCTCTCGCTAGGTCGCCCCGACTGTAGGATCGATCCGAATACGTTATATCGTAAGGGCACGGTCTATTTCCCGGCGGTTTATCAATACCGAAATTGTTTTCCATAGCCAATCTGCAATCAGTAACGTGTTTGAAGGAAGTTGAATCGCTAGGATTGAATGCAGGAGTTACTGAACGGTAGAAATTAGTACAGGGTAAACATTGTATCCAAGAGAGATTGGAACCGCGGTCGACCATCAAGAAAGACTCGACCGTCGGCGTACCATACGACATTTTCATAAGGTTTTGCCCGCCGTCTGGCTCTAAATTTGTTCTCCCAATATGCCTGTTATTACTAGTCTGCAGTAAACGACGTCATAAGGTCGCATCCCTCTGTTGGTAATTCTTCCGAGATGAAGAATTAGGGTCGAACAAAGGGGAAATTGGTGAATCGCGATGAATTAGTTCGGTAGAAAATCCAATAATATTAATATCATCGTTGTTTTTTGCTTTTGTAAGAAGAACTAAAGAACATGATGATGATATTAGACAGATGATGAGGAGGAGGATTTCCCCCATGACTGTGGATTATGATGATAAATGTTTTACATATTAATATTTGGTACTGTTGGGATCCCTCCTTAATCGGAGAGATTCTAGACAAATCGAGAATTTTCTAGAGAAGTGTAGAATTCTCTAGAATCTTGTGGAATCCTCTTGAGCACTCTAGAGATGTGTGGAACCTTGTGGAACTTTATGGAAGGGAATGGAATGATATGGAAGGGAGAAGAGTTTCCTAGAATGTGAAGAGAACTGTGAGAATTCTAGAGAAACTAATCACCACCCTTGGATCAAATAAATCTCCACCATTCATTGAGGAGGTGGAGTTGTATAAATAGAGGTAGAGACCTCCATTCTCATCATCTATCCAAGTTAAGAGAGAACCACCACTTTGAATGAGAGATATCCTCTTTGAGAGTTCTCTTAATCCTCAAGCCTAGGTAAGCCACTATATTGTGAGGTAGTTTAGTAAACACATTCTTGTAATCTTTCTATTCTTTTGTATAGTGGAAGAATCTCCATATTGGAGAATTATAAACTCTTGAGCTCCATCATTATCTATATTTTTTAAGTGTCCATCTTAACTTCACGAAGTAGGGAAAGACGAAGGTTTCCCAACAGTGGTATCAGAGCCGGGTTCATTTGAAGGCGTCATTAGCTCATGTAGTTCAAGATGGAGGATAACGTCGCTCATGATGGAGACATGTTCAAGCTCACGGCCAACAATTACTCGTATTGGAAGCCGATGATGGAGGACCATCTATATTGCAAGGATTTGCATGAGCCCATCATCTACAAAACCAAGGTAGAAGGCAAGAGTGATGCAGAGTGGGAGCTACTAAATCGAAAGGCCGTTGCTATGATTCATAAGTAAATTGACAAAACTCTCTTTGAGCATGTTTCTAATTACATTAATGCTTATGAATTATGAACAAAGCTTGAGTCCATGATTCAAAAGAAAACGCCGCATAACAAAGCCCATTTAGTTCGACGATTGGTGAAGTTGGAGTACATGGATAATCAAATTATGATTGAGCACTTGAATAATTTCAAGGGGCTCGTAAATCAATTAACAAAAAGTGAAGATTGATGATGAGTTACAAGCCTTTCTAGTGCTTTAGTTCCCTACCGGAAAGTTGGGATACACTCGTGGTTACACTTAGTAACTCGGCTCCGGAAGGAAAGCTCACCATGGATGCTGTTAGTGATAGCCTTCTTGGTGAAGAAGCAAGGAGGATGGAACGAGACGAGTTTTCTCACCCCGAGGCTAATGTGGTCGAGAATCGGGGTAGGATCGAATTTCGTGGACATAGCAAAGGTCATAATTCACACCAATCTCGAGGTAGATCCAAGTCACGCTCGAAGATTACATGCTACTACTGTGGAAAGATATGTCACAAAAAATAGAATGTCGATCCTTCAAGAGAGACCAAAAAGCTGGTAATGTTAAGCCATACCAAATTAGCCCAGCGAAGAAGCAAGAGGAAAAGAGTGTCGCTGCCTTCCACGTCACGCCACATGGAAGTCTCTTCTCGTCCTACCAAAGTAGTGACTTTGATACAATACAAATGGGTAATCAAGATAGGAGCAAGTTGGGATAGGAGACATTATCTTGACAACAAGCACTGGATGCAAGCTTGTCCTAAAAGATGTGAGGTACGTCCCAACCATGCGTCTTAATCTTATCTCCACCGGGAAGCTAGATGATGCTTGGTCTGGTGAATTACTTTGGTGAAGGAATGTGGAAGCTCACCAAAGGAAGTTTAATCATGGCTTGAGGTAAGAAGGAAGGATCGTTGTACATGATGCAAGCTAAGCTCAACAAAGGAGAGGTAAACATCACCACTAGTGATATGGAGATATGGCATAAACGGCTTTGGCACATCAGCGAGAAAGGTCTTCACTTACTCGCAAGGAAGGAACTCTTACCTGGTGTGAAAGTTAAACCACTTGATCCATGCGCTCATTGTTTAGCTGGGAAACAACATAGAGTTGCTTTCCAAAGATCTTCCTCACCCACAAGGAGAAAGAATATTCTAGACCTCGTGCACACCGATGTGTGTTCAATATTTGAGAGATCCATAGGCGGAGCATCGTATTTTGTCACCTTCATCGATGACCATTCAAGGAAGGTGGGGTTATACTTGCTAAAATCGAAGGATCAAGTACTTGATGCATTCAAGGAATTCCAAGCCCTTGTGGAGCGAGAGACTGGATGCAAGATCAAGTGTGTGTGATCGGATAATGGAGGAGAATATAGAGGTCCTTTTGAAGCCTATTGCAAGAAATACGGGAATAAGCTGGAGAAGACTCCACCAAAGACACCACAATTGAATGGATTAGCTGAGAGAATGAACCGGACTATTGAAGAAAGAGTTTGATGCGTGCTCTCTCATTCTAAATTACCCAAATCATTTTGGGGAGAAGCTGTCATGACCGTGGTTGACAATGTCAACCTCACACCATCGGTTCCTTTGAACGGGGGCATCCCAGAAGAGGTTTGGACAGGTAAAAAGATTTCATACAATCATCTCAAGGTGTTCGGATGCAAGGCATTTGTTCACATTCCCAAATATGAATGAGCTAAGCTTGACGCAAAGACGAAGGAATGCATCTACCTTCGTTCTCCTAAAGACAAAGTTCCAAGCAAGGAAAATTTGGTCTGCCGACTAACGAAGGTAAAATCTAAATATGAAACGTCTTACTTCAATTGACTGAAATTACTTGTTTGAAAAATGATCCTTTGTCCTTTATTTTTATTTTACTGCATAATTATAAAATTGATTTGCAGAAGGTAAATTAATTGGATCATCTACACTTCTTTATTCATATGGTGCGTTTAATAGAATTTATGAGCTTTTACTTAAAATATATATGTTTTATACAAACATTAAAATGATTTATAATTCAGCACAATTAGTCGGCTTAAATGTCAATTGCTTTTCTACAAGATCAAATCCAACTAAGAAGTTGATTTGTGCCATATTACCTAATATATAGGTATCAATTAGTGGGCAAAATTGCTAGACAACGATGTCCAGCAGTGTCAACAAATATGTTGTATGGACTCATCTCCAAAATTACACCTGGGAAATAAAGTTTAATCTTTGGAAAATCAGCATCTTTTAATGATATTGAATAGCACAGCTTATACCCACTCACTTCACCGACGGGGGTCTTTCCATGTATATATTTTATTATTGTTTTCTCAACATTTGAGTAGAAAAAATTGGAAAGATATATGACATTGGACCCCGAATCAATTACTAATTGGAGTTGAAAATTATTCCCCTTTGAATCGTTTGATGATGAATAAGAATCGGGAAAATATTTCAATATCTTGTTCCCGATACTAAGTCCAATTAGCATAATATTATAATAAAAATCAAGAATTAATGGAGTTCTCATGACATTATTGCCTAAAACTAGAGCCTTGTGATCGAAACTGATTCTACCAGCATGTGTAGATCCTGGTGGAGCCATGCAGTAGGAGAATACTCCATGATGTTTTGTATGAAGTTGAGAAATGAATGATTTTTCTTTACGATTGAACCCTACTATGCCGGCTCCTTTATGAGGATAATAACCAACATTATCGCGGCCACATCTAAAGAGAAAATCTTTAAATTCTCTCTTGTGAGAACCAGAACCTACTGTAATAGTTTCTTTAGCAAGTTCACCACGACTATGTGAATTATCCTCATAAACCATCTCATAAGGGCATGGTTTATGTGATGATGAACAATTTTGATATTTAAATGTGCATGAATTATTGGGATCGAAAGGTGCAAATTCTGAATCATAGCAATGTTTACAAGGTAAACATTGAATCCAAGAAAGCTCACTACCCGTATCAAGAATATGATATAATTCCACTGGTGGGTTACCATATGATATTTTCATAAGATAAAATGCACCATCATGGGCTAAAATTGACGATCCAATCTGCTTAATGTAACCCTGATGAGTTAAATTAGAGTTGAAGAAGGGAGACAGAGGTGAATTGATATGGATGAGTTCAGTAGAAAATTCATCATTCTTTTTTTATTCTACTAGGATTTTTATGTAACAACATATGAAGAAAATAATTATTTTCATCATAACATGATTGAGTGATGAATTATGATTTCTCTGTCCTTCCATTATTCCTTTGTCAAGAAGTAGTGTTTTAAAATTTTGAGAGTATTGAGAAGAAGAGAAATTATTTATATTTTTTTTCTCCCATCAAAGACCAATTAATTATTGACATGAGTGAATAATAGTAGTTACAATCATCTATTAGTTCATGGTAAGTGAAAAGGAAAAAGTTGGTTAAAAGTGACTTTTTGAGAAAATAAATTTGAGTCGTATTTAATTTTTATTGTCCATATAAATTTAGGGTAAAATTATTATTTTATTTTTGTCCATGTTTAGGTTATTTAATTTCAAAGAACATAAATATTAGTTCATGGTAAGTGAAAAGGTGAAAAAAAGATGGTTTAAAGTGTTTTTTTGAGAAAATAATATCTTACAAAATTTCGAACCTTCTTTATATATATATATATATATTATATATATATATATATATGATATATATATATATATATATATATATATAATTAGATGAAGATTTTCTAAACAAGACAAAAAGAAAACAAGGGAAAAAAATTCCTAAAACTAAAACTAAAAGAATCACATCAATTACAACTAATGTCATTTAAAGCAAAGAAATAAAAAAAAAAAAAAATAAAAAATTAACTTTTAGAACAATAGTCAACTTATTCCACTGTATTTTAGCAAGATACAGTTACCACCAAATGAAATAACATTCCTTCAAGCAACGTACTAATTAACTATTTGTTTGTGCAAAAGTTGAATCTGTTAAAAAATAATATTGAGGGGAAATTTGTATATATATACAGAAATATATATATATATATATATATATATATATATATAAATGATTTTCTAAGAATTTAGAACTTTATCTTAAACCCTAAAAAGCAGCACAAATTTGGAATGGATTTTTTTTCAAGAATGTAAAAGAGAAAAACATTGTCGGGTCAAGGCTGGAAGTAGGGAATTTTTCACAATAGAATTCTTGTTTTTATTTTCAAACAAAAAAAAAAAACAAAAATAAAATAAATTACAAATATGATTGATGATAACACTTGGGGATTCTTTCAATTTCATCAAGATTTATCAAATCTGACTGTAATTAAACTATTCGTATACAAGGGAGAACCAGAACTTTTTACCATGGAAAGTTTGAAACATAATAATGGAGAAACAAGATGAACATGTATGAAATCATCAAAACCTTTACACACGCATATATATATATATATATATATATACCTTTTATAAATAATTATTAACAAATAGTATTTGATGTTAGGATCGAAATGCCCAAACAACCAATTTGAAGCTTTGATATCACTTGTTAGGAATTTAATCACCTAAATTTCCTTTGAGATTTGTGCAAGAAATATAAAAATAGAGAAATAACAATACAAAGATTTAACATGAAAAACTCCCCCAAAATAGGAGAAAAAACTACCAAGGCAACCAAGGCCAAAGAACAAAATTTACTATATGAAAATTTGTTACAATCACGTAATTTTTCTCGTCGCACCTATAACCTTAAAACACCAAGGGCATTTTAACTAGAGTTAAAAATAACTAATTCATAAAATTCTTTCTTTTCGAGTACTCTAATGACTGAAGAATAGATAATTTTTTTTTCTCTTTTTCTTCTTCATCTCTACTCTCTATTGGTGCATAAAACCTAAAGAGGTTCATTCCCCTTTTATATGAGAAGTTCCCTTCTTCATTCCTTCCTAATCCCTCTAGGATTGGGAAATGAGCAAATCCAACATTTGAAAAATATTATTAACTAAACGATTATTATAAAAATTCAACAAACGCTAAATTTATATATATATATATACCAATTATCTACCTAATACTTTTATTTTATATATATATATATATGTATGTATGTATGTATGTATCATTTATCTCCCTAATATGATCAGTAAAAAAAATCAAAAAGAGTGCGTAAAATTTTGCATTGCATATATGTTTTCCTCCCTGTTTTATTAACGGGCAAAAATATAATATGAAACATCATTTTTTATGGAGTGAAATTTACATGTTTGAAAAAATAATCCTTTCTCCTTTATTTTAATTTTTATTTCATAATTATAAAATTGATTTGTTAACATTTTTTTATTTAGTTAGTGACTTTAATAGATTTTATAAAGTGCAACTTAAAATTTATATTTTTATAGAAGAAAAATTGGTGAGTTTGGTCCCAAACAAATTTACCTTTGGTATGTTTAGTCCCAAAAAAAAAAAATTTTAACTTTTAAAGTCTCAAACTTTTTTATTAGAGATAAATATGGTCCCTTTTGACGGATTCCATCAAAAAACCTAAAAAATTAACAGTTTGTTAATAAAAGGGAAGAGTAAAAATGTCACAAAAAATTTTGAGAACAAAAAAAAAATTAATTAAACAAGATCTGGACGAAAAATATATATCAATTACAATTGATCCGGACGAAAAATTTTGAGAAAAAGAATTGAAAAAGAAAGTGTGCATGTTATCGGGTGAAAGAAAACATGGGAAATAAAAAATAGTTTACTGGAATTTTTACGAACACAGAGCAAAAACAGAATTACAAATGATATGGCTACTAGAATTTATAGTAAAAACAGAGGATTAAGTCATTTTAGCTATTGGAAATTCTAAGAAAAACTGAGAACTAAGGCTGCCTACTGGAATTTACATACATAGATAGAGCAATGACACGTTCAAGCTTCCGGAATTAAAATGCAACAAGGAAAATGCTTACATAATGCTACTGTATTGTACGAATTTTACAATTGAAAAGCATTATACATACATAAATCTATATCTAAGCTACTGAAATTGAAAGCCGGATGTCAGAAATTGAAACCCTATTTGAATACTTACTCAAATATCTTTGAATTTAACATTCATTGGCTCCCACTTGAACTCGTATCTCTTTGTCTTCTTGAACAACTTCGATTTGTCAAACTAGTTTCAACCGTGGAGGATTCACCAAGAATTTCAACATCATCGTTGTCTTCTTTCTCTTCAAACAAAGTTTCTTTAAATCTATTTATTTTCATTGTTTAAATTTTCGGAATCACAAAAATTCCCCCAAATCTCTATTTCTCGTTTCCTCTTTGTCGTTTCTTCTTCTTGTTTAATTAATTTTATTTTTTTTTCTCAAAATTTTTTGTGACATTTTTCCCCTTCCATTTTATTAACAAACTTACTTTAATAAGGTTTTTTGACGGAATCTGTCAAAAGGGATCATATTTATCTCTAATAAAAAAGTTTGGGACTTTAAAAGTTAAAAAACTTTTTTTGGGACTAAACATACCAAAGGTAAATTTGTTTGGGACCAAACTCACCGATTATTATTTTATAGAAATATTAAAGTGATTTATAATGCAGCACAAGTATTTGGCATAAATGACAATATTTCATAATAATAAAATTTATTTGTACAAGATAAATTTACTTGATCAATAATACTTTTTTATTTATTTAGTGACTTTAATAGAGTTTATGAACTTTTACTTAAAATTTATATGTTCTATACAAGAATTAAAGTAATTTATAATGTAGCACAATTAGTTGACTTAAATGATAATAGTTTTTCCACGAGATCAAAACCAACTAAAAAGTTTATTTGTGCCATATTTCCTAATATGTATTTATCATTGTTGGGCACAATTGCCAGACAACGATCTCTACCACTGTCAACAAATATGTTGTATGGACTCATCTCCAAAATTACACCTGGGAAATGAAGCTTAATCTTTGGAATATCAGCATCCGTCAATGACGATGAATAGCACAATTTATAGTCACCCACTCCACCGATGGGGGTCTTTCCATGTATATGGTTTATTATTGTTTTCTGAAGACGTGAGTAGAAAGACTTGGAAACATGTATGGCATTTGACCCCGAGTCAATTATTAATTTGAGTTGAGAATTACTCCCCTTTGAATCGTTTGATGATGAATAAGAATCAGGGAAATACTTCAAGTTCTTTTTTCCAACAGTAATTTCAGTTAGCATTATATTATAATAATCGTTAAGAATTAATGGAGTCGTCATGACATTATTGCCTAAACCTAAAGCCTCGTCACCAAAATTAATTCTACCAGCATGTGTAGATCCCGGTGGAGCCATGCAATAGGAGAACACTCATTGATGTTTTGTACGAAGTTGAGTAATGAATGATCTTTCTTTACGATTGAACCCTACTACACCAGCTCCTTTATAAGGAAAATGACCAACATTATTGTGGCCACATCCAAAGAGAAAATCTTTAAATTCTCTCTTGTGAGAACCAGAACCTACTGTAATGGTTTCTTTACCAAGTTCACCACGACTATATAAATTATCCTTATAAATCTTCTCATAAGGGCATGGATTATGTGATGAAGAACAATTTTGAAATTTAAATGTGCGTGACATATTTGGATTAAAAGGTGCATATGTTGAATTGTAGCAATGAGTACAAGGAAAACATTGTATCCAAGAAGGTCACTACTTGTATCGACAATATGATATAATTCTATCGGTGGTTTACCATATGATATTTTCATAAGGTAAAATGTATTTTCTTGGGCTAAAATTGATGATCCAATCTGTTTAATATAACCCTGATGAGTTAGATTAGAGTTGAAGAAGGGAGAGAGAGGTGAATTCATATGGATGAGTTCAATAGAAAACCCATCATTCTTTTTTATGTAACAAAATATGAAGAAGATAATTATTCTCATCTTAACATGATTGAGTGACGAACTATGATTTCTCTCTCCTTTCATTATTCCTTTGTCAAGAAGTAGTGTTTTAAAATTTTGAGAGTCTTGAGGAGAAGAGCAATTATTTATATTAATTTTTTTTTCTATCAAAGACCAATATTTATTGACATTAGTGAATAATAGTAGTTATAGCCATTTATTAATTCATGGCAAGTGAAAAAGTTAAAAAAAGATGGTTTAAAGTGACTTTTTGAGAAAATAAATTTGAGTCTTAACTTATTTTTATTGCTTAAATAAATTTAAGGTAAATTTTGTATTTTATTTTTGCCCATGTTTAGGTAATTCAATTTTAAAGAACATGCATATTAGTTCATGCATGGTAAGTGAAAAGGAATAAAAAGATGATTTAAAGTCACTTTTTATTTCAAATAAATTTAAGTTGAAATTGTTATTTTAATTTTATCCAGGTTTAGGTATTTAATTTTGAAGAACATGCATATAAAAAAAATTAAAATTTTGTAAAATAATTTAGAGATATTTATAATGTTTTTTATATGCATTTTTTTAAATAAATAAATAAATAAATTATTTAAATCATATGACAATATTTTTTCATAATTTATTATCTATTTTAATAATTTAAATTAAATAAAGTATCACTTAGAAAAAAAAAAAGAAAAAAAAAAACTAATCCAACTAATAAAAATTTGTTAAGTATTGAAGTAGACAATTATTCTTCCAATGAATTCAGATGTGGTTTTAATAATCTTGACTGAGATCCAATAATCCTATTCATCGCACTGTAATCCATTTTACCACAACTTCTATCTTTATGTTTTATACGAATGAAAGGTTGGATTTTATTGTTATATTATTTGGTTTTAGAGTCACCACAACTCTGATTAATTTAGATTCTATCCGAATTTTAATTATAAAGTTCAACTTTTATTTAGAAAGAGATCTTAACTTTGTTTTACGTAACGCTCATAACGAATATTAAATCATCAAACTTGTATGAACTTGTATCCGATTATGTTAAGTCAATAACTAAAAAAAAAAAAAAAAGAATTTTGTAATAATAATAATAATAAATTGAAGTATGGATAAATATTGAAATTTGATGTTACTAGGTTTGACATCTAAAATTTTGGGAAAAAGTCATTCAATAAGGGCATCTTTGTTTCATATGGACATGTAGGAAACCATCAAAACATTAAAGTAATTTATAATGCAGCACAATTAGTTGGTTTAAATGACAGTTTTTTTTCCACAAGATTAAATCCAACTAAAAAGTTGATTTGTGCCATATTTCCTAATACATAGGTATTATTGTTGGGCAAAATTGCTAGACAACGATATTTAGCACCGTCAGCAAATATGTTGTGTGGACTCATCTCTAATATTACACCTGGGAAATGAAGCTTAATCTTTGGAATATCAGCATCCGTCAATGATGATGTATAGCACAACTTATACCCACTCACTTCACCGATGGGAGTCTTTCCATGGATATGTTTTATTATTGTTTTCTCAACATCTAAGTAGAAAGAGTTGGAAAGATATATGACATTGCACCCCGTGTCAATTACTAATTGGAGGTGAAAATTATTTCCCTTTGAATCGTTTGATGATGAATAATAATCGGGGAAATACTTCAATGTCTTGTTACCAACACTAATTCTAATTAGCATTATGTTATACTTAAAGTTGAGAATTAAAGGAGTCGTCATGACATTATTACCAAAAACTAGAGCCTCATGACCGAAACCGATTCTACCAAAGCACGTGTAGATCTTGCCGGAGCCATGCAGTAGGAAAATGCTCCGTGATGTTCTTTATGAAGTTGAGTAATGAATGATTTTTCTTGAAGATTGAACCCTACTAAACCGGCTCCTTTATAAGGAAAATAACCAACATTATAGTGACCACATTCAAAGATAAAATCTTTAAATTCTCTTTTGTGAGAACCGGAACCTACTGTAATGGTTTCTTTTGCAAGTTCACCGCTACTATGTGATCTATCTTGGTATACTGTATTATAAGGGCATCTTTTATTTGGTGTAGAACAATTAATTAGAAATTCAAAGGTGCGTGAATTATTGGGATTGAAAGGGGCATATGTTGAATTGTAGCAATGGGTACAAGGTAAACATTGTATCCAAGAAAGGTCACTACCCGTATCAAGAATATGATATAATTCCACCGGTGGTGTACCATATGATATTTTCATAAGGTAAAATGCTTTTTCATGGGCTAAAATTGATGATCCAATCTACTTAATATAACTCCGATGAGTTAGATTAGAGTTGGAGAAGGGAGACAAAGGTGAATTGATATGGATCAGTTCAGTAGAAAATCCATCATTCTTTTTTGATTCTACTAAAATATTTATGTAATAAGATATGAAGAAAATGATTATTCTCATCATAACATGATTGAGTGATGAACTATGATTTCTCTCTCCTTTCATTATTCCTTTGTCAAGAAGTAGTGTTTAAAAAATTTGAAAGTCTTCAGAAGAAGAGCAATTATTTATATTCATTTTTTTTCATCAAATACCAATTATTTTTTTACATTAGTGACTAATAGTAGTTATAGTCATCTATTAGTTCATGGTATTTGAAAAGGAAAAAAGGATGGTTTAAAGTGACTTTTTGATAAAATAAATTTGAGTCTTATCTGATTTTTATTGCCTATATAAAATTTAAGGTAAATTTGTTATTTTATTTTTGCCCATGTATAAGTTATTCAATTTCAAACAACGTGCATATTAGTTCATGGTAAGTGAAAAGGAAAAAAAACATGATTTAAAGTGACTTTTTGAGAAAATAAATTTGAATTTAAAACCATTTATTCTCTTATCTAATTTTTATTGTCCAAATAAATTTATGGTAAATTTTTTATTATTATTATTATTATTGTCCATGTTTAGGTTATTGAATTTAGGATTTTGTAAAAGAACCTAGAGATATTTTATAAAATGTAGGCTCATATGCATAGCAATATTTTGACCTAAAGTCCATTTTACCAGAACTTCTATCTTTATGTTTTATATGAATGCAAGGTCAAAGGAAAGAGATGTTTTTTCTTTTAATTAGATTATTTAGTTTTCAAAGTTACTACGACTCCAATTAATTCAAATTCAATTCAAATCGAAAAAAAACCTCTTACCTTAATTTAACAAATATCAAACCCTCAACTTTATGTAGGATTCACAATACCTTTCTCATTATGTCAAGACTTTTAAGAAAAGGAACAAAAACAACCTTAATTTCATTTGACTTTTTTATCTTTTAAAATTTGAAATATTTTCACACCTCTCGGAAGCGGTGATAATTGAAGGGGAAAAACTAAAAAGAAATTGAAGTATGGATAAATATAGGAATTTGATGTTACAAGGTTGACTTCTAAAATTTTGGAAAAAATCATGATATAAAAATTTACATAAGTCAGTCAATTTGTCCTTGTCTCCTTTGTTTTATCATTTACATTTTTTTTTTCCCTTCTTTATTTCAGGATATACATTTATATATATATATATATATATATATATATATATATATATATATATATATTATTTTGGAGGGAAATTAATTTTTTTTTTAATGCAAAAGTGTGATGATAAAATAAATAGCAAAGATTAAAACTTGAGGTAGAGTTTACATATCCAACTCGTATAAAAACTAGTTTGAATGTGAATATTATTTAAATGTGTCATATAATTAGAATTCATTTAATACACTTTATGTCATTAGTAAAAAAAATCTAATGCCCTTTATGCCATAAGATAAAAAAGGAAAAGAAAATAAAAAAAAATTAAAAAACTAATGAAAGGAAAATTAAAAAATCACAACTTAATCCCAAACCATAATAATGAAGATTATAATAAGTACACCTGAATTAGACTAAAACGGAAAAAATATCATTGAAGTCAAATTTAAGTACGACAAATAATCTTATTGAAGTATTTGTATAGAAATAAAGAGAGCAAAATTTAATATAGAGATATACATGGGAGAATCACAACTTTTTACCATGGAAAGTCTAAAACATAGTAAGAGAAACAAGATGAACTTCTATACACATATAAATATATAAATATATATATCATTTATCTCCCTAATATAATTAGTGAAAAAATAAAAAAGAGCGTGTAATAATTACAAATCGTTTTAGTAAATATATATGTTTATGTTTATATCCATATTTTATTAACGGGCAAAAATCTACTTCAATTGAGTGAAATTTACTTGATTGAAAAATAATCATTTGTCCTTTATTTTGATTTTATTGCATACTTATAAAAATTGATTCCCACAAGGTAAATTAATTGGATCAACAACACTTTTTTATTTTTTATTTAGTGACTTTAATAGATTTTATGAACTTTTAAATTACTTAAAATTTATATGTTTTATACAAACTTTCAAGTAATTTATAATGCAGCACAATTAGTTGGCCTAAATGACAATTGTTTTTCCACAAGATTAAATCCAACTAAAAAATTGGTCATTGCCATATTTCCTAAAGTGTACTGTTTATCAGTGGGCACAATTGCTAGACAACGATGTCTACCACTGTCAACAAATATGTTGTATGGACTCATCTCCAAAATTACACCTGGAAAATGAAGCTTAATCTTTGGAATATCAGCATTCGTCAATGATGATGAATAGCACAACTTAAACCCACTCGCTTCACCAATGGGGGTCTTTCCATGGATATATCTTATTATTGCTCTCTCAACATGTGAGTAGAAAGAGTTGGATAGATATATGGCATTGGCCCCCGAGTCAATTGCTAATTGGAGTCGAAACTCGGTCCTCTTTGAATCCTTTGATGATGAATAAGAATCGGGGAAATACTTCAATGTCATGTTGTCAACACTAATTCCAGTAAGCATTATATTATAATTAGAGTCAAGAATTAATGGAGTCCTCATGACATTATTACCTAAAACTAGAGCCTCGTGACCGAAACCGATTCTACCAGCATGTGTAGATCCTGGTGGAGCCATGCAGAAGGAGAATGCTCCATGATGTTTTGGGCGAAGTTGAGTAATGAATGATTTTGCCATAAGATTGAACCCTACTACGCCTGCTCCTTTATAAGGAAAATAACCAACATTATCACGGCCACAACCAAAGAGAAAATCTTTAAATTCCCTCTTGTGAGAACCGGAACCTACTGTAATAGTTTCTTTAGCAAGTTCACCACGACTATGACTATGTAAATTATCCGCATAAACCCTCTCATAAGTGCGTGGTGTATGTGATGAAGAACCATTTTGATATTCAAAGGTGCATGAATTATTGGGATTGAAAGGCGCATATGTTGAATTGTAACAATGGGTACAAGGTAAACATTGTATCCAAGAAAGGTCACTACCTGTATCGAGAACTTGATATAATTCCACCGGTGGTGTACCATATGATATTTTCATAAGGTAATATGCACCTTCATGGGCTAAAATTGATGATCCAATCTGCTTAATATAACCCCGATGAGTTAGATTAGGGTTGAAGAAGGGAGACAAAGGTGAATTGATATGTATGAGTTCAGTGGAAAACCCATCATTCCTTTTTGATTCTACTAAAATATTTATGTAACAAGATATAAAGAAAATAATTATTCTCATCATAACATGATTGAGTGACGAACTATGATTTCTCTCTCCTTTCATTATTCCTTTGTCAAGAAGTAGTGTTTGCAAAATTTGAGAGTCTTGAGAAGAAGAGCAATTATTTATATTAATTTTTTTTTATCAAAGACCAATTTTTTTTAAAAAAAAATAGTGAATAATAGTAGTTATAGTCATATATTAGCTTATTGTATTTGAAAAGGCAAAAAAGGATGGTTTAAACTGACTTTTTGATAAAATAAATTTGACTCTTATCTGATTTTTACTTCCTATGTAAATTTAAGGTGTATTTGTTATTTTAATTTTGCCCATGTTTAGGTTATTCAATTTCAAACAACATGCAAATTAGTTCATGGTAAGTGAAAAGGAAAAAAAGATGATTTAAAGTGACTTTTTGAGAAAATAAATTTGAATTTAAAACGATTTATCCTCTTATCTAGTTTTTATTGTCCAAATAAATTTAGGGTAATTTTTTTTTTTTTTTTTTTTGTCCATGTTTAGGTTATTGAATTTCAAACAACATGCATATAAAAATATTTTAGAATTTTGTAAAAGAACTTAGAAATATTATATTAATTGTAGGCTCATATGCATGGCAATATTTTGTCATAATTTATTATCTATTTGAATAGTTAAACCTAAAGTCCATTTTATCAAAAAAAAAAAAATATATATATATATATATATACACATTTTAAAATGTACATACTAAAATAAAGAAGGGAAAAAAAATGTAAATGATAAAACAAAGGAAACAAGGACAAATTGACTTATGTAAATATATATATATATATATAATTTTTGAGGGATTTTTTTTTTTTAAATGCAAAAGTGTGAAGATAAAATAAATAGCAAAGATTAAAACTTGAAGCTAGAAAGTTTTTGTATCCAAATCGAATAAAAATTAGTTTGAATTTGAATATAATTTAAAAATGTCACCTATAATTAGAATTTATTTAATGCACTTTTAAGCCCTAAGTAAAAAAATCTAATGTTCTTTATGTCATAAGAGAGGAAAATAAAAAATCACAACTTTATCCTAAACCTTAATAGTGAAGGTTATTATTTTATTATATAGACGGTTTTCATTTTAATAGATTAAGAAAGAAGTAATTTACAAAAAAAAAAAAAAAAAAAGATTAAGAAAGAAGTAGGGTAATGATATAGTTATAATTATATATTTATTTATTTTTATAAATATATTGAACTTAGGAAAAATATGGGAATGGTAATGACCTTAGTTGACAAATGAGTCTCCCTGAATAATTACCTACACGGATCCCAAAGGAATCTCGGTGTGTCGGACCTGCGCAAAGCCCATCTAGAGAGGTAGTCTCCAGAATGACCCTCTAACGATCAAATTAGAGATTGGAGAAAGATGGAATAAGACAAGAAGATAGAGGAATTTTCAGAGAAAATGTAGTGAGAAATATAAGAGAGTTTTAGGGTTATAATCACGTAGTTGAATGATGGTTTTTGTTGCCTCAAGTTCGGGGTAAGGTCGAAGTAGCTCACTGTTGGTCGATAAAGTCGGAGAGCCTCCTTATTAAAGAGACTAGTTTTAAATATCAAGATGCTATTAAATGTGCACTTTCTCCCTTAAACGACATATTTATTCTATCTTCAAGAAATGTTTTCCTTTCGATATATAATAATATACTTTTTTAAAGATATATAGTAAATAACTTATATAGTTAATTAAATCTTTTATGCTTTCAAAAAAAAAAAATTAATTTTTTTATAAGCTAATTGAATTGATGGTTAAGTTTATAGGTAAGTTATCTTGTAATCTTTTTTTTTTTTTTAAGTTATCTTGTAATCCTTAAAATTGGGTATATGAAAAAAAAGAAATAAATTAAAAAAAAAAAAATTGAAGCAAAACTTATAGTTAATTTATTTTATAGAATAAAAATTAGTAAATTTATGTATATCTTTTGGAAATTGGATCTTCAGTGACGAGTGCAATCCGTTGGCTTAAATGAAACCCTATGATGTTGAAGATCATACGCTACCAAGAAATTGATCATCGCCGTATTCCCGAATATATTGATATTATCATCCGGCAAAATTCCCAGACACCGTTTGTTTTCCCGTACAATAAACGTATTCACAGCCCCCAGTTCCAAATTCATCCCTTCAAAATGGAAGGTAATTTTTGGAATATCGGAATCCCTCAACGATGACAATGGATAGCACAAGGTGAACGGCAAGTACGTCGTCGGCCTTAAGTTTATATGCTTCTGAACAAGCAGATCTATTTGGATGTGTAGACCTTCCGGTAGGACTATAACTTCCGCCCCTGTATCTATCAGCATCGTAGCTCCGTTTACCGATCTTGTCATATTCGTCGATGATTTGTTATTTGCTGCCGGTGGAGGGGAATAGTTGAGTCTCGTTGTTCCGACGGTGACTCCTTCTAGCGTTATGAGGTAGTAATGGTCACCGATTATCAGGGGAGTCGAAACGACGCCGTGTCCTGATATAGACGCGTCGCTGCCGAAACTGATTTTACCGGGGGTGGATGACGTGCTTGGAGCGAAGCAGTGTGAGAATTTACCGCCGTGATGATCTCGGAGTTGAGACAGAAACGAATTCTCCTCCGGTCCGAATCCGACTAATCCGGCTGATTTATAGGGGAAATTATGACCGCCATTGTCATGTGCACAACCGAATAAAAATTTATGAAACGTCACCGTATTTCCCCCAGAACCAACTTTGATTGTCTCTCTCGCTAGGTCGCCCCGACTATAGGATTGATCCCAATACGTTATATCGTAAGGGCACGGTCGATTCACCGGCGGTTTATCAATATCGGAATTGTTTTCTGCTGCCAATCTGCAATCAGTAACGTGTTCGAAGGAAGTTGAATCTCTAGGATTGAATGCAGGAGTTACGGAACGGTAGAAATTAGTACGGGGTAAACATTGTATCCAAGAGAGACCGGAACCGCTGTCGACTATCGAGAAAGACTCGAGTGCCGGCGTACCGTAGGACATTTTCATAAGGTACTGCCCGCCGTCTGGCTCTAAATTTGTTCTCCCAATATGCCTGTTATTACTACTCTGCAGTAAACGACGTCGCAAGGCCGCATCCCTCCGTTGGTAATTCTTTCGAGATGAAGAATTAGGGTCGAACAAAGGGGAAATTGGTGAATCGCGATGAATTAGTTCGGTAGAAAATCCAATAATATTAATATCATCGTTGTTTTTTGCTTCTGTAAGAAGAATTAAAGAACATGATGATGATATTAGACAGATGATGAGGAGGAGGATTTCCGCCATGAATGTGGATTATGATGATAAATGTTTTACAGATTAATATTTGGTACTTATGAGTTTTTTTTTTTTTATAGATTGGTACTTATGAAGTTGTTGATTAGTAATTTGAGTAATGAAATATAGGGGATTACCTATTAGTAATACAGGGTATGTGAAAAAGGTCAAAAGATGGCATTAACAAGAAATGGTATCTGTCTTGTAGCCAAGTGCAGTATGCACATTCAAGTGTATGGAAAATATAAGAAGTGACTAAAATGATACTCTCTCACATTGTGCGCGATGGTTTTAAAACGCGTCATTAAGTAAAGAAGCAAGACCGTAAGACTTCAAGTCACAACAAGAATATATTTATTGAAACTCTTTTAATACATTTTTATTTTTTTTTTATGACTATAATTCATTAATTTTTATTTATATAAGAAACTCTGACTAATACAAATTCAGCACGGCAAGCGTTGAATTTTAGATTTAATATTACTTTAATTTTATAAAATGAATAATTGGTGAGTTTGGTTGCAAACAAATTTAATTTTGACAAGTTCAAATAAATTCCTTGTTAACAAATTCTGTCAAAAAAACTTAAAAACTTAACGGGGAGGGATTGTAATTTAAGTTTTTAACATATTTGAATTGAAATTAATGGTAAAAACCTTACTCATCACTAATAATTTGAGCTGTTTATTATTCATAAGTCTCCATACATCATAATAATTAGCACCACCTTTTTTTTTTTTTTCTTTGTCAATTGAAAATATAGAATTTGTTTTTGAGAAGGTAACACAAGTAACAATGGTGGTTAATATTTTGTTTTCCATCACTAAGGATTTTTGAGTTTATGAGCAGCCATAACTGCAAGAATAAACAAACATAAGAAAGCTAAGTAGGATAATACAAGAGCTACCAAAGTTGTATGGCAGAATTTTTCCACACGTGAACAATATGGTGCCCAAATTTTCAAAGAATTTATCTCTTCTCCATATTCTGCCAGATACCTTTCTCCCGTCACTGCTGCACATCCTGCCATGGACACTGCCGCCATTGACTGTCACCAAGAAACAAAAAATAAAAAATAAACCCATCAAAGATTTTTGATTCCCATCATTTTTCTCAATCTTTTCCCCTTCCTCAACTAATTTTCCAGTTCGAGAAATTGTGGTAACTCAGTAGTGTGTGTTTACGTGTTCATTTGACTTCACATCAAGAACAACTTTTAGCGATTTTTGTGGTGCTCGAATTCATAATTTTTTGAATTATAAGTGAGTAATTAATTTAACATCCAATTTATGAAAGTAAGCAAAAGAAAAAAGAAAAATCATTAGCAGGAATTACCATATCGTGCAAGAACAACTGGAAGTAATTCTGGGGATCTGAAACAGATCTTTTCATATTATAAAGAAGGATCAAAGAACCAAGACAGAGAGAACCCACAACAGCATTTATCCCAACTTGAAATCTGCAAACATAGATCAGAGATTTCCCCCCAAAATGAAATTGAATCAAAAAACCCATATACCCGACCCGTAAATCCAGTTCTTGGAAAGATGCGAAATCAAGATAAACCAGAAATTTCTTTTTTCTTTCTTTACCTCATAGGTGGTGATCCTCTGTAATCAAATTCCTCGATCAATTCATAATCTTCGAGGGATGTTCTGGTCGTAACGGTGGTGATGACGGCGGCCAGAGTAAACGCAACCACCGATACTCTGAGACTAAACTGAACCGCGAAAAACCCTTTTGATAATGGAGTTTGATTAGCCATTCTCTGAAAAAACAAAAATAATCAGTGATTTTATCGAACCCCAAATGAAAAATTGAGGCAAAAGAAGGGGGGAAATGCAGTAGCTAAGGATTATTAATGATAATAATTACCAACAAACTGAAAAAAGAAAAGGGAAAAAAATGATGGATTCATCCAAAAAAGGTCATACTATAATTTACCACCACCGGTGAGCATTTATTAGAAGAAAAGTTGAATTCAAATTTCGCAGTTAGAAAAAAAAAAACATTTAATTCTGATAGTACTATACTAAGTAGTATGTAATGGCACCTTCCATGATCATTGAATACTAGTTATACAAAACTACAAGAAGTTCGGTAGAGAGTGTTTAAATGAGTGAAGCAAGAATTTTTGAGTTTTGTGCTTACTTGTATAGTACTTCATCTTAATTAGTTGTACTATTATGACCGTGGTTTTAATTCCCATGGAGCTCAATATATAATTTAAGAACTTACTATTGATATAATTACAATACATATCATTTCTTGATTCGGTTTGAATTGTGTCTGCAATAAAGCGTTATTTACGAATATAGAGGATGTCTTTTTTAACTTTTCCCAAGTTGTAAGTATGACTCCTATTTGAAAGAAGACATTAGTCCAACTCTAGTGAATTATACTCACAAAATCTGACTCTTGTTCTACGTCTATTAAGTCTAACTTTTGTTTGTGAGAAAACCTCACTTTAACACTCTTATGGATTGTGTCTTGCAAAATTTGACTTTTGCTATATCTGTAAAATCTTACTCTTATTTGAGAGAAGCTTTACTTGAATTTTTTTTCAAATTGTACTCACAAAGTTTGAATCTTACTCGAAAGACCTCACTTTAAATCTTTTGGATTACACTCACAAAATTCTACTTTTACTTAAAAGAAGCTTCACTTAGACTCTTCTTGAGTTACACCTACAAAGTCAAATTCTTTCTTAAAAGGTCTCACTTTTGGCTCTTCTCGGGTTATACCAACAAAATTTGACTCTTATTTGAGAGAAAGTTTCTCCTTACTTTTTATATAAGAGAATCAAATCAAGAACCTCGTAATATTCTGAAATTAGTTATTACTTGTATCAAACAAGACAACAACTCATATGTGCAACTCTGGTGCGTCAACTCCTTGATCTAGGATACAAGATCAGCTTCTAGGAATCAAAGTAATCAGTAATATCAAACTGACATTCCTAAATGGTGTTCAGCTTCATCCCAGGATCTTTCCCCATGGGAAGTTACCTGGGACAGGGTGATCGGAATCAGCACTACTCAAGCTCAGGCAATATGGAATGGAAAGATCAAAAGTTCAATATATTTGTATTTCATACACCGAACATCATGAAATAGTCATCTGATAAGCTCAGTAACATATCTTTTCAAGAAAAAAACCCATTCTTTTACAAGCTGTAAACAAGCATTTCAGTTACAATAAGGGCAATTGGAAAAGGGATCATTTTCAAAAAAAAAGGGAAAAATTTTTCACTCACAGTTTATTTACTCTTGAAAGCACACCACAAGCATACATTAATAACACTCAGTACATTTCCCAAAACTCTTCCCCTCAAAAAACACAAGGTAAAAATGAAAAGAAAACGGAAGCATCAAATTGTTCTAGACTTCAACGGCTGTGTTAGCCTCGTCGGGGCTGAGAAAATTGGATTTTGATGGACATAATAAATAGTCAAGTAAATCACTTTAATCATGCTGTTGGATTCTGAGTCTCCCCTTTATTTTGTTCTTGTTCCTCAAGTTGGCTGAAGTTTCCCTTTTCTTTGATGAGCTGTGAGTGATGGTGCCTGCAGTAAAGCTTGTGCTCATGAGCTACATAGTTCGATGGACTGATGACACAGCCCCCATGACAGCATTTGAAACAAGCTCTGTGGTATGATGTTCCATCAACTGCCACCTATAAATAACAACATCAGAAAATACACCATATTTTTTAGCAACTTTGGAACACAATGGACTCGTATTTTGCATTTTTCTCAAAATCCAATGATGAAATTTCTTCGATCATAAAAAATGACGACATCGTTTACTGCTTGTATTCAGCTATTTACCTTCTCGAGGGGGTACACAGTTTTCTTGCATGTAACACATTTATCTTGAGTTCCACCAAACATGCTTGAAAGCTTGCTATTTGTCTGGCCCTGTAAGAAACATGTACCAAATATTGCCATATCCTTCATGTATCCATCGTAAGGAAAGTGTCTAAAAATAGACATTAATAATAAGTACCTGATTAGCAGCTTTGTCAGTTCTAACAGTTTTAGGAGTACCTAAGAAAAGGATACACAAAATCAGAAAGAATTAAAAAGAGGAAAGATTTGAGAAAGTAAGCAGCAGAATGTTAATATGCACACAACAATCTGATCACCTTCAAAACTCTTGTCCAAGCTTCCAGTCATCTTGAACAGTTGATCAAAATGTGGTTTACAATATAGAACTCCTTCAAAAGAGCTGTAACTACTCAACTGCAAACCAATAATATAAGTAAGCACTCGTCAAGCCTAATACGAAAACACAAATAATACAATACGGTACTTAAAAGAATGCCTACCAAGAAGGAATCTCTAGTTCTTGATTTTATCCAGAAGATTCTATTAGGTTATTTAATTTGATATTACATGCAACACAACTGAAGTGATGTATTTTAGCTTATATTTCCTTTCATCCATCTGCATCAAGTTTACAACTTCTCTGGGTTGATTACATGTGAGTATTCTATATACTTATATGATTAATATCCCATATCAAGAACCTATTATGAGCATATGATTTGGGAATGTGAATGACAAATAAAATTTGAATCGAAATCCTTTTGTGGCATTGTACAAGATATAATAATCAATATCCCCAACTCATATCTATGATCAAATTAAGTAGAACCCTTTTAGAAGGAGTTGAAAGGAGATGAAACAGGAAAGAAGAGAATGGTTGCACACATAATTTCCTCCAAACACTCCTTAAAAGTGCAAGAAGGAATAAGTTTTTTAGCTAATGTGGGAAAGATGCTGATCATTAGTTAGATTACTTTTACCTGCATTTTAAGTCAAAAATTGAAGTAACTCAAAGATTCCATTGATAAAAGAACCACAACCATCATTACTAGTTGAATATTAAGGTTTATTAATCTACATTTTTTAAATGCAAGGAAATCCAAGAACACCATAGGCAAGTCATATTAGTATAGTAATGAAATCTGCTAATTTCTCTGAAGAGCACAAAGAAGAAGTAAAAATGAAAGATTCCCTAAAAAGATGAAGTGGGATCTAAAGGAACTACTCTTTGCAATTATCCAATTTTCTTAACAAAAAATGAATTGAATTGATTAGCGCAAAGATTGCACAAGGTCCATCAACTATATCAAACCTATAAATTCCCATAAAGCATATAGTATTACAGGATTGAATCCCACAAAATAGCTTCACAGGGAAAGCAAGAAAAACCAATTTCTTCAATGAAATTCTTCAAACCAACAGCATCCAGAGGAGGATCAACTCAATACAAATACAGATTCCCCCATTTTTCTATACAGATGCAATATATATGTGTGTGTATATATAACACAGGACTATACAGAAATTAATCGGAGCAAGCTATCAAGAAATGAATGAATCACCTTGAGGGTTCCTTTGCAGTGATGGCATCTAAAACAAGCCTTGTGATAGACTTTGCCATCAGTCTGAAGTTGATCTACCAAATAAACAGTCTTATCACAGGCTAAACACTTCTGAGTAGTTCCTGCAAAACTAGCCATCCTTTTCAGGGGAAGAAGAAGAAGAAGAAGCAAAAAAAAAAAAAAAAAAAAAACAAAAACAAAAAAAGACTGCAACTTTAAACAAAATCTTCTCCTGCAAAAAGAAAAAAAGAAAACCCAAAAATTTCTTTTTTTTTTCTTGATGATATATTTTGAATCTTGAATTTTAATTGTTACAGCTCAGAAGTCAGAGTTGGTAGTGCAGGCGTTACCATGTGTTGAACATTAAGGGCGGTCTTTGACAAATGAAAACAAAATTTAGCTGTCCACACGTAGGGGTATTTTCGTAAATTCGTATGATATGACATGGTTTTAATTGGCTATAATATTACAATTTGCGAATAGACAATTACATAATAAAATAATAATACTAAAAAAATTGCTGTTAATGGACACGTGTCAAGAGGTAAGAAATCTTAAAATTAACTTTTTTTTTATTAAATTAACCATTTATTTACAGACAAAAATTAAGATTGTAATAACTTAATTTTTGTTTGAGTAAATAAATGGTTAATTAAAATAAATAAATAAATGGCCCCACTTAAATTAAGAAAAGATTTAAAAGTTAAAGACAAGTTTAATACGTAATGGCCCCACTTAATAATTTAAAAAATATGTCATTCTATTTGAATTTTTTCCCTCTTGTAAGCGTAAAAATTATTATATATATTACATTTTTAGAAGAAAAAAATATATATATTCTTTTTATTGTTTTTATTCGTAATACATATATATATATATATATATATATATAATAAAGATGGAAAATGGGTACATGACTTTATAAAATTCAATTATGCTTTTTTTGCCCCTCAATGGAAAAAAAAAAAAAAAAAAAAAAAAAAAAAAGCAGAAGTTCTGCTTTTTGTTTTATATTCATCAGCAAAGTGAGGTTAGTGTTGGCTTTATATATATATTCATCATCATTTTATCCTTTTTCATCCCTATCTCACTTCTTTACTTTTGGATTTTTTTTTGCTTTTGCACGAGATGTCGTAAATGAATCTCAAATTATGAGAGAATAATTTAAATTAAATTCACACTGAGACTTATCCCGTTCAAGCTGGATTGGTAGATGATCCTAAATTTTAAACAATTACATATATGAGTTAACTGTGCTTTGGGGTTATTTTTGGATTATTTATATATATTTCTTATGAATTATTGCATTCAAAAGTTTTGAGCTTTTCTCATTCTAAAAATAAAAATTTTTGAGACATCACTGAGTTGATAAAAAATTATTTTGACTTGAGTTAGATTGCTTGTATAAACTCGTAAGGTTGGTAAGAAGAGAAATTGTGTGTGCTCAAACTCATATTCACGTATGTAATCATTTAAAACTTAAAAAATATTAAGCCATAAGAAAAAAAATTATTTGTAAAAAATATATTATTAAAAATATTAACATACTTTTCATAAATAGACAAAACTTAATTAATATGTGTTTGAATATCAATTGTTGGTTGGCTCAGTGGCGCATGAAGGCTGAGTTTGGTATGAGAACTACGGTTCGATCCCTCACAACCACGATTAAGAGGGCATGGATCCGCTCCGAATTCGGATTATTCAACCCATGTGGATTTGAATATCGGATCATTATGGAAATATGTGTTTGAATAAAAAAAATATATACTTTTTACAGGAAAATATTATATTATATATATATGAAAAGAATAAAATTATGATTTACTTTAGATCTTCACTTATCAGTCAGTAGCTATTATTTATTCATTCTTCGGAGGACTATTGGAGGGAGAGAGATAAAGTGATGATGAAGAAGAAGATGATCTGAAACTGGCAAAGTGGCGTCACTTTCGGAATTTAATTGTCAAATGGAATAATCAAAAACCCAATTAAGAGAAGAGAAAAAGTCATCCACAATACTCTTTTAATTATTCTTTCTAAATTGTACCCACCACCAAAATTTATATATACACTTTCCCATCATATATTCCCCTCCCCTTCTTCCACATCAATTACACTCTTACTTTACCCCCATACATATATATATATATATATATATATATATATATATATCATTTTAGACATTTTCGTTTTTAATATGTTTCAAAACCTCTAACGATCATAAATAAAATTACTCTTTGTTCATATCTTGAACTCATGACCTTCTAAAATAAAAGAACTATCAACTAAACTACACCTACTTGACATAGTAATACAAATATAACATTTTTTTTTGGTAAACAATACAAATATAACATTTGTATCTTCAAAATTATTCAATAACTTATCCTATCTATTTTTCTAAAATATAATATCTTTTCCACTTTTCTATTGAGAGAAACCAAAATAAAGAAAAAAAAAAAGGAGGCTATAATATGGAAGAGAACCACCACCAACCCCCTTAACCCCAACCCCCACCCACCCACTGACCCAACCAAAAAAAAAAAAAGAAAAAAGGATAATAAATAGAAGAATCCAACAAATTTCTGGCCTTCAAGTGTAAAAAGGATGAACAAAAATTAACCATCTTTACTTGCAAGAAATTTTGTTATTTTTGCCCAATTTTGATCCAAAACATCTATCCAAAGATCATAAACATTAATTATTGCAGGTTTCAGACAAAATCACCAACCACCTTATTTTCTCCATCATCAAGCATATGTCCAGAAACATCTATTCTCTCCTATAGAACAATGAGAAACATCTGTTTTAATTACCCCCATTTTTTTCTTTGGCATAAAAAAAGGTGCTGCAGTTATGCGCTTTCTTTGGCTTGTTTTCGTGATTCTTCCCTCATCACAGCTTTCACATAGATCTCATAGCAACATCCTGGAAATAGGAAAAGATTGAAAGATTAAGTTCACAACATAACATAAGATAGAATGGCCTGCTAAGGTATAATGTTATTGTGTGGCATGTTGCCAATAGTTTTTGAATAAATAATTAGATCATCAAAACACCCGAAAAAATTCACAATGTGATTGATGCTTCTTGATAAAAGAAGGGTAATTCAGAGCATATATAGCAGGGGATGAGAAAGCAGAGCCACCATATGAATATGATCTTTGAGAATTCATTTCGTTCATGAGAAATAAGCAGACTTCGACAAGAATATATCTATATATACATATCAAAAGAAAATGATTGAATTATCTGGCAGGGGGTGATGATGACATATTCTGCGTCTAATAAGTATTTAAGATGAATGTGAAATGAGAAAATTATCAGCATTTCCATGGAGATGGTTAACCGGAAAGAAATTGAATGCCTCATGACCAATCAAAACACTGGATATCACTAATTTTAATGAATCATTATATCATATTAAGGAGAAGAGATTAATGTACCTGCTACTACTACAATAGTCAGGACATCTCCAACTTTTTTGAGGCGCCACACACTCTTTTTGTATGATTTAAAACGTTTTAGTGATGGATCTGGAGCCAATAGCTGCATAAAAAGCAAGATAGAGAGGAATTATTCTTAGAGACAAATTGAAAGATAAAAAGCTTCAGATTCTAAAATCAAGTTACAACGTCTAAACAGTGTCTAAAACAGTGTCTATAAACACAAACGAGAGGATACATAGTCATACAGAAGTACAACATAACAGCTATAGAAACATCTGAAGGGTTTAGGTTCGAATAGTACAGCTCTCTAGTTTGGTTAGTAGCTATACTCCAAGGTTTGTAATAGAAACATCTGAAGGGTTTATGCAACGCTGAAGCATACTTCAGGCCATCGTATGGATAAGCCTACTCCAAGAATACAAATTTCTGGAATCATCCAAGTAATACAGAACAAATTAACCATAGGAGTGTTAATTGGTTAAATTCAAACCACCCCTCAATCAACTTGAGTTTTTAGAGCAAGGGGTATTTAACCTAATATCAGAGTAGAAGGTCTAGAACATGACTCTCGTCTCTGCTCCATTTGTTTGATTATTATTCATGTGTTGTACTCACTCAAATATTATTGTACCAAATATGAGCACATAAGGAAATGATAGTAAAAGATGTCTTCGTTTAGTATTGTCCATATACCTAAGAGATAATAAAATAAAAAATAAAAAAGAAGTTTATTTGATTGCTCTTTTCTTCAACATTCTTTTAACAGCAAGCACCCACTAAACCCATTGTCAAAAAAGCTCGTTAGATCTGCCAAAACTAGAAAAGAAGGGGAAGGGGAACAGTTTCAACATAAAATCTGAACTCAAGAACAAAAGAGAGAAAAAAATGGAAGAGAAAACAAAACCAAACATGTGTTCTATAACTTACTTGAAGAACACCTGAGCACCACAAAGGTACTATCCAAAGGTAGCCATGAGTTCTGATCTAGAAGGCACTACATTCACTCCTCAATTTCATTTCTCTCAATTTTCACTACATATTGTCTCTTAAGAAACTATAGAATAACCAAGATCAACAATTATTCAAAAGATTAAAATAAATCCTTACATGAATACATGAGATGCACATGGACATATGCACAAAGGCCAATGTATATGAAATTTCCTAATAAGAAGGGAAAGAGGAACCATAAAACTAACATAAAAACAAGGGATGAGGATGGAGAAAGAGAGGATAAGAAGTAGCCCAGAAATCCTACAAAAAGAAGAGGAACAATTTTCAACAAAGAACAATTGGAAGGATTATTTATTTCATCTTCCATTTTTTTCTTTCCTTAACTCTCCACTCTCTTTTCAATTTAACAGAAAGAGGGATGGAAGAATAAACATTTCTTCCCCTCTAAAGCTGCAATCTTGGTACATTCAGTGGGCCAAAAACAACACAAAAATAGAAATAAAACAAACAACATAAATTGATTATTTAAATATAATTGAACCAAATTATAAATATCCTTGAATTAATTGAAGAAAATGAGAGAGCCCAAAAAGTGGCTTCTTTTTCCCCCAGAAGGCCAAAAAAGAAACAGCACAGGAAGATATAACTCAAATGATTATTTAAAAAGAAAAAAGAAAAAACTTACTTAGAAACTCAACAGATCAAGTGTTCTGGCATTTATAAAAAAAAAAAATAATAATAAAAAAAAGAAGATAAGCAGCCAAAAAGGCATTGAGTTACCAGAGTCCAAAAGAAACACCAAGAACCTGCTATATAACTAATACAGATGTAAAAGAAAAAGGTCAGTGATTTATCCTGCAAAAACAATGGGAGAAAAGGAGGAAAAGGAAAGTAGTGGACAGAAGAGGGGGGAAAAGAAGGAAAAAAGAAAGGCAAGAAAGTGAATTTATTCAGCTCACCTACCAACTCATCAGAGATGAAAAGCACCCCACCATAGACAGTAACAACAAAGATCAAGATACAAGAATACAAATAAAGACGAGAATAAAAGCTACAACCCCGCGATGCTTGTACTCCTCTCCTGTATATATATAACTGTAATAATATTATTGTAGAGAGTTTTCTTTGGTGTACTGTGTCTGTTTATACACATACATTTATATACACACACATATACATACATATGTATCTGTAAGGCCTTAAGGTAAGGTAAGGTAAGAATGGGAATGGTATATCATGTGGGTGGCAGTTTCATTGTGATTCTCAAACATAGAAAAGAAATTCATATTTTGGTAAATACACATTCATGCTCTCTCTTCTCTACCTTTGCCGAGAAAATTACTAATCCTTCCCAGATTAGCTAGTGGGAAGCAACCCTTCTTACTTCCTAAACTAAAACTTAAACAACCATCGGGTTAACCACTTCAATCAGAAACCTCCTCCTAAATACTAAAAGTGAATTTCAGCCAAAGTAGAAAACAGATATTTGAAACTTCTCTTCCCCGTTTTATAAGACCTAAAACAATTTCTAGTACATTTCATACAGCAGATCCCAGACTACTCACTATATTCAATCTTACCCATTAACAGGGTAAGCATTCCCAATGGAGAATATAATCAATAAAACATTCCTCCAAACCCACCCAAAATGCAAAAACAAATAACAAAAAAACAAAAATTTCCTATTCAAGTCAAAAACCCAAGCCCGTTTAAGCTCAGAAAGTAAGAATTAAAACTAAATAAGTAAAGAAAACATGGTTATACTAACAGCCTTCTCGCGAGCCCCAGCTTCCACATGAATCCCACGTCCGGAAACCGAAAATGAATCATCAACACCAATCTTCTGCAATAAATCCAAAAAAAAAATAAAATAAAATAAAAAATTATAACAAAAACTCAAAGCCCACATCGCCCATATTCAAATATTTACAGAATAAGATCAATGAATAGAATACCCGAACAAATTAAACATATATATATATATATATATATACCTTGGGTTGGAGGCGAAGTTGTGACAGAGATGTATTCTTCAGTAAAAAAGCCATTTTCCAATTGAGTAGAGAGAAAAAGTTGAAGTTAGAAATGAAATTAATTAGGTGAAAAAGAAAAAAGAAAATTAATATTGGTATGAGGAGACTGGTGCTTTTGCCCTCACACTTTTTTTTTTTTTTTTTTTTTTTAATTTAGTTATAAATTTTAATAACTTTAATTGTACTTTTTTATTTATAATTTTTTATAATTATAAATTAGTTTTTTGAGTCCTTATAACATTTTTCCATAAAATTGTTACATATATTTGTTTATAAATAATTTCTTAATTATTAAAATTATATTAAATCATATCTTTATTCCAAAATATAGTAAGTATTATATTCTTTATCACGATTATTTATAGAAAAATAAATATTTAAAGATTAAAATACAAGATTATCTATATAAATAATGGAAGAAGATCCCAAACCAAGTAAGTATCATTTTGTTCCTGATATTTTTGAATTAAGCATCGAAAAGCCATTAGAGAGTTAGTTTTCAGTAATGCTAACTTCGAGGGTTAACAAGGCAGCAATTGCCACTAGCTATCGTTTATGGATTCATGATGTTCTCGTTCGGCTGAGTTACAATCAGCTTCTTCTCAGAGTGGTGGTGGTTTTATTTCTAGGGCTTTAAATGAATTTAAAGTTTCCGGAGCTTCTGATGGTGGTCTTTACGTTCCAAGATCATCTGTTTCTTTTGGCTTCGGTTTCAGCTGCTGCAAAGTTCGGAAACTGATCAGGTATTTCGGATTTATTTTTTGAACATTTTTCTCCATTAATTTCTTTCCTTTCTTCATTCATCATTTTGTTTTCCCTTGATTTTCCATTAGTTTCTTTCAGACATCCATATAAGGATTTGCTAAAAATCTTAATGGCGTGTATTGTAGATCAAGAATTCAGTGATGACACGGGAGGAAATTGTTGGTGCTGTACGTGGAAGTCAGAGACTAACTGATGAGACTAAGTATTAAGTGTTTCATTCCTGACTTTTACATTTGACTTTCCCTTTGTAATTGATGAATTTTCATTTGATGGTTATGAAAATATTTGACATCAGACAAAAAATATTGATGAACTTCTAGGAAATATTTTTAGACAGATTTGCTTCATTATGAGAAGTCTATTAAAGTGCAATAAAACTCTGCATTGACTTGTTGGTGACTGGTGTGGCACGGTTGGAAGAACCAAATAAAAGCAAAATCTATTGGTCAATCTCCAAAGAATGTAGTATGTGCTTATGTCTTGTCCAATTTGTTTAATTTTCAATTAAATTGTTGCAAAGGAAAGAAATGTTAATGAATACATTTATTGAATTTCCTTCAAACAAATGTTTAGGATTTCTTTTTGTTTTATTTGTTCTTCATCTCTCTATTCTGAACATAGCTTGTGTATCCCATTTCAACAGACCCTAAAGATAAATATGGATCGCTTGAGAAGTATGGAAGTGATTTAACTGAGTTAGCTAGACGTGGTAAACTTGATTCAGCTATAGGTCGTGATGATGAAATAGAAGAATGCATTCGAATATTATTCAGCAAAAAGAATAACCCTATTATTATTGGTGAATGTAGGATTGCCATAACTGCAATTGTTGAAAGGTACGTGTGGCCGAAATATACATTTCTTATATTAATAACTTCCTTACTTCTTTCTTGTTGTGAATGAAACTTTCACTGAAAATAATTTGAAAGGACGATTTGTTGCAAATAGGAAATGGATAACCTCTCTAAATTTTCGTACTCCTTTTTAGTGTTTGAGATGCAAATTTTATGAAATTTTTTGTCAAATAAGATTTTAAGAGATTTATTGATATGCTCTAGTTATTGTCAAAAGCCAGTCTGGAATGAACTTTCAGATATAAATATTGATAGCGGTCAATCCAGATATAAAGAGTTTCATAATATTGTGTTGCTAATGACAATACCAAAGTTTGATGCCTGAAATTAGTGGTATCTGCTGACCCGTTACTGGGTGTTCAAGAAATTGAAAGACCAACCACATTTGAAGTCTTCCTTCAGTGATGTTTAAAAAATCTTTTATTAGATGATCTCCACATATCCATTTTTCTGAATCTGCTGAATCTATATGTCCCTGCTCTGCTGCACTCAGCTTATTCTGCTTCTTTGTAGGAAAAAAAAAAAAAAGTTTATATCCAGACTGGTTATCCTGCACTCAAAACTGGTTTCCTTGCTTTGTAGATAGTTTTGAAGCATGGTTCAGTAGCAAAAAACAAACCTAAATCATATATCTTCTTGTTCAATTCAACCATATCATAGTTTTGAGCATCACTAGCTGGTGCTTGTCTTAATATGGGTTCTCCCCATTGAAAGGCGATTTCTCTTCACTAAAGAAGTGCCTTGTGTTCTTGCAGGTTAGCCCAACGGATTATACAGGGTGATGTTCCAGAACATCTTTTGAATAGTAGGGTATGAATTCTTTTCAATTTTGATTAATCAGTTTATATCAAATGACCAGAAAAGTTAAATATGGTTTCTCTGTTTTATAGATAACTTACTGTGGATTTATTTATATGCCCCTTAATTACTTTCGCTTACATTTCCTTATCCTTTCTCATTTACTCCACCTTAGCCCATTACATTCAAGGTTCAGAATGGAAACACCAAGCCAAGATCATATTCTTTCTTCTGTTTCTTTTCACTTTTTCTTCATGTTAAATCTAGTAGTTAATTAGCTCGCCAGAGAAATTAATATATGAAAAAATACAAGAGATAGAGAGGCAACAATTTGAACGTTGTAGCATTCTGTTGAAGTGAACTCATGAAATTATTGGACTGCATATGGCATGACGAACTACCTTTTCAAGAAGTTGACTTGGGATGTTTGACTTTAACATAGGTACCGTGATGCTGACATGAGAACAGGAAAAGCAACTCATTGGCAACTTACTAGCCTTCGGGCATTTTGGCCAGCTGTACAGGTAATGCGAAAAGAAGATGTGTGTGCATTATTTTTAGTTAAGTTTTTCTTCTTTTATTTTTTTTCTCCCTCTCATTTTACAGTCTTGGATTCAGGTGCTCATTGGGGGAATTGCAGCAGATAATTTAACAAACCGTGAGTTTTCCATCTCTGGAAAACATATTGTGTACTGCCTGAGAGGTATGCTCTCACACCCTTCTCATTGTTATCCATTTTCCTTCATTTTGCACTCTTAAAAACATGGTCCCTTTTTAGCCCAAAGAATGTTTACAAGTTTTTTGACAAGCCAGGTACTTATTGGATCATGAAATGTTGCATACTGCAGAGAAATACTGCCCATTGCACCCTGAGTTGGTAGAATCCACATTTTACCTGTATCAAGTGACTAAAGGTTTTGCAACTGTTCAGTTAGTTAAGAAATTTAAGTTTTGAAAGAACCTATTTTATTTGCCTTGACTTGTATGCGACCAAAACCCTGACTTCTGATTCTGCTGGAACTATTGATCTGAATATTAGGCTTTTCTGACTCTTTATGATACAATTAACAATATCGACACAATATGATGTATTCCTGGAAATGTTATTGCTCTTTGAGACTATTTGTGAACTGAACATTAATGGCCCTAGGATATGAGAAGATTGAAATGAGTGCTTTTTATTAAATGACATGATATGTTAGTAGTGATGAGTGTCAAGGAGCTTCATGGTGTTGCTTGGTTTCATGATGTCTGCCTTTTGACCAATTTTCTGAAAATTTTCTTTCAGTTTTTTGCTTTTAGCTTTATATATCCTCATGTATCGATCTGTATTTCTATCAGATCTATGGTATATGGAAGCTGGTGAATCGATCATGAATTCTCTTAATTTATATACAAAAGTTGAAGGTGGTTTAGAGACGTGACAACTATGGAGTTGGAAGATCATCAGCACTATTTCTTCCTTTCAGAAACGTAATAATTTGACAGTTCTTTTATACACGAAGTTATTGAACACTTTGATTTTGTAAATTGCTATCCTAATTTCCAAGTTCAACTATTGTAATTTAACAAAAATGATGAAATTTATATTATCAATCTGGTTTTTTATGGCTTGCCATGTTTATATATGTTACATGTATAAATTTGGTACAAGGAAAATATATATATATATTATATGCACACATCATGTTCTGACTTTGAATATAACTAGTAACTTTCTTAGTGATGCTGCATACAGGATATGGTTGTCTAGTTTATATTCATCTTCTCATATTTCTGCTGAATCCAGAGCAAAGAAATAAACCCAGTGCAATGGCAAGGGAAGAATGTCCAGGTACTACAGTAGACTATAGGCTACAATTTGAAAGCTCGTGCCATGTGGCGGATGTTCATATAGACCATAGCTGCTCTAATGGCGAGGAATGCGTCTCAAGATGACACTACTCAACTAAGAGACAATGGCTTTCAAATGAAAAGTTATCTTTTGGAGAAAATCCCCTTATATATACATATATATATATATATGTATTTATATTCATCCTCAAATTATAGATAACAGAGTTTGTAAAAGATACATAATTAATTGTTCTGTTTGAGTTTTTCTGTAATGGCTTGGGTTAGAAGAGCAGTTTTCCGTAATGGCTTGAGTTTTTCCGTACTACTTTTTTGAAATTTGTAGATTAACTTCACTTTTTCTCAATATTATTATTATTAATTTCTAATAAATCAAAATTATTTTGTAATTAATATTCTTTAACATTTTTTTTTTTTTTTTGATGATTGAAGGGGTTTTTTTACTTCTTTCTTTTGTTTTCCTTTATATGACTACAATTTTTTTATTATTTGATATTTTTTAGTACAAATTATAATTTTTTTTTTGTAAATAGTACAAACTATAAATAAAAAACTAAACAATACAAATTTCAATTAAATGATACTCTAAAAAAGGATTAATAGAAGAAACAAAAAAAAAAATTAAACAATTAAGGAAAAAATATTATGATACAAATAAAAAATCTATAAATAAATAATAATAGACAATTATTGAATAAAAAAGTATAATATTTTATAAAAATAGAATAAAAAAAAAAAATGTTTAAACTTTAAGATAATATTTTTTTTCCGAAAAGATAAAGATAATATTACTTTTCTATCCAATTCAAATTTAAATATCAAAATAATATTACTTTAAATTTGAATATGACTAGGTATGTATTTGTATTGTATTTTCTTTGAATTAAATAAAAAATAACATATTATGAAAATAAATCAACAAATAATAAGAATATTAATAATGAAAGAGAAAGGATTTTTGATGTTTTATGCCTTATTAATAATTAATAATGAATTATAAATAAAATATTTAATTTAAAAATAAAAATAATTAATATTTTTATATTTGGGGAGTCCTATCTTTTTTCTATTATTTAAGAGTTTTAGTTTTACAAGAATAAGAGTTAGTAGTGGTTTTGGTTTGGTTCTGAAAGAACACAAACTTTTCCATTGCGCCATTTTTTCCGCTTTTCACCAAAACATTCTTCTCTTCTCTGCTATTAAATTAAGCCGAAATTGAGGTTTGAATTTGATTACCTACCTGTAAATTTTCGGTAATGGCGACTTCGAGGGTTAGCAGGGCAGCTATCTCTACTCTCAGAGCCATTCGCTATCGTTCATGGATTCCCGGTGTTTCTCGTTCGGCGGCCGAGTTACAATCAACTTCTTCTCAGAGTGCTGGTTTTATTTCTAGGGCTTCAGATGAACTATTTAAAGTTTCCGGAGCTTCTGACGGTATTCCAAGATCATCTTTTTCTTCTGGCTTTGGTTTCAGCAGAGGTCTTCTCCACTGGTGCAAGTCCGGAATAGGTATTTCTGATTTTTTTGAACATTTTTTCTCCACTAATTTATTTCCTTTTCTTCGTTTATGATTTTGATTTCCCTTGATTTTCCATTAGTTTCTTTCAGACATCCATATTAATGTAAAAATAATTATAATAAAAAAAAGACTGCTTTTAAGATATATATACATTAAAGGCTTTGCTAAAAATCTAAATGGTATGAAATTAAGATTAAACATTTGACTTTCCCTTTGTAATTTGATGAAATTTCATGATTATGAATATATTTGACATCAGATAAAAAATTGATTAACTTCTAGGAAATATTTTTAGACAGATTTGCTTCATTATGAGAAGTCTATTAAAGTGCAGTAAAGAACATGAAAAATCTAATGGAGTAAAGTTTCAATTAAATAAAACTGCATTGACAAAGTGTTGCTGAGTAGAGAACATGTTAATGAATACATTTATTGAATTTCCTTCAAACTAATGCTTAGGATTTCTGACAAAGTGTCCAGTGACTGATCATGATATTGCAGACATACCATTGCCAAACCATCGACAAACAGGCATACCATTGTCAAATCATCAACAAACAGGCGTACCATTGTCAAACCTCCAACAATTTGATAAGGAGAAGCTTTTATCTATGGAACAAGTACTTCAGAGAAGGATTGTTGGTCAGGACTTAGCTATCAAATGTGTAACTAATGCAATCAAGAGATCAAAGGTCGGCCTGTCAGACCCAAACCGGCCTATTGCGAGTTTCATATTTATGGGACCCACTGGAGTGGGTAAAACTGAACTTGCCAAGGCTCTTGCTGGATACCTTTTCGATACTGAAAATGCTCTCGTGCAGGTGAGCGGTTATGAAGAAGGTGATCAGCTAATTGAAATAGTTCGAAGAAAGCCAAACTGTGTTATCCTGTTTGAAGACATTGAAAAGGCAAATGATCATATTTTTGACATATTATTTCGAATACTGAATGATGGAAGAATCACTGATTCTCAAGGCAAAATTGTCAGTTTCACCAATACTATTGTGATTATGGCTTCAAATCTTGGATCCAACTATAACCTTGCTGCTTTATTAAGCAGTGGAGAGAGCAAAGAAATTGTATATGAAGATATGAAAAGGCAAGTAATTGAGGAGGCTACAGGAACTCTCTCTCCAAGGTTCTTGAATCGGCTAGATGAACATATTGTTTTTCAAGCTTTGGATTTCGAAGAAATCAGTAGTATTGTTGAACTTCAGGTATTCTTTTTATCTCATTGTGTCAAATAATTTGAGTTTCTTGTTATAACATTCTTGTTCTTGTTTGCAGATGAATCAAGTTAAAGATAGGCTGAAGAAGGAGAAGATTGATCTTAATTTCACGGAGCAAGCTGTCAAACTCCTGGCAGAATTAAGCTATTATCCTAACTATGGAGCTCGTCCTGTGAAATGGGTTATTGATCAGTTAGTTTTGACTGAAATTTCCTATAAAATTTTAGACAAAGAAATTGAGGAGGAAGACAGTGTTATTATAGATGCTGATACATCCTCTGCTGCCACAGACCTCTCATCTTCTGAAAGATTAACAATAAAGAAAATGTAAAAAGATGATGTTGAGCAGAGAGACTTGTAGAAGGTCCAAAAAAAATTTTGGGACTTTTTTTTTTATTTTTTTATTTTTTTATTCTTTTCTAGAATTTTTAGATACAAGGTATCAGAGTTTAGATTAGGAAAAGTTACTCCATTTTTTTCTAGTAGAGATATATAGATAATAGAGCAAGAATGCATATAGCTAGCAAGCTAATAGTTTGAAGGATCAGTGGGACTTTTGGCATACATACTCATTGTCGAAGTTCAGATGTTCCAAATTAGTATTATTCCAACATGAATGGTAAATGTTTATAAAATAAACTTTATGATTCTAATAGATTGTTTCAATATCTAATGCATTAATGAATGAATTTTGATTACTAATATATATATATATATATATATATAATAATGACATCCATCAAAATATATATATATATATATTTTTATTTTTTTAAGCTATATATATATATATAATAATGAATAAAATTACCCACAAAAAAAAAAAGAAAAAAAAATTTAAATATGTTCTGGAAACAAACAGAAACTTCTTAATTGCGCATTTTTCCTCTTCCCCAAGCTTCTCCCGTTTTCCACCAAAATATTCTTCTCATCCCTGCTACTAATTTAAGCCGAAATTGAGGTTTGGATTTGATTACGTGCCTGTAAGTTTACAGTAATGGCGACTTCGAGGGTTAGCAGGGCAGCTATCTCCACACTCAGAGCCACTCGCTATCGTTCATGGATTCCTGCTGTTTCTCGTTCTGCCGAGTTACAGTCAGCTTCTTCTCATAGTGGTGGTTTTATTTCTAGGGTTTTAAATGAATTTGAAGTTTCCGGAGCTTCTCATGGCGGTGTTTATGTTCCAATATCATCATTTCCTTTTGGCTTCGGTTTCGGCAGAGGTTTCTCCACTGCTGCAAGTTCGGATCAGGTAGGAATTTTTTGAACATTTTTCTCACTAATTTCTTTCCTTAATGTGAAAAGAAAAAGAACTGCCTTTTAAGATATATATCAGATAAGGCTTTGTTAAAAATCTTAATGGCGTGTATTCTAGATCAACAATTCAGAGTACACTGAGATGGCATGGGAGGGAATTGTTGGTGCTGTTGATGCTGCACGGACCAGCAAACAACAGGTGGTGGAAACTGAGCATTTAATGAGAGCTCTTTTGGAGCAAAAAGATGGATTAGCTAGGAGAATATTCACCAAAGCTGGACTTGATAACACATCAGTTTTACATGCAACTGATGAGTTCATATCTAAACAGCCAAAGGTATCTTTCTAGTTATTTATGCGACTTCCAATGAATAGAGCATGATTATTTATGTGTTTTGCAGGTGATGGGTGATACTAGTGGCCCTGTATTGGGCTCCAATCTGAGATCACTCTTTGATGCTGCAAGAAAGCATAAAAAAGATATGGGGGATTCTTTTGTTTCTGTGGAGCATCTGCTGTTAGCATTCCCTTCTGACAAGAGATTTGGACAACAGTTATTCAAGAACTTGCAGCTTAGTGAGAAGGATTTGAAGGATGCTGTGCAAGCTGTACGTGGAAGTCAGAGAGTAACTGATCAGAGTAAGTATTAAGTTTTATTCCTGACTTTTGCTTTATCTTTGTCAAAGGTTGCAAAATTAAAATATCTCTCCATTCTGAATGTAGCTTATATGCATTCAATTTTTGACAGACCCTGAAGGTAAATATGAAGCACTTGAGAAGTATGGAAGTGATTTAACTGAGTTAGCTAGACGTGGTAAACTCGACCCCGTTATAGGCCGTGATGATGAAATACGAAGATGCATACAGATTTTATCTCGTAGAACAAAGAACAACCCTGTTATTATTGGTGAACCTGGAGTAGGGAAAACTGCAATTGCTGAAGGGTACGTAACCTCTGTTTTGGCATATTTATAATCTAAGTTAAGGGCATGATATTTCTTTTGGTGGGTGGTCGGAATATATATGCTTAATGTCATTTAGCTCCTTACTTCTATCTTCTTGTGATGAAACTTTGACTGAAAGAAGATTTATAATTTGAAAGGAAGATTAGTTGCAAATAGGAAATGGATAACCTCTCTAATTTTATGTACTTTCTTTACTGTTTGAGATACGAATTTCTTAAAATTTCTTGTCAAATAAGATTTTAAGAGATTTACTAATATCCTCTAGTTATTGTCAAAAGCCAATCTGCAATGAACTTGAGATGCTAATATTGATAGTTTCTCTTGAGTGTGAATTTAAGAAGTAGAAGTGGCATGTTTTATTTCATTTGAGCACCATCAGATGGTCAATTCTGATATAAAGAGTTTCATAACATTTGACCCAATACGAGAACTATAAAGAGTTTTCACCCAGTACATGCAGGCATATCTCGGAGTTTCTAGTTCTTGGTAGTATAAACAGGCCGTGTAAACTTAGGCGAGTATAGGTCCTGTATGTTGATAGAAGGATATGCTATCTGAAAATCCGCACTTCTTTTCCTATGCAATATTGTAAACCTCACTGACCCACTGCAACAGAAAACCTTTGCCACCAAAATTAAACCTTATCTTTTCGGCTGTTGAAATGACTGTGTATATATATTATTTTTTCAATTCAACCATATCACAACTTTGAGCATCACTAGCTAGGTTCTCTCTTAGTCTTAACCATTGAAAGACTATTTCCTTCACTAAAGGACTGCCTTGTGTTTTTGCAGGTTAGCCCAACGGATTATACGGGGTGATGTTCCTGAACCTTTGATGAATCGTAGGGTAGGAATTCCTTTCAGTTTTATTAAAAAGTTTATTATCTGTTGACCAGAAAAGTTGAATAAGGTTTATCTGTTATAGAGAGATAACTTACTGTGGATTTAAAATTTGCTTATTTTGTTTTTATGATAAGTTTGGTTGTCATATAGTGTTTTCAATGTTTAGAATCTTTCAGAACAATGATTTTATATCTTCTTGCTATCTATGACTCTATTATTGAACTCTTTTAAACTACACGCTGGTGGTACTTTTAGAGGATGTGACATTATTGACTACTCGCACAGGTTTACCAGTTTTTTTGGATATCAGTATTAATTCTATTTATTACTATTCCTAGCTGAACTTAATTCTGCAATATGACTGGTTTAAAGCTTGGGTTTGTCTGATTATTGCTCAAATGTTTACTACTATTATCTTGAAATATGATTTTCTCCTTCTTCCAACTAATCTTTCACCCTTTTTTTTCCCCTCTACCTGTTAGTTAATCTCCTTAGACATGGGTTCATTGCTTGCTGGTGCTAAATTCCGTGGAGATTTTGAGGAAAGGCTGAAAGCTGTTCTCAAGGAAGTTACAGGCTCAAATGGACAGATTATTTTATTTATTGATGAGATACACACTGTAGTTGGCGCAGGTTCATTAAAATTGCTCATAGGCTTTCTAGATATAGTATTCATTTAATTGTTTACTCATTCATATTTAATATATAAAGGAAGAAAGTCTTATAATTTTCACCATATTTAGCCTTGTGTATAAGTTGACGTCAGTGCACAAGTTCATTTTACCATATTTTGCATGCAAGTTACATCATGAGTAGGGTTGATCTAACTGTAATATTTACTCTCTGTAAATATATAGTATTTGATTAGTAAATTTTGACAGGGTAACTCCTACTAATGTTTGTCACTAGGTTCATGCAAATATCAATTATTCTCTGCCTAAAAAATGTTGCCATTGGTTTTGTTGTAATTACACATTTGAACTGATTAATAACATTTAGCTATAGAAGCAGTATGCTTGCTTAACTTGATGATCCAAATCATCCTTCCTTCCTTTTCAATTCCTATGTTATGGACAGAGTAAATCTGCCTTTCACTTCACTTTTTCTTTCTTTTTAGTAACCTGAGAAATTAAAATAAATGTATTGCTCTACAATTTTGTTTTCCACTCTTTAAGTCAAAACTTAATATCCTATCATGTGCTAAATAGATATTTTCTTTCTTTGACTAGGAGCTGCTGGTGGTGCACTGGATGCTGGAAATATATTGAAACCAATGCTTGGCCGTGGTGAACTCAGGTGTATTGGAGCAACCACATTGAATGAGTACAGGAAGTATATTGAAAAGGATCCTGCCTTAGAACGTAGATTCCAACAAGTTTTTTGTGACCAGCCATCTGTTGAAGATACAATTTCCATCCTTCGTGGATTGCGTGAGAGATATGAGCTTCATCATGGTGTTAAGATTTCCGATAGTGCTCTTGTTTCAGCAGCAGTTCTAGCAGGTCGTTACATTACTGAGCGCTTTTTGCCCGACAAAGGTAAACTATGGCATTCTTCTCTCGATTAGGAGTTCAATAACTGTAAAACATTTTCTTTATTGCTGAAGTTATTAGTTAATTTTTTCATTTATTAAGTGGAATAGATTTTGTGGATGGTTTATGGCACCAACATTTTATTGCAGCATGACAGTCAAATACCTTAATTTTCCAAGAATTAGAAAGCATACAAACTTTCTCTTTTCCCTTATCAAATTATCATGGAGATCTACTTTTTGTGTGATTGACTTATATGCCCAAGGGTCTTCTTTGCTTGAGCAAATTTTCTCGTGGTTTCATTGTGATTTCTATGAGTTTGGGTGTCCCTTTATTTCTATGCATACTTGAGGGTTTTTGTTGTCCTGTTTCAGCTATTGACCTAGTTGATGAAGCTGCTGCAAAGTTGAAGATGGAGATTACCTCAAAGCCTACAGAGTTGGATGAGATAGATAGGGCTGTGCTGAAGCTAGAGATGGAAAAACTATCATTGAAAAATGACACTGACAAAGTGTCTAAAGAACGTTTAAGCAAACTGGAAAGTGATTTAGCTTCTCTTAAGCTAAAACAGAAAGAGTTAAATGAACAGTGGGAGTGTGAGAAAGCTCTTATGACTCGTATTCGGTCAATTAAAGAAGAGGTATCTGCCTTCATTTCTTTATGTTTTTTGTTTACATTTTAGCTCTTTTTTCCTCTGTCCCATTTTATCTATCTCACTTAATACATGAGTATTAAGAAATGTAGTTCTTTTGATTGATAAGTATTTTTTTTTTCCAAATCCACCCTTGATTTAAATTTAGTCGCTTAGTTATTCTCTTTCCTATTGTGCGGGAAGAATTTTTATTAAGTAAAGGTAATTGTGAAAAGTGATAATGGTTCAACCTTTATGAAGCAAATAAAATGGGACAGAGGGAGCATCTTTTATGTGCTAGACAGTTCCTGTAATGTTTCTTCTTTAACCATTTATGTAGATTGACAGAGTCAACATAGAAATGGAATCTGCTGAGCGTGAATATGACCTTAACCGTGCTGCTGAACTCAAATATGGAACGTTGATGTCCCTTCAACGTCAGCTAGAAGAAGCCGAAAAGAATCTTTATGAATATCAAAACTCTGGGAAGTCTTTGCTCCGAGAAGAAGTAACAGATCTTGATATTGCTGAAATTGTCAGTAAATGGACTGGTATACCATTGACAAACCTGCAGCAATCTGAGAGGGATAAGCTTGTATTTTTGGAACAAGTACTTCACAAAAGGGTTGTTGGTCAGGACATAGCTGTCAAATCTGTAGCTGATGCAATCAGGCGTTCAAGGGCTGGCCTGTCAGACCCAAACCGGCCTATTGCGAGTTTCATGTTTATGGGACCCACTGGAGTGGGTAAAACTGAACTTGCCAAGGCTCTTGCTGGATGCCTCTTCAATACTGAAAATGCTCTTGTGCGGATAGATATGAGTGAGTATATGGAGAAACATGCAGTTTCTCGATTGGTTGGTGCGCCACCAGGATATGTTGGTTATGAAGAAGGTGGCCAGCTCACTGAAGTTGTTCGGAGGAGGCCTTACTCTGTTGTCCTCTTTGACGAAATTGAAAAGGCACATGGTGATGTTTTTAACATACTATTGCAATTGTTGGATGATGGAAGGATCACTGATTCTCAAGGCCGAACTGTCAGTTTCACCAATACTGTTGTCATTATGACATCAAATATTGGATCCCATTATATCCTTGAAACTTTAAGAAGCAATGGAGAGAGTAAAGAAGCTGTCTATGAAATTATGAAAAAACAAGTGATTGAGCTGGCTAGACAAACTTTCCGTCCAGAGTTTTTGAATCGGATAGATGAATATATAGTTTTTCAACCTTTGGATTCCAAAGAAATTAGCAACATTGTTAAACTCCAGGTATGTCTTTCTTCTTCCTGCTGTTTTGGATGCATTTTCTTCACTAGCAGCACAGGTGATTGTTATGTCTTCATTGAATCAAGTAATTGATTGAAATCAAAGCTTTGTGATTTATAGAACTTTTTATCAAGGTGCTGCCAAAATGAATAAGTATTTGAAAATTTCTTTTAGATTTATCTGTACCAAATAGATTTGTCTTTAAAACACTCAATTCAAGGTGGTGACACCAGTTTCCTGTAGTAACATTCTTATATGCCTTTTGCAGATGAATTTCGTTGTAGATAGGCTCAAGCAGAAGAAGATTGATCTTCATTTTACGGATCAAGCTGTCAAACTCCTGGCAAAATTAGGTTATGATCCTAACTTTGGAGCACGTCCCGTGAAGAGGATCATTCAACAGTTGGTTGAGAATGAAATTGCAATGAAAATTTTACGAGGAGAAATTAAGGAGGAAGACACTGTTATTGTAGATGCTGATACTTCCTCTATGGCTACAGATCTCTCGTCTCATGGAAGATTAATAATAAAGAAACTGGAAAATGATGTTTCATTGGAATCCGTGGTTGGTTGAAAATGATTAAATTACAACATCTGAAGAGAAGAAGTGCACGGTATCTGAGTTTAGATTAGGAAAATTTACTTCATTTTTCTCTTGTAGATAAAACACTTTCTCTTGTTTTTTACAAGTTCTATAAAACAACAATGCACATAGCTAACAAGCTAATAGTTTGAAAGATTAATGAGATTGTGCTGCTTTAACTTTTTCCATACTCATTGCAGAACTTCCAAATTAGCATTATTCCAACATGAAAGGTAAATAATTACCCCAATTACAGCAAGGTATTTTTCACCAAACCTTGGAAAAAACTACTACTTGCAGGATGCTGTAATACTATTCCTAACTGCTCACTGTTTTCTATAGGGCAGCAGCTATTGTAGCTAAAAGAAAATGCAAGTTCTTGATTAAAGAACAAAGACAAACAAACCTATCTACACAATCCTTGTTTATTCTGTACTTTGATGAAGAGTTATTACCGTTTCTTCATTGAAATCCTAACCACAATGGACAATTTTTTCCAGCACTTTTGTGCTTTCTTCTGCTGCCTAAAATAGTTCTCCACAAAGTCCATTATGTCATCTGGGCTGCTTGAGTTTGGTAATTGAAAATCATCTCCTGATAAACTTATGTTCAGTTCTTGAGGATTCTCCACATTACCAACAGATGCAGAAGAATCAGTAGTAGTTGGCAACTTATCAACATATTCAAGAAGACAATTCAGGTCATGAAATTGATGCACCTCCTTCCAATTATCAAATGCAGAGATGGCTAACAGGCGAGCATCAACCTGGCGAATATCAAAATCATTCAATTATTCCAGTAAAATGAAGGTAAAAAAATAAAAAGGAACATGTATCGAAGTAAAAAATGGCGAAAAGAAGCATACCTTATCTTTATCAGATAGGTTTTCTACTGGAGAATACTTGCATCCTGAGTTTATTAGTCCCAACACCTGTTCAACAATATTGAAAACCACTCCAATCTTTCGTTGAGAACTGTAGTAATAGCATATTCTTTTATCAGTTGCACACTTTTGAGCATGTTTCACAGTTACCTCCCATAATTTTCCCTTTAAGCCAACCATCTGTTAGTTGAAATCCAGAAAAAATTCAAACCTGTCATCAATTTGTTAAGCTTTATTGCTTAAATAATGCTGTTTTCCAGTGTTTAAACCAGGAACCATTATGAAGAAGAAATAAAATTTCAAGATGTTCAGAAGTACTTGTTCAAGATGTTCTGGATCTTTAAAGAGTTGGACAAGAAAATCTTCCACTGTGTTAATGTTCTTGTTTTGAAGATCCTTATGACGTTTGCTATCTTTACGGATGTTTTTCAACTTCGAGACATCATCCAACAATGTTGGAGGTCCCCGATTCCTCTTACCTATCATGGAAGAACAAATGTGAACTTAACATTATCATATATCAGAGACAGGTTTTTATCACAGGAATAATGACTAGTAGTACTGTATTTTCTCGAAGAAGATCTAATTGCAGAGGAACTTCCATACTCGAATAATCAAAAAATTACAGAGGAAGTAAAGATGTTATGAAGAAGAAAGACTTACATTTGACCCGACGATCCCTAACAATAAATGGTTTTGTGACTGCTTCTTTTATTCTAACCCCATTGAATGAATCGAGAACTCTTGCACCCAATTTGAACTTTTGATTCTTCATCCAACGTGAGTACTGTCTGAACTTAACCTTACCTACAACACCAAGTCCTTTGTTGAGATGCAAATGTACATCTCCATCCAAAAGGGGCTTTTTTCCTTCTTTTTTTCTGTTTTTCTTGCCCTTGGAATATGCCCCTTCTCTTTCTCTTACTATATTTCTGTTGAATTCTTCAGATGTCAAATCATCTCCCTCAGCAACGCCGCTATCTCCTCCCTCTAGGGCAACTATTTCAACCTTTGCAGATGCCTCTGGTCCGTAATCAACAACTTTCTCATTGTGATTATCAACCAAAGCCACTTCAATGGAAGAAGGACCTTCTCCTTGAATTTCCTCATTAGTAAATACAGGAAGTGAGACATTCTTCAAGAACTGCAATTTTAAGCACCTTGGCTCAGAAGTGTGCACCTGATGATCTCCAAAACTCCTAAAGAAATTAAGCAAACAAACAAAACTCCATAAGAGATAGGAAAACTATTCACCAATTTTCAAGAATTCTGCTCAACAAGGAACTCAATTTCTCACCTGTCTAGTCCATTCAAAAGTTTCCTAAATTCCTCCTTTACCTAGAAATTTTGTCATAACATTAAAATATAGAAATATTAGTTCATGTCAACATAACATTCACGACAGGATATTTCAACTAGTATATCTGTATTTTGCCATGGATTCTTCTTTGGGATACACAAGCTGAGGTTTACTCAAAAAAGAAGACAACCAATCTTTAGGATATGTCCAATAAGGAATAAACCATCAAATAAACCAAAAAGAAAAACAGTGTTCTATCTTTATCACAGACAAGATGGGATAAACTACTCACAGTATTACGGACTAAATTCTCAAAATCCGGCTTCAACTCATGCTGCATGATGTGCATTATCATCTCTTTCAGGGATTCTTTCTGAACCCTGTTCCAGAAACCCCTAAAAGAAAAGGAAAATCAAACAAAGAACTCTCATAAACAAAATCAAGATTCCTTCTTGATTGAACTATAATCCAAATTCCAATTGAGTAAACCTAAAAGATGAATTTGAAGAGTGGAAAAACAGTAAAGAAGAACTTACCCATCTTCAAAATGATCAGATTGTCCTAAACCAGATCTACAACAGTTAACACTCGACATTTTCAGTCAAACCCTGATTCTATCTCTAAAACCCCCAAAAAAAGAAAGTTCCAAATCGCTAGCTTTTGGAAGTGACGCCCGGAATATAAAGCCTCTACAAAGACAAATCTGGGATGACATTGTGAAAAGTCCACACAAGAACACACAATATAAGGTAAATTGTAGTGAAGATAAAAAATTGAATCTTTTGTTGAATCTTTCTAAGCTTTTTGAAATGGTCTACATTTTTCATTCTTTGTCGACGATGCAGATATTCTTCTACATATGATCTGTCTGTTTTCTGACATCATCCTATGTAGATTTTC